>CM057155.1:33154003-33251106 GCA_029962745.1 Echinometra lucunter
ATTAGCTTGTGACACTGGAAATGGAAGAAAGAAAATCACACTGAAATTTTAAATTTCAGAGATATAGTCTAGCAATTAGATGTAAATACATTTCATTCTGTTCTTTATAATCACAATTTATCATTGTAATGATCTGTAATGTATGTCATAATGTATGATTATGCCTAATTATATATTACCACTTTTGGGGTCGAGAATCACTGTAAAGTCAAGTAGACTAACTCCAACTCCATGAAGGGATGATAGCTGCAAATTTTTTTTTTTCATTTTTCTTTTATACCTCTAACTTCAATTAAAGTGTTCAAGTTACCTCTTCGGTGGTAGTCTCCTCACTTTCCTGCCAGCTGAGCTCATCCTTCAAAGCCTTAGTAGTTAAGTCTGCATGCGGACTTTGAGTCTTGCACCTACATCTTAAACTAAAATGTGCACTGCTGGTTTACCACTAGCACTGAATACCGACAATACACAATCTTTGACATCATCGACCTGCCACCACTGTTGAGAGGCAGTTTCAAGTTCAGAAACATAAAGAGAACAGTTTTGGGGGGGATCATGCTCTAGATATATTTCAGTGTATAATGTGTATAATTCAGTGTATCATTTGATTGGCAGTGACGAGCATTAATTTCTACTTTCATCAGAATTAGTGATTCTGAAGGCAGAGGCTGCACCATTGTGGATCTGTGGCATGGGCTGGCGCATTGCACTCAGCCAGCTAGCTGCAGCACAGGTAACCACGTGCCTGTATCAAACTACACTTCACTGTACATTTAGAGTCTGTTGTAGAGCATTCTTGAAAATAATTTAGCAAGGCAGCTTGTTAGGGCTGTACCTCTGTAATTGGAGGGGTCATTACTGTCTCTTCCTTTGAATGAAGGTTTTATGAGATCATCCCTCCAAATGTCTGGGTATATTACAAGTAATTAAACATTTCAAATCTACTCAGCAATCTCCAATTTGGTCAGCATCATTTCCAATGTTCACTCATAGGTGACTTTACATGGTAACTGCAATTTGTCAAGGATGTCTATAGCTCTAGCGACGCCCCTGGAATCCATGTAATGTTTTCCAAATACAGCAAATATAGGATTATTATTTAAAAGGAAATATGACAAGTTCAGTCAACACAAAGGCCTGGAATAAAGTTACATGATGTGTTACTGGATGAATTTTCAAAAGTGATTCTTACTCCATCAACATAGCCTCTGTAAACCCTGATAGGAGATGGATATGCATCTCAGATCCTCATTGTGGCACATGATGCCACAACCTCTCCTGATTCCTGTGCCAAGGTACCCATGATTTATGTAGGTGTACTGTTTGTATGCATAATTTCTGTAAGACTCGTTCGATCGTGGAATGCCTCTTGGAAATGAATCCCTGCTGGCTACCTTGCAGGCAGCCAAAACATTGCCATTTAGTACAAATTCCACAAAATTCATCTTCAATTTCAACATTATCATATCATCTACCCAATGTCAAAGCACCAAAATCATGGATCCTTACTGGTGGTCATGTCATTTTGTTCCAAATTAAAATCATACTCGGTGAAATAAATATAAAGTGACATTTGTTATGTAGTTGTATTATAGATGTCAGGGGTTCAGTTCTTTCTGGGCTACCCATTATAAATTCATTAATCAGTGCATGTATGTTTAGCCTCAGAATCGCTCTTAAAAAAAGCTTTTTTTTCACAAGATAAAGAAACATATATTTTGTGGAACAGAAATGAGAGAAAAAATTATTCACATACAATGGACAACACCACCTAAGAGTGAGATTTTCAGTCAAGAGGGCCCTATTTCATAAAACGTATAATCAATGACAATTTGCATTTACTGTTAATAGCTACCGAATTCCTTGCATCTTATTGGCTGAGAGTAAGTTTGTCAAAGAAATGATAGAAATGTGGCAGTTGTTACTGACAAGAAGTTTTGTTAAACGAGGCCCTGTTCTTTCAGTCTACTGAGCCATTCATGAGAATATTTTGATTACAGTTGAAGCATGGAGGGAGGGCCTTTTAACTCATGATTTTCATGGTGAAGGATGAAGTTAACTTGTGCATTGCTTCTTGTTTTCCTGAGATTTTGCAGGCCTTCATGCTGGGCAAGAAGGGCAGCCTTAGAAAGATATACACCTCATTGAAATATCTACCATCTTACAATGCCTGTTCTCATCAGAACTGCAGAGTCTGCAAATCTGCCTGAACTGAGATATGAGGATAGATCACTTGCAAGATGGAAGCTGGGATAAGTCATATTTGAGGAAATAGTGGGCATCAGAAAGTTCATGTAAGCAGTCTCTCTTTTGAGCATGTAGAGATACGAGAGTAGTCATCTATATCGTGCGAGAGAAGGAAGGGCTTACTTCCACTGAAAGTTGAGAGAATCTTTGACTCCATGTAGCCCATGAACAAAAAGGCATATGACTGGCCCATTTTCATACCCATGGCAACTCCCTGATTGCACAATTTGGCCTCAAGTTACATCTACATGTACCTGACTGTAACCTTTTCTCATTTCTCATCGTCTACCTCCATTTCCTTCTGACAGTCCAATTTCTTGACTGGCGCAGCAACTGTGTAAGCATCTTTGTGAAAGAATCAGATTTTTGTATCATATAGGATGCAAGTGTTCCCCTTCCATCACTTGAATGCTTTCATTCTCTTCCCACTTGTGTATGTCTACCTCCATTTCCTCATCACTATCCAGGTCCCAGACTGGGGGAGTGACTGAGGCAGTGACTGGGCAGCTTCTCTTTGTAAAATTCTTTGTAAAATTAAATTTTCGTAACAGATGGGATTCAAATGTTCCCCTTCTGAAATTTTGGAAAGGAATTAGACATGAGTTCTGTAATCATCATTAGCATCCACTGTCCTGCCTCCCCAGAAAGATTAGGTTTTGCAATGCAAAGACATTAGCTTGGCTGTGGTTAAGTTATCTGGTTGCTCAGCTTTTAAACGCTTTAGCATAGTTACCTGGGCATTTGTGAGTTACAAGAGGTCGGTGACTAGTTATATATACTAGAGCAATATAACTGTTTTCAGTTTGCGCACTCCTACCTCCTCTCTTGTTAAAATAAGGATATCAAGAGACTCCTTCTTTGGGAAGTTTCTTCCTCTCTCTCCTTTCTTTAACTACCATTGTGAAGGTCTTCCACAGGTGCCTTTCTGTCTTAATGGAAGCAAGACATCATGTGGTTCTTTTTGGTTTCTTTTTTGCAAGTTGCCCTTGGTAACTCTCCAGTTTAAGCCTTGATTGTTCTCTACTTCTGCACCTGTTGAATGGTTATTTGTGTTTAATAGTGTTGCTTGCAAATGTTCAGCCAGTTATCTTTTACCACATTGTTCTTCAGTGCCTCTTCATTGCACTCTGCTTTGTTTTGGAGATGGTCATGCAGTGTCCTTGTCAAGAGGTACTGGTATATGTTTTTCCATGAACCCACTCTAGCAGTGAGATGTTTGAACCAATTCACATCTCACAGATATTCTAAATGAAGAACTAACAAATATTTGTCAAATAAGAAAGGGGTTTCATCATACCAGGAAAATGGGTCAGAGACCTCGGCAAGAGAGAATCTTTCGCTTGACCACAGTAATTAACAAAAGGGGTAAGCCAGATTGGAAGAGAGAGCAATTAGTTATCAGTAGACCAGGTGTTAATACTCAGACAATCAGCATCTTAAGGAAACACAATGAAGACATCCATTTACAAGTGGGAGAGTTGTTTGTAATAAATCAGTACAAATAAAAACCACTAAGGCAGAACTGCGTGGGGTCACAATGCCATTTAAGACTTGTGGTCTGAACCAGTGTCCCTTCCAAGAAGAGACATCTCCAGAAAGGTGTAACTTCTTTAACCAATCATAATTAAGCTTCTTTAAGGAAATGGTATTTTTCTCCAATGAGGAAACTTAATAGAACGGTAAAATAACTCTGATTTGTTACACACAGACTTACATGGTGAACAAAACTGGGAAACATTGGGAAAATTTCTTTAGACCAGCCATTTTACAGAATTAAGAAACTATCTAGCTGAAGGGGTTTGACGGAGCGTTGATATACTGGTCCACCCTGCTATAGTTTGGTAGCCATTTAAAACTTTTAAAATTTTCCAGCAAGACAAAATATCGATCTCACCCAGAATTTTTACGTATAAACAATATAACAAAGTATAAGCCAGTAACATAAACAACATTTTCAGATTTACGAAAACAATAAACAGACTTTTAAAATTGTGTAAAAATATCTAATATAACACCTAGCATTATCATAAACATAATTACAATACACTAAAAAAGCATATCAAATATTACATATATATTGAACACCATAAAAATACATGAATTTAAAAAAAGACCCTCAGCAAATAATTTACCTTGCAATTACAAAAACAAACAAGAAATAAAAACAACTACCGGTACTTATATCTCTTCATTTACAGTTTAGCATATACAAGTATTACAAGCCTCATTACATATCAAATTGAAATTCCTGACAAATTTCTGACCAGAAATGACAACAAATAACTACATTCAAGTTATCTCGAGTTCAAAAACTTCCAACCAGACATGCAAGCAGCCATATCAATTTGTAAACTACATGTATCAAAATGTAGAATCCTTGTTTCATAATCTTTGGTGATTTTCTCACTGTTATATTACTACTTCATCATTAATCAAATGGAATGTGGAGATTTTGCTTCATAATTTCTCAAATAACTTGAAAAACAAATTTTAAAACAAAATACTCCCTGAAATGCAGTAAGTGAAAGACGAAAAATGGTGCCAAATTTCACAGAATCATTGAAATAAAATAAATATTTGAACAAAAAAAAAAAAAACGAGAGTTCTTAGTTGCACTCTTAACAACTGAAATGGACTTGACAGTCCTGCATCCACCATTTGGCACACCTTTCTCTATCGGTCAGTGGATTTGGAATCACAAATAAACTCTTCTTTGATCCTAAACCAGGACGATTAGTACAACCAAATGCTTGGCACATCGGCATTTTGTATAGCAAGACTGCACCAATGGCTTGGCACATGCGCATCGAATGTGACACTCCGACGTCGCTCGACCGATGACCGATTTTGTGTTTCGGTGGGAAATTCAACTATTCTTAGTAAAATTGCTGGCACTTAATCGCTGTTTAAAAATCGTCAGGACTGAGTTGAGGATTGAAATTACCACCATTATAATGCTGTAATTTGTAGTTTCTTCATTACGAAAATTTGTGTTTAAAAACAGATCTCCTCTGACACCCCAATTTCAAATTCCAAGCTTCTCTCACTGCCCCCCCCCCCCCATCCCGATATCAGCAGGAATGGTAATCCTTAAGTAAACAACCACACACTCTCCCAGATAATCCACCTTCCCCCCAAGGAGAAGTGACCTTCATACGGCCAGGCAGAGGGAGAGAGAGAGGGAGAGAGAGAGAGAGGTATTATAAACATGTGAGTCCGGAACTGTTTTCTTTCACAATGCAGTGAGGGTGCATTTGTATCCGTGATGGTTTCATGCCTGAATTTTTTTGCCATTAGACTAAAACAATTTCAATATATAGATTTGACTGTAAGTGTAATATTGAAATTTCGAAATCATTTCTCTTTCTGTCTTATTATTCCATCTATATATTTAATTATTTGTATTGTGTTTTACTCTTCTTTTTTGATAGGTGAAACAGTGAATTGCATTATAAGTTTGATGTCACAAAAATCTTGAATAAGAATAACATTTACATGTTGGAGATAGTGAAGGACTTTGTAATGAGTTTCTACTGCATTTCATATTTCTAATTTCATCGAATATAACAGAGTTACGATTTCTTGCTAAACAAATGAAAATAACACAATTATCATTTTGTTGTTGTTGATATAACAATTCTTTAACCTAGTATAGGCCGATCAAAATAAGGAGCAAACTAATTTCATATCCCATCTTTTTCTTTTCTATTTTTTTTTTTAATCATATTTAATTTTTCATGCATGTAACCCTTTTCTTGATAAAAAAAGAAGCAATCATGATCTTAAACACTTCTCAAGCATCAGAAAATTTGAATATTTGTGTATGTTTGTATAACAAATACAAAATAAATAGTGGAGCTGTGACATGCACGAGACTAAATGTATGACAAGAGGCCTTTGTCGCCTATCCTATACTGGTTCCAACCTCAAAATTGTGAAAAAAAAGAAAAAACAACAGCTTCTGTCCTTGCGCTGTTGATGAATGCACGTGTTGTTGAAACTGAACGTCGCACTGCCGATTATTACTCCGCGGAGGAAAAAAATACTTTGATTGGGGAATATTTAAAAGGCAAAAGTAGTGATATTTCAAGGAAGAAATTGAATTTTAGATTCCGGTCCTAGTTGAAGAAAACAAGTTTAGACAATTTTAAGCAAAAAATAATGGATGATTAAAATGGAAAAACGTAATATCTATACGCAATGTAATACGGTTTAGCAGTTCCCTTGAAGTATCCGCTGAGAGCGATCGAGCACGCTAGCTACTTAGGCGATAGGCGAGCGAGCTCGGCTTATGCGGCGGCGCTTGGTTATTATGCAAGCTCAAAACTTGTCTGGGAGATTTTTTTTACTTACTGTTATTTCGGCAATTGTGGGTCATTTTGCATCGTTCAAAATTTTATTTCGATCTTCATCAAATTTTTGAATCGTTTTTCGACATGCTAATGTCCTAAAACAAATATAATATAAAGTCATTATTTCAAGATTACTTTCAGCCAGGAAGCTCTTAATAGTTTGTTTATCCTATTACGTAAGGAGGACAGCTGCAATCTCACTCCACGCTGTTCATCGGCCTGTTGCGGTTTCCAGCGCGGTGTTTGTTCGGCTCTTATCAGCAGCTGCAGTCGACCCCACCCCAGTTTAAACGAGAAAAACTCAACTTTCCCCAAAAACTGAAAATGGGGTGTCGATACCCCACTTGAGTTCCCATTGACTTACACGCAAGGCCTTATCAGCAGTCAAATGAACCCCACCCCAGTTTAAACGAGAGAATTGAAGCTCTCCCAAAATCTGAAATTGGGGTTTCAGATTCCCCACCTGACCTCCCATTGACATAACACGCAGGGCAATGGGGTTCCTGTGTTATAAGCTGGTGGGGTATTTTTTAAACACAGGATTCACGTAATGTTGCTGTAATTTAACAGAAATCAGCCAGACTTCCCCTTTAACACCATCCGCTGATTTGACATGGACTTCCCCATCTGTCGTCTACTGTTCAGGTTCAGGTAGGCCCTGATCTTTCTGAGAGTTCAGGTAGGTCCTGATTTCCCGGACAGAATTTGATGTTACTTCCCCCGGCATTCTATACACTACCGTTTGCAGGAATTGCCAAGCAGCCAAACACTGTGCCTGGTACTCCACATCCAGTACATAGTGGACTTTGAAGGCAACAGTCAGACCGCAACGCACGCTAAACTCGCCCATAATATTGTACGCGTATGCAAGCCGAACACGATCATGAATACGTAATGAGTTCTTACATTGGGTTGTTTGCGATTCGATAACTTTATCATTCTGGCATGCAATAAGGTGAATCATACCTTATTCGAAAGGGGATTAAATACGCTTTATCAGTATTTTATTTAGAATAACAGTATTTTTAAAATAAATATCGAAATTTACCGAGAAACATCGTTCTTAATTTTCTTTTTTTTCGCCGATGATTACGAACCTGATTTGCCATTAAAAATGCCTGAGACCCCCATACAAATTATATATCTGAGACATTTCATTATTTTTCTTGAAGAATTTGAAAAACACGGGAAGTTTTAGTCCACGAACGGGTCAAGATCACGGATAAAAGTTGCATATACATAATTTTCTGAGTCTGAAAATACGGTCGTGGAAGGTTTTCTTGAGCTACGACAATTCTCGAGCGCTGATTGGTTAATCTACTATGACGTAGTAAACGAACTATTCGGTTACGGGAAAACTGAATTTTGAACGTTATTTTCACCTTTTTTAAAGTTTAATAGGTTTCCAAAGGGAATTTTCGAACATGTTTGTCACATAATCTGTCCAACTACTACCTAAATACCGCACAGAATTCACAGCTGCTGTAATTACGGTGATTAAATATACTTTGTGCACTCCCACATACTGTGTTTCGTGTTGGTGAAATGGCCCATCAAACTAACGTTACTAGTATAACCGCGAAACTCATTGGTTGTAAATAAAATCTCATTTTACAGAAGTGCATGATTTAACTAACAGTCATTGAAGGGAGGGAGCATTAAATTTATATGAGACATTAAATGTCGTAAAATAACTCGTACTGTTCCATTGGATCAAATTAGTGAAAACCTAATATATGAAGTACAGTAAAGAGTTTGCATGAATCTGTAACAGGCCAAAATCATGTAAATTTTTGTTAAAGAAATATTTCTATGAAAAAATGTCATGTCTTCTCAGGAGTGTATGTAATAATTGATCTTCAGACCTCTGGATGTGTGTGTGTGGGGGGGGGGGGGAGGGGAAGCCCGGCGGAGCGAAGTTGAAAGTGGGGGGGGGGGCGGGATGGGCACAGGAAAAAAAATGCAGCCTCTCTTTTTAAATAAAGGGCACTATTTAAAAAAAAATTCTAACTTACAGTGGTGTATGAATGACTAATGAGCCGAAAATTTTGAGGGGGCTAGATGTTTCGTATCATGTACTAGCTGCAAGCGAGCAAAAAAATCACATTTTGAAAATGAAATTCCAAATTGTGATAGGGATAGATTTTGACATAAAATCAGAAAATGATATATTTCACCCTTTTCTTTTTCCATTTCTATTGATTTTTTGTGGGGGGGGGGGATCGTGAAGAGTTATAGGGCCAAGAGCCCCTCAGTCCCCCTCCCATGGCACTGCTTATACCCCATTCACATGACTAGGTTTATTATTACCGGTACAATTTTTTTCCTTCATAAGTAATAATATCTAAAAATGAGAATATTGTTTTGTTTCAAAGGTGCACTCATTAACCTCAAGTGAAAGGGGCACAGAACACGTTCATCGCCAACCAGGGGAGGGGGGGGGTATAAACTTGCTACATTGATTCACAAAGAAAATGTTGTTGATTGTAAAACTTAAATCAATCACAGCTCAATCGTTGAAAAAAAATATTGCAGTTAATCACACTTTTGTGTTTGAGGAAACAGAGCCCAGATTTGAGCAACGTACCACAGAATCAACAGATTCTACTCCTACCTGAAGCACTGAGGAATACACAGAGGCAACAAGGATAAGTTCCTGGTTCAAGGACCCTATTACCACTGCCAGATGATGTAATATGGTGGCTACGTTTGAGTATCTGTGGGTTTATGTGCTGAGCTCTACTTAAATTCCTCCTCAACTAACTTTTTTTTCCTCACCATACACATGCCTTTTCTTTTTTGGACCTTACACTTTCATCATACACAAACTTTTTTTGGCTCTCACAGCTGCTTTGCCCACCCCCTTCTAACAAACATGTACAGTACAAGTACACCATCACATCCACGCATCTAAATCTGTCATTGTCAGGGTTTTACTTTCTAATTGTCTTTAATGAAGTGATTGTCCACGCCCCTCCCTGTCCAACACACATTCTGTGCAATAGAACACCATCATACTCATGCATCCATGCACAGCTCATCTGTCCTGGTTAAACTTTCATCTGGCAAGTTTCTTTTCAAACTCAATGACGAATACATGTACATAAACAGTAAAAAAATTGAGAAATGAAGGAAGAGTTGATCTCATTAAACTGCTTGATATTTATTTCATATTGTTCAGAGACTGGCCTACAATGCCAGGGGAATGTTGAAACAGGTGCATAATACTGATTTCTGAGGTACTGCTTGATAGCAAAGTGACATGAATTTTTCTTACCACTAATGAATGATGCACCATAAAAACATGAGAATATAACTGGCAAGGTAACAACATATATTATAAATGAAAGACAATGAATGGAATGCGTAAGTACTTATCACACACTAACAAAAAATATGTCCACGAAACAACAATACAAATATACATACCATTAAAAGTGGTGTTTGCAGTAATTTTAGCATTTGTGAGCACATTCAAAGTCAATGTCCTCGCTTATGTCAAGTCTGTTTGGACCGAATAACTTTGACTTAAAACATGAAATGTTAAAACAAGGGACAATAAAAGATAAAAGATCTTCGAATAAGATGATTATTCAAGCAAACGATTCACTGATATATGACTGGTCAGTGACTGTACATGTACTGCCATTTTGTCAAAATATTTGTTGATACTGCATGGTTATGACGTACAGCATGAACACTAGGATTAAAGAAATCCACTTAAGTTTGAAACACATGATCAAAAGAAACGTATTAAGTCATCTTCGCATAGTTCCAATGTTGACATTGTGCTCACATGATTACCAGAATTGTACTTGGTTAACACAACACTTAGAATCAGGCTTTCAATCTCCTTTAATGGAATCTATCTCTTTCATCTATGCTCACATGCTTTCCATGAAGTAGAGATGGATAAAAAAAATCTCTCATCTTTGTTTTCAATGAATAAAAAAAATGCAAAGACAAAATTTGTCATAAGATAATACAACTTTTTTTCCAGCATGGACAAGGTAATAGAAAATAAAATGGGATGTAATTTGAGTCTTTCCTGATATCAACACTTTCAATTCATCAAAATATTCCCACAAAATATATATGTACATGTAAATGTACTTTTACACATGCTTTGAATAATTATAATAAACACCTAACTTGTTGACAAATCACATAAACATGTCATCCACTGGATATAGTTGGCTTAGTTTTGAAAGACTAAAATATCTACATAACATATGCATAAACTGGCAAGCATATTTTATAGAAGTTATATCCAACCAACTGAATATCCAAATAAAAAAAAATGTCCATACATAAAATAATACCATGGAACCTTGACACAAAAAGTTCGGTTTCATGGTCCAAGGCATGATATGGCCAAAACAATTTGGAAGATGTAGACATACATGTAAGCACACAAATCTATATGCACGGCAACAGTATATTACAGACTTCTTTGGCATAAGTTATATATTTACAAGATGAGATGTACTTAGACTGGCAAAAACTAAATGTTCATGAATCTTAATCTACATGTAGATAGCTAGACATATATGTTTTTAAAGCACAAAATGAAAGCAAGAAAATGGCAGTGACCATTTTGGCAAGGCTAAGTTATAGAGTATATTCAAGGTGTTAAAATATATATATACATATATATATACATACATGTAAGACTGGCAAGCGTATCTAAAGACTAATTTCAAAGGTCCAACTTTATGCTCAAAAAGTCGTCATGTCATGTATCATAAAAAAATAAATATACGAAGAATGCATGTTGGCATTCTGGTTCAATAATGAAAGAATAACTGTTTTTCATAGCACTTTTTCATTTCTTTTATATCATGCACTTCAGTGTATTACTACTCCAGTCATAGGATTAATACACAATTCAGCACTCTCTTTCTCCATTCCCTGAGATCATGAACCAAACAATAATATGGTACTTAATATAGATCTAGATTTGTATAACAATTCTCAAAATCAACAAGCCCAGTTACAAGACAACTGTAACAAGTTTTGTTAGAGACCTTATTGGAAATGAAGAATTCAATATTGTTTTGGATTCTGACGTGGGCTTTAAATATCAGAAATATCTGAATCATCAGATTCTGAAATAGCACCTGTATCAATATCTTCTATAATTTCATCGATAAATGATGAGCTGCTCATATCACTTATAACACTCAGATCGTCACTTTCAACATCTTCATCAGAAACATCATCCTCATGTTCTGCATGCAGAGTATGTGATATATTCTCACAATTTTTGCATCTACATCCAGGACCACATAGATTATTTTGTTTCTTACATTTACAAAGACGGTTGACACACTTACTTTTGGTACAAGAGCAACCCCTTGTGAGATATAAGACCTTTTCTTTGACACGACTCATGTTTTCCATTGAATCCCACTCAAAAGCAACATCGACATGCCCATCATTGTCAGACACTTTATATCCGTAATTTCTTATATCCGGATATAAAAATATGGGGATTCTAACCATATTCCAAACAGAGCTGACCCAGCAGCTACGCAACCAATGAAGACGTAGTGCCTCATCTGAGGGCAATAGCTGATCTTCGTACGTACCCTTCCACGATGCTCGCCGTACAATATCGAGCGCTTTATAATGATGCTCCTGAACAGTACTTCCAGAAACGCTATTGAACAGTTCAACAGGAGATACGAAATTATGCAAGCAAGCCCTATTTGCATTAAAGTACACACACAGTATCAAACGATAAAAGGCCAGTAGTCCCAACTCAGAATCATTTCCAACAGTTGTTTGAGATAAATTTCCAGGTGTTGACGTAGACTGGTTACCAGATATAAATGAAGCAAACTGGTAAAACGTCTTGAAAAAAATACCCTTACCAAGGTGGGCAAAGTAAGAGACAAAATCACACCCGGAACAGATATACAGTACTTGAAAACATTTTCTAACATTTATATCATTCTTAATCAAATGAGAGACATCAGAATCTTTATCACAAGCAGACTGTAATACATTTAAGTTGAGGAATTTCTCATCACCAACCTTTGCTCTGAACTGTATGACAACTTCTTTGTCTTCAAAATTGAGAGGAAGACCGATCATCCCAATATCCCGGTCGATGGAATAGACATGTATCTTATTGCATGAAGTATCATCAACATGGAGCCATATCTGAGAGTCGGTCTCCTCATGATTATGGACGAGTTCATGTGTTTTGGTTCCATTTATGTTTACCATTGCTCCTGTCCAGTCGCTATCTTCATTTTTTCCAACATGAAATCCTCCAGAAGTTACAAACAGTTGAAAATCATTTTGAAAGTACTGTTGTACATTATTTATGAAATACTGAGAGAGATATCTACAAAGCATATGTTTATTTTTTCTTATTTTTAAGAAATTCATCCAATTACCTGGTAAAGGCACATTGTCACTAATGAATTCATAAGCATCTGTATTTTCATTATCCCCACTATCCCGTCTACCTCTTTCTACGCACTTAGGAGATATTCCCTGAGTGTCATATTGGTCAAATAAAATACGCACTTCTCTATACCCCTTTCGGTAATAAGAGCATATCCATCGTTGTGTGAGAAAGCCAGCATAATCTTTAAAAGTTTTAAACTGTTTTAAAGGAGACGAGTATATAATGTTCATTCCCTCAATGATAGCACAGACATTTGCATCAGAAAAACTGGTATTGCTACTTGTTATTTGATATTTGGAAGTGTACCGTTTTTCAAATTGATCATAAATGACAGACTTTGCCCCTTTGTAAGGCAGGCCATTTGGCAGACATATTGCCCTTGGAGTTTCAACAAACTGGCAAAGATCGGATATTGGTAGCCTTTTCTCCTCAGAATATGCAATCGTTCTTTTATAGCACAAAGTTATTAAGCGCTTTTCTTTCTCCAAATCATTCACCTTTTTGGCTCTCACTTTTTCTTTAGAAAATGTTTTCAATCTGAATTTCCTGATAACTGGTTTTTTTACTGAAGTGTCATTTAAAATCTGAACTTTACACAAGGAATCATATGCTTCTTGACCCATTTGCCGAAATTCCAGGAGACCCTTCTGCTGAATAGGATTAGCAGAAACATTGGAAAATACATGAAAAAGAGTGGTTGGTTGAACAGGAGAAAACATAGAAGTCTTTCTCAAAACATTGAAATATGCCTTAACATTTGAAAATTCTGCATGAACAACAAATTTGCTAAGATCACGTTGAAAGACAGTCTTTCTACTAGCACCTACTTGTTTTTCAATATTGTTAACCATTTTTGCTTGGCACTCCAAGGTTGCCCCTATTTTTTCCACATGTTCTGGCAAGTGCTCAGAAAATGCAGTTTTAACATCTTTATTTATAGTCATCTCATGAGCTTCATCTAAAGCTACTCGAGAATAGTTTGCTCCTGTTAAACTCGTGACAAATGCCCCCTTTTCAAAATGATCCAAAATATAGTCAGGGAGACTATGTAACTGACTCAAGTGAACAGGTATCAGATATGAATAATTTTGACGGTCAAATGCATGGAATAATGGGGCCATTGACTTTAGTGCTGATAATCTTAAATTCCAATCCCCTGTTCTTATAGCTAACCAAAGATTGATGTATGAAAGACAATCTTTGGACAAAAACTGATTCCAAAATCGGAAAGTTTCATATTTCTCTGACATTTGTTGACAAAATGTTGAAAACTCTTCTTTAATGGGTTGAAATGAATCTGTGTAAAATTCCTGCTGAGCATCTAGAAACTTGGGAATGCCTGAAAAACTACCATCTTCAAATTCTAAACATGACACAACATCTTTAACTTTGTCTATAAACATTTCATTATCAAATGAGATATCATTATCGCTCTTATAGCTAAGAAAAGTATGAAACTGTAACATGAAAATTGCTTCATATACTTGTAAAAGAAATCTGTGAGTTCGCTTAAAATTTGAGCAACTGGCAAGACTGCTGAGTGTGGATTGTTTATGAGTTAATTTTGCCACATCCTTTAAACCAGAATCCCAAAATACTTTCATTAGAACTTCTTGAAAATTCTTCAGGATGTGCCAATCCCCCAAATATGGAATGACCCAATCAAGTGTCTCTCCATATTCTCTCTTGACATTAAGAAGTAAACGTATAGTGGCTCCATCCCCAGCAATTACTAAATGATTTAAAGTTTCATTAATTTTGAATGTTTCATAAAGGAGTCCAAGGGTATGCTTAATAGTTACTGGTGAATCTGCTTTTTCATTTAAGACATACATGTATGAAATTTTGGAATGTTCAACATTTTGATTATCTTCAAGTGCTAGTTTGCATTTAAAACTGGGAATAACAGGTGATTCATTTCTTATAACATAATAGAGCCTCTCTATGACATACAACATAATTCTATCATACTGCACCTTTTCATTGTTGACATCTTCTGCAGTGAATGAAAAATGTTCAGAGGAGAGTTGAGATCTGATTGAAGTTTTAAAAAGCGGAGATTTAAAGGACTTTGGCCCAGGGAGATCAAGAGAATCGAATTTTGCTAATCGTCTACGAACACTAGGTTTTTTAATTTTTGCACGGGGCTTTGACAAGAATGATTCACTACTTGTACTAGGAACATCAAAATCTTCAGTAATTTGAGCAACTGGAGGATCACTGTTAATTTTTTCATTTTGGTGCAAATGTTCTGTCAAAGGTTTAGGTTGCTGTGCCATTACAGATGTCCCGTGCCAACTCCTTGACTTATCAACGGTGACAGCAGCATAAGGTGTTAATACATCAACATTATCTATAGAAACAAATGTTACTGCAGACGGTGAAAGCTGTGACAGTGGACCTGCCTCAGAACGCTGATCATGAATGACAGTTAAAAATCTATCTAGTGTGCTTTCTGAGCATGCTAAACCAATATGATTTAAAATCCTAAGCAACTTTGAAGAATGGGACAGCTTCTTTACACAATTAGCAATAATGATATGCAATGGATAACCATTCTCATCATTCAAAATGTATTGCATAAGAAATATGCAAGCTATCCTTCTTTGCCTTCTTCGAGTACCACCTTGCGTTTTATCAGAATTAAACTTTAAAAACTCTTTATCAACTTGAAGAGAAGACCGGTTAAAGAAATTCATTTCTTCATGAGTTGCTGTCAAAATACAAATAGTATTCCAAACAAGTGGATCAAAATAAGATACAGCTGAGCTCATGTCAAAGTCAGAAAGTGATAATGGATCTTGTATAAATTCTTTTGTAATACTATTTGCTTGTAGGCGCAATGAATTATTACATTCATGAATTACATTTCGAAATTGTAGATTGACCTCTGTTGATGAACTAGAATGTGTAAATATGGGTTTCACAGGATCTCTGTCCTCACTACTAACATTTTGTGTCACAGATCTAAGTTTTGAATGTGATGAATGCCAAGCACTTATAATTTCATCCTGAGACATATCTGATTTATAAAAGAAAGTTCCTTTCTTACGAGCACTTGTATGTGATTTTAAAAGACCACCAAACTGGTGAATAATCCTCCCTTTTATAAATATACTACTTTTATGTAAATGGTCTTCTTGTCTTTCATCCTCTGATTCGGCCTTAACAAGTTTGAGAAAATGTTCATATACAGAAGCAAATAAAAAACAGCAATCTTCCCGACAAACTTTACACACATACAAATATACTTCATTAAGTATTTTTGATAACACCATTTCATCGCTACTTCTATCAAAACTGCTTTCTTTTAAATCAGCTTCCATTCCTTTAAATGATATGGCTGTTTTTTTACGTTTACCATGGCAAAATCTATAACAAGATGGACATAAAATATCATCATTTTTTATCATGAACCTATCATTGATATCTTTCCTTATCTTATTCACTTCTTCATCAGATAACGTGGAACATGAATATGCTTTATCAAATTCTTTTACTTGAATCTCACAGGCTGAACAATATCTGTAAGTTTGTGAAACTTCCGAATGAGATAATTCTGACCTGTGCTTCAAGCACAAAGACACTGTAGGGGGTATGGAAGCACAATCTAATGAAAATGCAGTGTTAAAAGAAGCCAGACTACACTGGCATTCTCGTTCAGAAATTTCAGAACATAACTCATAATGTGATAAAAAGCAAGTACTACGTTCCTTTTTGCGAGTTTTTTTAGGAGTATAAATAGGATCTTTCAGCTTTTTAGAATATTTCAGTTTACAGGGCCTACAAATACAAACATTATCTTGAATGTCGGGTGAGTAGTTTTAATCAAAGAAACCAATGGTTTGTTATTCATTGAACATAGATGGAAATATCGCATGGCAGAAATTGTGCAAAGGAAGCAAGGACCACATGATGATTTTTGACAGGGTGGTCCTTGCTTTGTCTTCACCCCAGCGACAAGGAAATATTTGTGATTTGTACATTACATACACTGCTAGTGAGAACCATGTCCGGAGGACGATCTGCCGACTGCACCGGCTCTGGAGGAATTCCCACTGACTGAAAAAGGTCTGAGGTAGCTACATGTGCCATGTCCGGAGGACGATCTGTCGATTGCAACGGCTCTGAAGGAATTCCCATTGACGGAAAAGGGTCTGAGGTAGCTACATGTGCCATGTCCGGAGGACGATCTGTCGATTGCAACGGCTCTGAAGGAATTCCTATTGAAGGAACAGGGTCTGAGGTAGTCACATGCACTATGTCCGGAGGACGACCTGATGAAGGCACCTTTTCTGAGGGAAGTCCTGTTGACAGAAGAGGCTCTGGGGTAGCTACACGTACATGTGCCATGTCCGGAGGATGATCTGTCAATTGCACCGGCTCTGAAGGAAGTCCCATTGACGGAACAGGCTCTGGAAAAAGACCTCGTGAAGTCACATGATCTGACGCGTAAGTTGCTGTTGGGACAGACTGTGAAGCCTTCACAGCTTGTGGATGATCAGGAGTGGGTGCATCGGGATGCAGATCTAAAAGGAGACAAATTGCAAGATATCCAGTCTATTAAATAATCTTATCAAGAATTATACATATAATGAAATAGATGTTGCTTTTGGATCTTTTATTTTGTTTGAATTTCAGATATAAACAAGTCTCTGGATATTTCTCCGTACACTGGACATGACATGCAAAGAAGTGCATTAAACAGCATTATGACAGTTGCAAGATGAATGAGTCACACGTGGGAAAGGGTTTAAATTTTGCTGTTAGTGGATGTGTCCAAAATATTCATCAGCATAATATAATTTAACACATCAGGTTTAAAAATGTGTTACAAAGACCAATATCTATTACAAGTGAAACTGATGGTTGTTTTTCAATTCCATACTGTGAAATAATTTTGTTGGCATGGAACAAAACTTGTTATACTTCTTATTTGCCTTTTTATACGTAAAAAACGTAACCTACCCGATTGATTTAAAGGGCATGATGGCAGCACTGGAACTTGCAGAGGGCTATGTGGAAGATCTCCTACTGCTAAATATTGACAGAGTACTGTAGTGTGTTCCAAGTAATTGTAATCCCTGGCCTGTAGAAGAGGGAAATAATAAATCATATTAATGCATTAAAAAAATGGAACATCACTAGAAATCATCAAATGGTAAACAAAATGAACATGCACACTAAAAACATGCTGAAATTAAATCAATTTTACTTGAATTATATTAAACCCCTTATTATAAATTAAGTGCGTCAAGTTATCGCATCAAAGAATAACATATCATATTACACATAGCAATTTAAGGTCTTTGTCAAATGCTCATATACAGATGCTCACTTCATATAAAGAAAGGCCTAGGCACATGCATTTTGTCCGAATTAAAATGTCTACATGTATCATACCACTTT
The DNA here is from genome assembly GCA_029962745.1 of Echinometra lucunter. Lineage (NCBI taxonomy): Eukaryota > Metazoa > Echinodermata > Echinoidea > Camarodonta > Echinometridae > Echinometra > Echinometra lucunter. The sequence goes on from CM057155.1 coordinate 33,172,430, forward strand.
TCCGAGAATACATTCACAAAGACTATAGCATAAGCACAAACTTAATTTGTGTCTGATACAGTTCAACAAGTGTTCCCTCTATCTTGGTCAAGATTAATGCCAATGTATATCAGGATTCTAATTATAATATATCAAACTAGAAAAACATAAATTGCTTGTTATATTATAAGAGACCCGAGAGGGTATATTATTTGAAAAAGAAATTCCACAGCAAAGTATACCTTCTTCCTCTTGCGCCGACGAACAGCTTGATGTTTCCTTTGCCTATGTCGTTTCCCCTTCAACTTTTCTCGGACATATAGTTTCCTCTGGGCAGGAAGATTGTCCAATCCTCCCTTAGAGGACCGTGGATCATTTGAGGAAATGTAGGGCATCCATGCCAAAATTTTCTCTGGGATGTGCCGATTTGGTGGAAGTTCAGGGGGTGGGGGAATCGCTGCAGTCTTCCTTGGGTACTGGTACCCCCCTCCAGCATTTCTTGGCTTCTTGACCTTTCTCCTATTGCGTGTATTTCCTTTTGGAACTTGATGAACCTTCCTTACATCTGACTTGTTTTGATTAGGTTTTTTCAAACATTTCCTTCTCTTAGGATGCAGAATTTTAAGTTCAGGAGGAATATACACATTTAATGTCCTCTTTGTAAGGCTGCTGGGGGTATTGTTCAAATGGACGGCATGAATTAAATGTGCATCCAACAAATATGCAAAAACTGCCTTCCCAACTTTATTCAAATGAACAAAGTCCTTGGTAAAAAGATCATCACTGTCAACAAAATCCTCAGTCAAATCTATTGTAGACAAATTCAAATTTCTACATAAAGTGTGAAGTTCATTGTTATATATAACAGACAAATCATGTAGGTGTTGACAATCCCATCGAGGCAAAATACATGAAAAAGATATACGTGCTCCTCTGAATATTTCTCTAATGGTATTAAAAAGATTGAGAAAATGAGGCTTCTCAATTTCCCAACAACTGTGGGCTAAGTTGTTAGTCCCTACATGGATGATAACATCGCTCGTTGAAGATTCGTAATGTGGATATAGTTCTCTAATTCTGTTCCGCAAACTTCTAACGGTTGCTCCAGGAAAGCATAAAACTTCAAGTTCGTAATCTATATCTAGGTGTGTAAAATAATCCTGTAAATCTCGAACAATCGAGTCACCTAATATAACGACTCTCCGCCTAGATAAAGATGGTTCTGACAAAGCGAATGGCTCGGGCTGGGAAAACCTGAAACATGAAAAAAAAAAAATCCTTTAAAATATGACTTAATAATTCTGTAGGTAGAAGGGGTATTTATTACATTTACATTTGCTACAATATAAAGATCAAGCCTTGAAAAACAGGCATGGGGCTCAAATTTCCGCTAGCTAGCATTGACCATCAAGTAAAGCTAGACACAAGGCTCTTAGTAAAAATCATTCAACTACGTGAGCTTACTCTCAACGGAGCCAGGGCAAGTGCCTATATGATGTTCAAATCAGTTGGGCAAAAATGACACTTTAACCCCATAACACTTTCCCTATCACAAACCTACCCCAAATTTATGCAACCCCCCCCCCCCATAAACAGTAAAATTCTTTTCAGTTCTTTTCAATTAAAAAAAAATAAATATTGATGGGATTTGACTGTGTATGCATGTACTCCGCCAGTTGTAAATGCAAATTCAGCTGATTTTAGTGGACCACTGCATTTGCAACACCTTTAGGGTGTTGAAACTTGCGATCTATTGCAAGTCTATTTTCGTTCCAGAAATCAAGCATATGCCATGCAATTAAATGCAAATTTGCAATTGATTGCTAATCTGCTCCATGAAACAAGGAGTGTAATCTGATTTTCTACATTTAAAAGTGATCATTCAATTGTAAAACTGCAGCAGAATATTAGAGATTGATTGCTAATATTTTTTTGCAACACCCTGTAAGACATCTACAATGTTGTCAAAAACATGAAAGTCAAATAGGGAAAAAATTTTTCTAATGTTGATTTTTTTCCAATGAAAAATCAGCGGTATAGTGTCTTGAAAAGTCAGCTCAGCGGTATACATGTAGAGTCTTGAAAAGTCAGTGGTATAAAGTCTTGAAAAGTCAGCGGTATAAAGTCTTGAAAAGTCAGCGGTATAAAGTCTTAAAAAGTCAGCTGTGAGGTCTATTATATTCATTAATCAATCAAAATAGTACTTTTGAAAATCTTCTCTAAGACTAAGTCTAACTATTGTCATTTTCTATTGTTTTGAAGTTTTTTTGGCGACACTGAAATTGCAGTGGTCCACTAAAATCAACTAAAATTACAGCTGGCGGAGTCAGTGACATCGTCAGTGGCGAGCAACGCCCCATCTTCTTTTCTAAGACTAGATATGCGTGCTGTATCCTTGGCGTCTGTTGGCGAAAGACAAAGATATCAAGAATGGCGAAGGAAACACAATGGCAAGTTTTCCCCATCTTTTCATATTTTTCTTGTTAAAAAATGAAATATCCGAGAAATGTCAGGAATTAAGTTGCATCCTATTTACATGATTTAGGGCTATTTCATCTGAAGGAAGTAGAAATCTCGAGGTGAAAGTAAGTTTTCTTTGCAGTACACGCACATGAATGGGACACAATTCCTGGCTCCGTGGAGAGTAAGAACCCTTCATTAATTAGGGCATCAATCAGAATTAGGGCAATAAAGAAAAAAAATCAACAGTCATAAACAACGGATTTATCATCAGTCTAGCACAGTTCAAGCCATGTCCACTACTAACATGACTAACGTTCCGAGTGCGATGACTAAAAAATGGCCGGCCTGGCCTGGGGCTGGGCAAACCAGACGGGTACGACTGGCAACCAACGTGAATTTCAAGGAGTGGGACTGACCTTGCCAGGAATTGTGTCCCAGAGATTGGCGCGCTTTAACCCTCCCTCACTCCACATCGATGCTCAAGTTCACACTCACTTCCGGTAAAACGAGAAAAATATCGTTGTTTCTATCTCGTAATTTTAATCATTTACGTATCAAAAACCCAAAATTTTATGGCATTTATGGATTTGTCAAAGTCTCGAGATCTACTTCATAAACGCAGAAAATAAATTCGTTTTTCGAACGGGTCAGGATCACGGAAAACGTAATACTATGTCTACTTCACTCATAAAATATTGAAGAATCAAGACCAAGTTTGCGGGAAAGATTTTGGTCCAAAATTAGGGGGGAAATATGAAAATTATATATCAAACGAAAGAGAATTTTTCAGAGAACAACTTACCCAACCATTCTTGACGCTAATCTGCACATGCGCAGTTTGATAGCTAGATATCCCGGATGCTTTTTTTTCTCGCAAACTCTCGTGACTTCTCGTTTCAGCTCCCAGCTCTTCTCCGTTCAAAACTCGCACAATAAATCTCGCTCGACAGCTCATTACGTGCGGCGTTGCGGCCTGACTGGCAAAGTCTACAGCCTTAGTGATTGTGGGAAATAATATCCCACGCCTCTCAAGGTATTGCAGAGTTCATATAGGCAGAAAGTGTAGAGACATTTGGAACATCTGCGTAGTCATAGTCCGTCTTTGATGGGCTCCTCAGAGTCAGGTCATACTTCCTCATAAGAAGCATGTCGCTATCATCGTGGACATCGGCAGCTGTTGTTGTTGCACTGGAAACATGAAGTATGCTCGTCTTGTCTTGTGCTAAACAGTTCCCATTGACTCCTTCAATTTCATGTCGAACAAGCATCTTCCTGTACAACGTTGAGAATTCTCTAGCAGTAGGATTGTTATTGCTACCTAAGGATGACCGCATGGCACAGAAGAAAAGTTCCAGATGGTTCTGACTCATCTTGTAGGTGAGGAGATATTTCAGTTTTGGCTGATGTGCTGCAACTAACTTCTCGTACATATTCTGTACACCCTTTATGCCAGCTAAGAAGCCGATGATCGCGGTTTTTCGTAGAGTGGTGAACATTTTCCTGCCGCCAGCATCAGTTAGTGTGACAATGTACTTGTAGGCATCTGACATGAATGGTTGCCACACATGATGGTTTGATTGTCTAAGTGGTCCCTTGAAACCTCGCGCTCTGGGGTTCCGTGAATTCAGAACATCAAATAGCGGGTCGATTGTTCGGATGAATTTGACGGTGGCATCACATCCTTGAAATTGTGGAAGCCCTCGATCTCACAAAAGCTCGATGGCATCTGCAACGCTAGTGCTCAGTGTTTGGGCTGCCAGATTAACCTTCATCTTCTGTTTCTGCCATTCCATGTGTGCACCTTTCAGTTTATTACCCAATCGGAGCCCCTCTTCTTCTTGCAGTTTGTGGAGTTCTTTGATGTACTGCCACTTGATGGAGTTCCCTTCACTCTTTCATTATGCCATACGAAGCTAGAGTGTTCCTCATTAATTTGAGCATATGGCAAATATCAAGGAACACCTGCACTTGATGATCTGGGTTCTGGGGATGAGGAAATGACGGCACAATTTCTGGGATTGTCATCTTTGCTCCTAGGATCTCTAGCATAGGGAAATGGCATGATGGGCCATCACAGGTGACTTATTCGATCCATATGCCAACATCTGAAAGCTTGCTGAGACATTGTTGTACCAAGTTTGCTCTTTCATGCCCAGTCATGCCATTAATCAGAAAATATCCAACAGGTATCTTCCATGCTGCGTTCAGAGGAACAACCATGAATACCAGTGCTTCCGTAGCTACCGGATTTGAGTCATCATTGCAGTCTGTACCAACATCAACATATCCATGGAATTTTTTACCGTCCCACTGCACATGCTTCTTAATAGCCATTTCATCAAGCATGAGACTGCACACAAGTTGATGTCCTCTCTCTCTTGCCATCTTTGCCTCGGCTTCAAGTGCGGTGAAAGCTTCCACAGTGAATCCTGGCTGCCCATCTATAGTTCTGTACCACTTCCGAATCACGGAAGGGTGGGGTAGCTGCAGGTCAAAGGTCTTCCTTACAAACCGATACACCTTTGCTGAATAAAAATTCAGAGTTAAGGCAAAAGCATGAAGAGCAGGAGGGTACTTTTCTTTGCTGGGGCCATCTTTGTCTTTTGCCTTTACAAGACGCTTCATCAACGCTGAGGGAACATTGCATGACGCTTGAAGCATTTCCAGTCCATGCTCTGAAATGAGATTTTTTTCTTTGAGTGTTTTTACAGCGGTCTCCAGTGTGTCAATTTTTTTCCGAAGTCTGCGTGACTTTCTCTGGGTATTTTTGAGCCGCTTTTGTAACGTACTGACAGTGTCTTGCATTTTGTCCAGCTTACGTTTTACACTCCTTGGGCTATCGGAAACAAAGTATGTGAGATCATGTTCATGTAGCTTGACTGGAGTTGTAGGCAAAGATGGTTTGCGAGATGTACCGGCCATGCATTGTGGTGAAGACGGTGATAGTGAAGTTGGCGATGAGCTTGGAAGTTCAGCGGACCTGTCTTGGCTGCTTCTTGGATGTGGAGGTTTACGTTGCTTCACAGTCTACAAGGGACAGAGATGAAAAAAAAATTATAAAAGAAATGGTTCATTCTCCTAAAATTTACTGACTGCTCTTATCCTTGTCCTTGAAATGAAACAGACATTATGATGGCATTTCCATGGTAACTCATACTACATTTGCATTTCAGATAGATCTTTAAGTTACATAAATAAAGGTGTTCTTTTGAGTGCAAATGGACAACATAAAACTCCATGCTGTGTGAAAGGAAAGAAATTAATAACACGAGTCATTATTACTTCTTTTTTAATGTAAGATTTTCTTACTCATGGAAATGCCAATACACAAGAGTAACATTAAGCCTTCAAAGAAAATATGAAATTGCTTTTGAAATATTTGAGGGATGTTATTTTTTTCTTACTTTGAGGGATTGATACATTGCCAGATCAGATTACCTCCCCCTCCCTCTCAAAAAACTATGATTACAATCTACCAACTATTTTCAACAGGTATCAATTTCCTTGATTGAAACTGTACTCTGTATATCACATTTTTCCTGCTTAACAATACACACCATCAACTGTAAATAAGTTGAAAATTGAATTTAAGTGAAAGTGAGCAAAAATAATCACTGGAAAATTACATTACCTTTAATTGTAAATTCATGTTATGCATGTAATTTAGGCCTTGTACCCACATTCCCACTATGTTCAAACAAGGTAGTTGAGAATTTAGATCTATCAAAATTGTTAACGCTGCAGAAGTAAATTAAATCAGGAAAAAGTAAAAAAGAAAAACACTTTCTCAGTTACAAATCATGTGTCAAAGCTTTATGTTTTACATGTATCTTTCAACAATATGAAATTTTAGCACAATTTAAGACTAAGAATTTAAGACTGATTTTGTCAACAACTCTTTGGCAATAATCATTTATGCATTTCATTGTGTTCTGCCATAATTTTTTTTTTATATTAAAGGAATCAAATTGCTGATATCGTGGGCATTGGAATCAATTTCCCATCATTGTCTCCTCAGATATCACAATCAACTTCCTGCCATCACCTCTTCTTTGACATTACAAACGATTCCCCATCATCAGATCACTGTCTTCTTCTCTTTAACATGACAGTCAATTTTCGTCTTCGTCTCTTTGACATTACAATCAATTTCCCATCATCGTCTTCTCAGTGTAACACTTAAAATCAATGTCCCGTCATCGCCCTCTTCTCTTTGACATTACAGTCAATGTTCCGTCATCGTCTTTTCTTTGACACGTCTGTTTCATTTATTTAAGTTTGAAGGCTTATTATTCACTGTGGCGTACCGTTTGTCAACGCATTAGGTACATTATGTTTGTCGTTCGACTGAACCACCCTGTATCTATTATTACGAACAAGCAGAATGAGAAATATATAGCTCTATAAAATTATACTTATCTAATATACTCAATCACCTGTGTGTCGAATATGACCTCAATTTGTTACCTCCCCACCGTCCGAAAACTTCCTGCCTTTCTTTTACTCTTTTTGTTGCTGTAATTTGTCCCAATTGCCCCAATGTTATACATTTCTATTCGCTGAAAAAAAAATATATAAGCTGATTGCCATGCCCGAAATTATCTTGTTTCTAGCTTTGACGAGTGAGAGTAGCGAGTTAGCGAAAAAATAAAAACTTATTGCTCGATTTTTTAGAGTGGAAGAATAACAGTCTATGACATTGAATGTGGCACATCATGAAGCGGTACCGAAATTTGCAATTTGTTTTCATTTTGATAAGTACATTGTAGTTCGTTTGCCTTCTTGCACTATTAATAAGTTTATTTCAGCTGTCAGTTTTCTGAGTCGGGCTGGCGTTCTGGAATGCGAATAGGTAATAATGCAAGTGCATTTAAATTACAGATATTTGGTCAGGTTTACAAATAATCATAAGGTGGAGTTGTTACTAGGTGAACTCACTATGAACATGATGGAAAAAGAAAGCATACAAAATAAACAACCCCTCATTCTACCCATTACAATCATGGTTCTGGTAGTCAAAAGAACATCCCTTCACTGCTGTTGTCTAAAATATGTGGAACAGGTGTCACATGCATATTCACCTGGAACTACAGGATTAAACATAATAGCTGTGAAGGGATGTTCTTTTGATTACCAGAACCATTGTGAAGGGTAGAATGAGAGGTTGTTTATTTTGTCCACTTTCTTTGTCCGCCATGTTCATAGTGACTGTTATTCTTGGGTGGCTTGGGGCTGTCTGGGCATGGTATTATTATGAATGGATACCGACGGTCATGGGCCTTTTGAAGTACCATTGCCGCCGCGAGGTTTAATTTACATAAGTACAATAATTGTCAGTGTCTTCTGATCACGTGCAGCTTAATGAAAACAGATATTTTGACAATAATGATTGTGTAAGCATGTTCAGTCATTGACAAAGGAGCAGATACCCTCATTTCGGTTTTGTTTGGCTGGTGTGCTCTTCCAGAATATGTCTTTGATTCAGAACACTGAGAACATGTTAATTTATGTGATATAAAATTCATAATTACCCATTCGCACGCTTTCGCACACGTGTATGACCTTATCTCACAACGAGAACATGATCTTCATAAAATCTGTGCTTTATACTTCTGGAAATCTAAGAGAAAATGGGGAAAAACAGGATTATAAATCTCAAACATTCAATTGAAATAATACCCCTATTTTGTAATATTCACACAATTTTCAAGGTGAAACACACAGATAAGTCAATTCAAACTGTTAAGAAGAACTGCACATTGATTTTCCATGATTTAAGCGATTCATTATTTTCTGCGCATGTAGCTACAGCTTATTTCAAATCACTCTCTCTATTTTCTCCCAACTAAATAGCAGCGGACATCGTAAAGATCAAAGTGGAGAAATATGTACAGAATGTTATTGAGATGGCTTTGACAGTCACAATGGCATGAATTATTAATGTTACAATGAACGTCCTTCTTATGGTACGTCCATGGTCTGGGTTTCACTAATATCAATGTACTGGGTATTTGACGTTGTCGGACTTTTGTACTGAATTAGAAATTGCAGACAGTGCAGGTAAGATTTAGAAGAGAGAGAGAGTGTGGGTGTATGTATGAGAGGTGTGAAAATTATGGAAGAAGGGGAACAGTGAGAGAGAGAACAGGTGAGAAAGATTAGTGAGTCGCGAGAGTGGTTTTTCGCAGGAGAGAAATGATGAGGGAGTTACGAAAGTGTGAGGAACCATGGCAAGCCGGAGAACTCAAGTTTTGTTTGGATGTTTACCCATCCATGTTCATACAAATTCACATTTGTTTAAATTTCTCTCTTCCATTTTATAATTTTTTTATATTCCTCTCTATGATTAAAACCTCCAATTTCCCTCATAGCATGCTGCTTCCTTCTCATTAATTTCCATGCAATTGCATGGTCCCACATTTTGTTTACGGTACTTTTCTTTCGCTTCTCTTTAACTTTTATATCATGTTATTTCAACTCGTTCTCTCTCTGTATACAAATACCCACAATTTATCCCATTTCCTTTGCTTCCTCTCTCTCTCTCTCTCTCTCTCCTGTTTTTATCACTTCGCCTAGTTCTCTCTTTATACATGTTCCCACATTTTTTGTTTCATTTCTCTCACTTCATCTCCTTCTCTCTCTTTATATTTTAAAAAAATTATCCTGTTTCCTCTCTCTTTCCCTCTGTTTCTTTATTCGCCTCAAACAACTTTTTCCCCTTTTTCACGTTCGTTCTTCAAGCCCCCCCTCCCTCTCTCTCTCCCTCTCTCTCTCTCTCTCTCTCTCTCGCACTTCTTCTCCATCTCTCTTCCTTCTTGCACCCTGCTCACTTAAATCTACGCAAGTCTAACTAAAGGTACGAAGACAAAACTGTGAATAATGTCCAGCGAAGTTTGCGTTCTTATCTTTCAAATGCATTTTATTACCCACTCAAAAATTTTCAAATTAACATCTTTACACATTTACATATATACATATATACATTATTTACATATTTACATCTTGTTGCTTGGTGGTATCATGGTGAGAGTCACTTCTTCAGCAGGCGGGCACTTTTCCTACACTTGTTATTCACTGCGTCCCTCAGTTGCCTTCTCTGCTGCTCCGTTCGTAGCCCACCGGGGAACTGGACATCAGCCTACGCGATCATGGCCCTGAACTTGTCGTTGCCTCAAAGGCTCCTCTTCCTGATGTGGTCTTTTGCGTTGAACACATCCCCCTCCGTTGAAATTACTGGTGGCAAGCTCCTCCCCGGTGAACTGTGTGGACATCAGTTGAAGAACTAGATCCTTTGCCTCGCTGGCCGCCTCCCAGCACCTAAGGTACTCGTCATGACCGATGGGGAGATTCGCTTCGGCTGATCCAATCAGGACCTGGTCTCCAGCCAGTGGTGCAAACTTGGGGGGAGTCTTCTCTTGCCTGCCAGCCATCTCTTGAACCTCCCTGCGTAGCTGAGCTACTTCATGAACAATGCTTGGTTTTGGTGCTGTAGAGCCGTGGTGACTTTAGTCAGTCGCTGCACCATGGCCTCCAGGCCAGGGGAACTGGTGTGGTAGGGGATGGTCTGGTGAGGCCAGGTGGGCAAAGACTTAATAACAGGCTGAAAAGCCGACCTCTGGTTGGTTGATTGGTCTGGTCGATGCACAACGATGGTGGCCTCGCTGTCGCTGCTGATGTCCATGGAGACATCAAGACTCTTGGGACCAGGAAGTGATGCATCAGTTGGGGCTGGCACGGGCAGGTCTTGAGTAGGGACAGGCACGGGCGGGGCTTGGGTTGGGACTAGTACGGGCGATGCTTGGGCGGGGACTGGTAGGGCTGGGTCTTCTCGGGGAACGAGTTCGGGCGTGACGGTTGGCTTGGTGGTGCGGCATAGTCTTGGAACCTTGCTGGTCTACGCAGCAGTTTCTGCTTCAGCTCGGTGTTCACCTTAGTACGCGACTTGATGACAGGTTTCTCTGTGAAAAACAAAAAGAAGAAAAGAAAATCATATCAATGAACATATTCTGAAAAGGCATGTAAAGCACCACTGGACTGCAGAAGATCTCCACATAGTGCCATACTATCTTCATGTAGACTAATGTTCCCTTCAGAGCTTCGTTTGGGTTATGTCCTTCCACGTCTCCAGCAATCAGCTGATTTAAACAATCCTGAACTCGTGTAAAACAAACTCGCTGTGCAGAACGCCAATTTTGTCTGTCTGTCCTCTCGATGTCTTCCTTTAACAGTCCATGCTGTTCAAACCGGAACATCTTGTGGACAAGGGTAAGGTGGTTGCTATGCACTACGTGTCTACCAATCGGTAGGAGTCTTGATGCATGGAAGAGATGATTTATCAGTTTTTTTGTGGTTGTGTATATAATCCTGATCGGGTAGGTTTGTAATTGTGTACAACCCATCTCCATTTGTGATTTTGGCTGGGGTGTATGTAAAACTATCATCTATCGGTATTGGTTGAAACTTTTCAGTTGTTGAATCCTTTGCTGACTTGACCATTAATACCCTCCGGCGAGCATCGCCATCTGATGCATATCCAACCAGTGGCCCTAATGCATCTTGCAAGTACTGATCGTACAGAATACTTATGTATTTCCATTGTTGTTTTACAAACTGGGCATCAAATTGATTACATGTTGGATGGACAAGCAAGGGTAGTTTTGGAAGTTCTGGGTGAAGAGGATTGAGAAGGATTGCTCGCACCATCGATCCGATCTTGTGTCTGGTGAATGCATTACGGATGTTTTCATAGCCTTCCTCAGCATCTCCAACAGTTAATGTGTTATGTGTTACGCAAGTGTGGCTTGACTCTACTCTTCCTCAGAATCCAACCAACTCATCACTGTCTGGCATATATTCAATGCTAGCAACAATTACTGTCTCATCTTCTGAGAGCATCACTGGAACCTTGGGAATATTTCCATTTGAACGGGCATCGCTGTACAACTTCTGCAACTTTTTGAAGTTGCCATGTGAAATACCTATTTCCATAATACAATTGCAGAATTATGGCTCCCTCGGCAGGAAATTGGAGCAGAGGTTTGGACCAGGGGAATAGGACGGAATTGAGGGCACGGACCAGGAAGCCAGGAGAGAGTCTCCAGGAATTGGGACAGGCAGTGCGGCGTCTTACTGCGTTGGCCTACCCAGAGTTAAAAAGAGATGAGCATGAGAGGCTTGCACGAGGTCATTTCTCAGATGCTACTACAGATCCAGAAATCAGGGCAGGGATCTTCCGCCCTCACCCGAAGATCCTGGACGAGGCTATTAGAGCGGCTATTGAGACAGAGGCATGCTTGACGGCAGAGAGACAACGCCAGGGTGCTTGCAAAGTTCAAGAGGCAAAGTCTGGAAAGAAATTCCTAATTTTTCATATAAAAAAGCAACTAACCTTCCTCTTTTTGCTGCAGTGAGCTGTTTGGTCTTTCCTTCTCCTTTGCCTTTCAGAGTCTTTCCTCTGCACATATGGTTTTCTCTGAGCTGGTAGTGTTCCTTCGCTTAAGTCAGTTTTGTAGATTTGTAGGTTTTGGTATGGAATCCATGCAACAATTTTTCGCCCAATTTGTTGACTTGCGGGGAGCTGCGGCAGTGGTTTGATATATGCGACTCTCCGTGGCAGAATGTAGCCATCCACTGTGATGCAGGTTTGTTTCTGAGGCAGCTTTGGTCTTCTCCTTCTTCCGAGCCATTTCCCCTTCCTCTCTCTCCTCTTATTGATGAAATAATCTTGATCTTGTTTCTTCTTGGGCTTCTCTGCTTTCAGTGTCCAAAGTTTTTTCAGTTCTTTTAGGAGCCATGGTGCATATGAAACTGCTTGATTTTGACATTCTTTTCAAAACAAATAAAAATATATCAAGTGAATATGAGAAAAAAAGCTTTTCCTATAGTACTCAGATGAAGGCCATCATGGAAGAAACCATTGTCCAGTTCCAAGATATCTTCGCTAAAATCCATTTATCCGCAGCTCAGTCTAGTACACAACTGTTCAATTTGTGTATTGAAATAGAGTGACTTGTCATACAGTTCATCGCAATCCCAGGTAAAGAAGGTAAAATTGCAGAAAATACTATTTGCACTTCGGAATAATTCCTTCAACACGTTTATTAGTTTTTAGAAATCTTGTCTATCTCTCTCCCAGATACCATTCCTTGAATTGTTTGTTCCAACATGAACTAAAACTCACGTGGTTTCTTCCTCATACAAACTCACGTCATTCACTTTAGCTCCTGGATAGCACAAAACGTTAAAATCATAGTCTACATCTAAATGGTATAAATATTTATCAAGGTCCGAAATGATTGAATCCCCTATGAATAAAATTTTTTCACTCTGCTGGTAAAACATGGTGAAGCTGCCATGATGAATCCATTATTCACCTCAGGAAGAAACTGGAAAAAAAAAAAGAAGTTCCTTAGTTAAGCGCACAGTCTCTTTCCTCTTGAAATTTATTCTTGAAACAAGGCTTATATGTTCAATACTGAATGACAAGCACCATTAAAACCAAATTATATATACCTTCCTTTTTTTAAGTACCCATTCAAGAATCGAGTGCAAAGTGAAAATATGATCTAGTGTTGAATAACCCGGCCTGAAACCTGCCTGTTCTTCCCCTAATAATTTATTATCATCGATGAAATTCACTACACGCTCATTCAAAATTCCCGTAAACAGTTTCCCAACACAACTTAATAATGTAATGCCTCTGTAATTATCAGGAGACTCTGGTGAGCCTCTCCCTTTGTATAGAGGTTTAATCATACCTACTGACCAATCAGAAGGAATCACACCTGTTTCAAGAACAAGATTGAAAAGGCTAACAATTATTTCCAATAAAGGTTCAGAACTACATTTCAATAACTCATTCAGAATCATATCAACACCTGGAGCTTTATTGTTCTTCAGCCTCTTTATCTGACAACTTCATCTCTTGATATTACCCTATTTAATTCATAATTATTCAAGTCACATACAATATCCATAATATTAAACTGCTCACTATTTGAGTTACTTATTTTCCACTTTAGCCAGATCCTGAAAATGTTTCACAAAATCGTTGAGATGTACTTGAACAGAAGAGACCTTTGTCTTACCTTTAACATTGATAAATTTCCAATAATCTTTAGGGTTAGTGGACTTTAAATTACGAAGTTGTGCATGCAAAGATTTATAATATACATATCGTTTTTTACGAATAAACCGTATATGCAATTTTCCTTTAGAGATCATTTCCGTCCTAAGTACATCACTCTTATTTGGCCTATATTTTTCTTTGGCTTGAAAATACTCTTTTCTAGAAGATCTGCTCTCAGAATCGGACCATTTTCACCATTTTTGTAAACATTTTTCTTCCCCCTAGTGCCAGTAGCCACAGTCTGGGAAAACATGTCAGTCTCAGTGGCAGCCTCCACAAAAACCATTTGTAAAGATGTTGCAAACTCATCACTATCACTTTGGGAGACTGGATTACCCTTTAATGCATCTAAGGAATCAGACAAATTGGTTAAATCTCAGCTGCTTAGTGCATTCTGGAAAAATTGCTTTTCAGAGTTGTCCCAAACTATCTTAGAAATGGCTTGATTCTCACTAATATTTATGTTAAAATTGTTAACATCATTAAGTGTACCTTGAGGTTGAGGCACATCTTTAACATTTAACGTCAGCGTTATCGGGCAGTGTTTATCAGACATCATCTTATCAAAAATATCCACATCGAACTCTTTTGAGCAAAGAAACAGCTCGGAAGAAACTAGAGCATAATCAATGACACTAGCATTATCACAAGTAAAAGCCCCCTCTCTCTATCGGCACCTGCTCTCCCATTTACAATGTGGACATCCAAATTTCTACAAAGAGAAACCAATTTATGACCATTGTTGTTCACATATTCATCTTCATTAAACCTTTCAGTGCAGGTATTAAAATCTTCAAGGTCTTTCTTACTACTGAAATCTTCATCAAAGAAATCAACATTAACAGCATAATGAATTCCATCATTGAACACAGCAAAATCATCAAGGTGACCAGTCCGAGCATTAAAATCTCCCATCAGTAAAAAAAGGTAAATCATACTTTGCCTTAAGCTAATAATCACGTCATCCCAATCATCCTCATAATACTTGGAACCCTCATGAGGTACATAGACAGAAGCAATTAGAATGGAAAAGGATGGTTAACCCACAATACATGATCTGAGCATGTCTCACTCAAAAACCTGAAAAGAACAGTCAAGTTTCTAGTCAAGTTTCTTAGAAATCAAAATAGCTAAACCATGAACCCCACCAAATGAATGAATTGGGGTTTTCTTAACAGCAGAAATGCAATGAAAATTTGGGGAAAAAATTGGATCTATTAGATCAGTGTGAGTCTCACTTAAACAGGCTACATTAAAGTGTTTTACCTAGTCATTTATAATTCCGTTGTGACATTTCCTTCGAAGGCCACACACATTTATAGCAAGAAAACGAGTTAAAATAGTAGAAGAACAAAAATAATTATGATCAAGAGAATGAGTAGATGTACATGTATGATAAGACACATCAGGAGTAAAGTCATCACAGGCACGTGCCTCTTCTTTGTATAGCTCCAAGAATAAACCTACATCACGAATCTTCCCTTCATCCCATCCAAGATGGAGTAAGTCATCAATGGAATCCATCATCTTCTCCTCTCTTGCTCCTCTCTTCATAATGTAATGAACCTTGCCATCAACTGTCCACACACGAACAATGTTGGCGTCTTGCTTCATTGCCTGCTCCGAAGACGAGTAAGATCATCAGCAATGAATACATGCTTGAGGTCGTCTTTCTTCTTCAGCTCTTTCTTCCTCCTCATAACTGCTGCCTTAGCATCCCTACGACAGAATCTTGCAATAATGGGTCGCACCTTGCCAGAAGCAGTACCTCCCAGACGATGACAAGTACTGAGATCTAAACTGGAGATTTCAGCCCCCAGCTCCTTCGCAAGGTTTACAACAACCTGCGAGGTATCTTCATCCTGAGTTTCCGGTAGACCATATATCTTGATGTTGTCTTTCCGAGTGTACTGCTCCAACCTCTCAATCTCTGCCATATTGACCTAGACTTGGGCCTGTGCTTTATGGGGCCTGTGAACGGGTCAATTGATCGAAAAATAACGAACAATAAAAATTTTACTGTGAAAATTAAGAAAAATAGTATAAATTTTATCTTGATTAAATTAATTTTTGTTTAATAAGATTACATAAATTATATATCAAATGATAGGAAATTTTATGCTGAAAAATATAAGACTTAAATTGGACACAGATATTAGTTTCTAGCTTCACCATATTCCATAACGTACACCAATGTATTTTCTCGCTGAAGTTACCCACAAAATCTTGAGCGAAAGCGCAGATTTGCGAGATCTTGAAACCGTATGATACATTTTTCGCGGGTAGCTCATTACGTACGGCGTTGCGCTCTGACTGTTGGCCCTTTGAACGACATATCTTAGCAAAGTGATTCATTTTTGCACATACTCTGCACTTGTCATTGGCAGGGCATGCACTTCTGTCCGTGGCTTTGGATGGTACAAGCTTCTGAGAAGGGTGCTGCTGTAGGGGCACTCAGTGTCTTAGATTCAAGAAGAACAGCTTCAACATTCTGTGCAACAGTTACAGCTTTCTCTCATGTCAAATCATCATTTTCCATCAACAAACATTCTCTAATACGGGGTGTACTAGTTTTCTTGATAAGTTAGTCCCTAATGAGTTCATCCTTAAGGTCCCCAACCTTGCATGTTGATGCCATCTGCTGCAATGCAGCCACATATTGTTTGACTGGCTCCCCGTTACCTTGTGCTCGCTTCCTGAAGTTGTACCGTTCGATCATAACACTCTTTTTGGGCCCAAAATACTTCTCAAGTACCTCAACAGCATCACTGTATTTGCTTTACTGCTGTCCTTTGCTAGCTGATCGAGAATCCTCTGACCCTCTCCGCCCAAGCAGAGGGCTAGGATGGTTCGCTTACCGTACACTCGGGTGAAGCCGAGTCCAGTCCCGTGACTAACAAATAGGTGTCAAATGTGGAAATCCATCAATCTTTCCCACAGAATAACAGGTTCCCCTGCGGTGGCCAAAAAGGGCGCTTGGGCCGGGAGGTTCAAAGCAGTGGCCATCCTCGTTGCCAGGTATTATGTTTGAAGCCAAAATATCACAATTTCAGACAGGAATTCCGGTTCAGATTTCACGTTTATTTGTGATGGATTAAGAACTACAATAAGGGGACTGCACCCTCTGTCAGCATAGACAGTATAGTTTGAATTGCAACATAACAGGCACGGCCCTACAAATTTGTTTTGATCTTTTGACATTCCTTCTTGCACCAGTGTGCTGCATCAAGGATAATATGTCACGGCCCTGACCACCTGTAAATGGAACATAAAGAACATATACATGTGGAGCTTCATTTCACACAAGGTGTCCTAACTGTTTCATGTTTTATTTTGACTTCGTTTTGATATTTGGATATTCAAAAGAACAATGCATCGTACACACAGTAACAGATGAAAGAGAGACACAGCAAATATGTACATGACAAAGGAGTAAAAGAGAATACAAAGAGGACTTGTGGCATTATGTCATAAAAAAAGACACATGAGGAAGAAAGAAAGAGAAGAGAAGGAAAAGAAATGCACAGGCTAGATATAAAACAAATAAAGGAAGAATATGAAGATAAAGAGAGAGCGTGGAAACAGTGATGCCAAATGTTCCTGTTTGCATTATTCTGTATTCTTTTTCATTGGGATATACTGCAGATTTCAAGTACAATACTCTTTTTCCACTCAATACTCACTGTGATGTATTTGCATGGAATGTAATAAGCATGCGTGAATACTCTTTTTCCACTCAATACTCAGTGTGATGGCAATGTAATAAGCATGCGTGAATATGTACATCGGCATGAATAGGTAGGTGTTTGAATGTTCCAACAATTTGTTCTGGATTCTCTTTTAAGCAGACCACACACAAACCATCACGCAGGGCTCTATCCAAAGATGAACAAAAGTAACAATGTAGTGACAAGTTCTTTAAAGCAGTAATGAACTTGGTGACAATCTCACCATGTTTCTGCTTTCTTGTCCCAATTTTATAGCTCTCTGCAATTTCCAATGGCTTCAGGTCAAAAGGACTCTTGAGTTTATCGATGATGTTCTTTGAACAATGCGTCTTTGGGTTTCCGGGATGCTAACACATCTTTCCAGAAGTAAAAATACTGTAAAACTTGATAAAGATCGAGTTGGCATCTCTTTGAAAGAGGAGGTGTGAGATTATGTCATAAAGAAAGCAGATGAGAGGAGGAAAAAAGAAGAGCGAGCAAAGCGAAGAAAAGGTGGATTTAGAAACTTAAATGGAAATGCCACTGTGGATGGACAGCCTTTCTATACTGGTTCTAGAATCTGCTCATCTCTATTTAGACGAAGGTAATCACAGTGCCAGAAGTAGGAATGGAGTCAAGGCCGGCCTTTAGGCCACATCTAGTGACCTTGGCCTTGGCCTCGGTCCAGGTCACGTGTACAAGGTCTATGGCAGAAATTTTTATCCTGCGATCTCTTGACTCAGAACTGCCAGCCTCGACTCCATCTCTGGCCAGAAGAGGCAGAACGTAGGGCTCAGACAAAGAAAGTGGAGGGGCACCGTTTGCCAAACAATACATGCCCTTAGACTATTAATGTCTGAGCCCAATGTTTCGCTGCCTCTGCACAATATACAGATGACCTTTATGAAGAGATGGACACTACTTTAACCTTGGACTTCTCTGTACTTGCTCTGCGGTTGGTGGTTGGGTCCCGGGTGGAATAGTTTGCTCATTCACTGATCCCCCCTTTTTTAGATATTATCTATAGTTGTAACTACCTATAGTTTCTTTGTTGTGTGCTATATCATGTTCATAGTGCAGAACTGAAAATACATGTACATATGAAGAGTTTACATGCAAAAACCGATAAATGCCATTTTTGAAAATTTTAAAGTAAGGTCATAGTCATATAGTGCAAAATACTTTTCAAATAATACATTACACATTACATATAAAGGCTATAATGTTGAAGTTATGGTCAAAAGTAGAATAAATTTTCTTATTATTTTCTTTATTTTTCTTGATCTTTAATAGCAAAGATCTCAATTTGACAACAATGGATACATTGGTTTTTGCATTCAAAATCTCTGTAGTTGCTCATAACTTGGTAAATTGTAGATGTAATCTTCCATGAACTCTGTAAAGTATTTAGCATCATAGTCATGCTGTATGGAACAATTCCATTGAGGCTTTCTGTATATGATTATCTAATCAGATACCATGTATTCTGGTACATAAGAGTGATGATAACTTACCTTTGTAATTCTCACACAATTCCACTGGGAAACATTGAATCCGATCTTGATGTATGGGCTTTGATGTTCATGGTACCATTATGCAGACCTCCCAACCTTTCTGGCTGAAAAATAGGGATAATTTTGCTCAAATTGGGAAAGAAACGGCACTTCCCATAGGAGTGTGCAGTAAATTTATCATGAAAAAGTGGAAAAGCATATCAAAACAAGAGCTTGGAATGGTCAGAATTTAGATTCTTTCCTCCAAATTCAGAATGGTTGGGAGGTCTGCATTTGTTGGTTGTATTTTTATGTGCATCTTTTTTACTTTGTGCCAAAAAAGAATCTTTGAATACTCAGTATTAATTGCGCTTTGGGGCATTCAGTATAATGTATTTTTTTTTGTAGATCTATGTTATTTATGCTTGAATATATATATGTATATATATATATATATATATATATATATATATATATGTGTGTGTGTGTGTGTGTGTGTGTGTGTGTGTTGTATTAGAATACATAACCCACCCCATCATTACATGATAGTACCAGTCAATAGGCCTTTGGTTACTAAACTGAGCGTCAAAAGAAACTTATCACTTCTTCAGAGCAACACACATTAAAATCTAAAGCATTCAAATTAATCCTTATTGGGCATAGATTAGCTGAAATACTTCTTACAAAGCACACCTAAAAATGTTTATGTTTTGTCAAGTTAAAAAGGATAAAATTAGGTAAAATTGAAAGAGGTAATTTTTCAAAATCACAAAAACTGCAATAACCCACCTTTGAAATTGAATTAACAGCTTTGGAATGTTCTGAATAGGCAGCCTTTCGCGTGTATGAGAAGGAGAATTGTAGCTTATCTGTGTCTAAATATTAATTTTGATGCAGTAGATTTTAGTGAGCGTTGCTTTTAAAAAGTGACGTTTCTTTTAGAACCCAGCTAATTTGCATCAGTAATATGTATTCACGCTTCTCAAGGTATTTATTGTGTACATTGTTTGTTTTCAAAGATGAGTACAGTTTTTATGATATTTTCTGTTTTTATATTTATCATGGTGCTTTATTGAACCAAAAGAAAGGGGCCAAGAACAGAAAGTAATATTTTGTAATCATGAACAAAAGTTTATGAAAAATAAAGCAAATTTGAAAAGACTATCCAGATGTTTGATTTATTTGACATGGTGCTTGCTTGAACAGGGGGCAAGAATAGAAGATACTATTTTGTAATCATGAACAAAAGTTCATGATAAATTAAAGTAAATACATTTGAAAACAAGACTATCCAGGGCCCCCTAACACTAAGATTTGCAATCGATTGCAAAGTTGTAACAGCCAGTCAAGACCATTGTTTCATGCACATCTCTTTCAAAATGGTGACCCTGGACCAATCAGAATGGTTGTTTTAAATTTGCGATTGATCGCAGACCTTTGTGTTATGGGCCCCATATGTTCGTATATTTGACATGGTGCTTGCTTGAACAGGGGCCAAGAACAGAAAGTACTATTTGTAATCATGAACAAAAGTTTATGATAAAGAAAGGCAAATACATTTGAAAAGAAGACTATCCACATGTTTGTATATTTGATATGAATGATAATGTTTTGATAGTACTATTGGCTATTTTTGTTGTACATTATTTTATCAGACAAAAGTAAATTCAATGTGATTCAGCCTTTGGCTGCTAGTTTTCAGGTTTTTAATAAATACACCTGAATGAATGAATGAATTTTGATACTGTATGTTGGTTTGCTTTGTTCAGTAGATTTTCTGCAGCTTAGTACAAGGTGTATAACAAAGATGAGATTCAGTTTATATGTAGTGTCAAGGTGGTGATGCCAACTGTTCCTTTTTGCAGTACAGGCAAATGTCATTATAACAAACTCCTTCAGACCAAGGAACTTACATGTACCTCTTTATATTGAAACCTTGTTATATCAGGGCTAAAAAAACAATAAAATACAAAGAAGGAGACCAGCAAAATACCTTGTATTAACAAGAGTTTGTTAGAATAGTGTTCTTTATTTATAACAAGGTTCCAATGTATTTTGTATTACCTCTTTATATTGAAACCTTGTTATATCAGGGCTAAAAGACAATAAAATACAAACAAGGAGACCGGCAAAATACCTTGTATTAACAAGAGTATGTTAGAATAGTGTTCTTTATTTATAACAAGGTTCCAATGCATTTTGTATTTTTCTAAACGGAAAGTACTGCAGATTTCAATCAAAATAATGTTTTCTGTGAAATTTAGTTACTGTAAAGTTCTGGGGCTGTAAAATAGGGTATATTTCTCTTTTCCACTCATACTTTTTTCTGACAAAATTACTGCAAAACTCAGTGAACAGGTTGACATCTCAGTCATAAGTCAACTCAGTTAGGTGGCATCTAAAGGTAAACCATTTTCTAATTTTACAATATCACTTTCAGAAATACAATTTAAACAATTCAAACCATCAGTCTGATTCTTTGTAAAAAATTATTTAATTTGAAAAAACATCATATAATTACACGAATGAATGGAAACTTAGATTTTAATTGGTAGGCTTGTATTTGGTTCAGATTGCACATAACATGAAAATACAAAGTTCATGAACAATGACCGTTTCTGAATCGCCAATCGAAGTAAAAATAAAAAAAGGGAATGTCAAGTACATTAAAAAAAAAATTTCTGACAACTGTTTCATGTTGTTTTTTTTTCAATAAAACATGGTTTCACATATGATGTAATACAGTTGAGCCACAAATGCATCGAGGGTTTAGTGCAACAAAGGGCTAATCTGTCTTTTTGGCCATTTTGAGAAAACTCGCAATGAAGTTATCTTGTAAGCACTGGATTAATGCAGATGGCCATAACTATTTTGGGTGATACCTTGCTGGAGCAAAGTTTACTGAAGAAACCATTATTACCAATGGGTTCGCGGTCTCATATGGATCATTTTGATATCAAAACCTCATTCTGACCCCATCAAAGAGAGCCCTTTGTTGCACTAAACCCTTGACATGTACTCATATTTTTCCACTTCAGCAGTTTGTGCGCTATAAAACAACGATCACACACAATAGATGATGATTAGAGAACTCTATACTTATACATGTTCTTACATATCCATGCTGAATATAAGCTAGAATACCATATTACCCATCTGAGGAACAGAACATTCTTGTATTCAATCAAACCATCTGGATATACCCAAAATTATCTTCTCAAATAGTATGAGCTTTTTGTTAAAAAAGAATATATTTTACTATGATCATCAAAGCTGTCTAGGCACGTAACAAGTTTTACTAGGTTCAACACTTTCTGACACTTTCTAAATGTTGCATATTATTATGAATAGCAAAAAAATTGTTATTTTTGGCTTGCTCGCTTCACTTGCTCACAAAATATAAAGATAATATGTGTGTGGGGTGTAAGCCGGCAGATGAGGGTTCACGCAAGAAATTTAGGCAGATTTCAATCATCTGCCCCTCCCCCCCCCCCCCCACTCCTCAAACGGATTTACGCTGGGTGCTTTTTACAGATACGGCAACAGTAATATCCCCCTGGATTTACATCATAAGTTACCTCCATCATAAAAATTGAATTCACTATGGAAATAACCTACTAACATACTACTTATTAGCATGCTGTGGCTGAAAATAGAATTGAAAATAGAATTTTCTCTTCCTGCATTACCATTTTTAAAAATTTCTTTGATATACATCAAATCAGTACCTAAGTTAAAAAGGGCTATGAAAGCCCATATAAGAAATGCATTGTTTTCACACTACATAGATGCATGTTTTCTCCCCCCCCCCCCCTTTTTCCACTGAAATAATATGTTACTAAGTATAAGGGAACTTTTGCTACAAATGTAAACTTCATCAGACTAAGTTATACAAAACATAAGCAGTGATGAATTACCATCATAAGAGCAAAAAGAATACCATCGTGTTCAAACAAGTATGATAGCGAAAATTTTTGGTAAATTAGTATTAAATAGATCAAACTGTTAGCACCCAGTTTAACTTATTTGTCCTGAGCTCTCTTGCATAAAAAGTTGCGATAAAATGCAACAAATCCCATATACTCAATTCTGATTGATTGAAAATTAAGTTGCATTTAATCGTAACTTTTAATGCAAGAGGACCCTGTAGCTATATGTGTATACTCAAAGACAGAAATATACCTATAGTACATTGCATACTCTTTGGCATGGTTTAACAAAAGATATGAATAAAAATATTATTTTTGTCTCATATTCTCAACACATAATCAAATTACAGAAATCCTGAAAATGACATGCACGTTACTATCCCATAAGATCCAATTGATAAGTTAAAAGTTGATTAGACACATTCATGAAAATAGACAATTTTCATTTTCAATGTAACAAAATAAGTAATAACAAAAATTTTTTAATACATTCCTGTAGGTTTCTAGAAAAATGATCAATATCTAGAGTAAAAGTTTCTTAGTTTTCAATGAGGGTGCTGTCCATATATGATAATAAAAACACCCTCATATAACTAGGAGCAAATTGTTTTCAAAGGAATTCCACACCAATATTGCCCTTGGACTAGTCATATTTTTAAAACAAGAATTTTAAGTTTTTCATTAATTCCCTCAACTTTGAAAATGATTTTGTATGCAGCATCTACTTCAAAATTCTAACAGATTGAGATTCGTTTATTCACCATTCATTTGTTTTGGGGGCTTTTTTTCATACAAATCTCATACAATCAATATAAATTATATGGGTCAATTAATAAACATTAAAACATAACAGCACATAAAATTAAGCAAATATTGAAATCAACGATAACTTGACAAAATAATCCTTTTGTACATATTTTTAAAAAGTATTCTAATACAAATAATTTCACAATTTTACAATAAATGTAATATGACCTTAAATTATAATTTCTTAGAAATAAATTGATTCATAACTTTGGTCATCTGGAATAAAACGTCAATGAAATGAATAAACTGAAAATTAAAATTGGGTAAAAAACAAGACATTGTACGGATGATTTTAGGGCAGTTTTGTACCTACATAGCTATCACCCCACCATGGGCAGAAGAGACATTAACAGCATCACACAAAGGAGAGCAAGAACCACAGCCATTAGCCACGTTCCTAGTGATGATTTCTTCTTCCGATGGCCACGCTCAAGGAAGTACTGCACCATGTCATTGAGATCTCGTTCTACCGGTTCGTATCCAAGCTGCTTTCTTGCTTTCTCTATGCTAAAATGATGGGTGACTGCTACTTGGAAGAGCTGTTTGAAGATAAAAGGAGAGATAGTTTATAGAAAGCCATTTCATTCATGAGAAATGTTTTCTTTTTCTGTTTGTTAGTTGGTTTCGTTGATGTAAGTTTAGCTTCACTTGTAATTCTCTTGTGTCTTGAAAGCCAAGAAGGCATTGGAGGAGAAGAAGAATGAATAGGAGGAGGAGAAAAACAATGAGAAGGGAGAAGTAGAGAGCAGAAGAAAGAAAAAGAAGAATGGATGATGAAAAGGGAAGAGGAGGGAGAGAAGGAAAAGAAGAACAATGAGAAGACAGAAGTAGAGAGCAGAAGAAAGATAAGAAGAATGGAGAATGAAAGGGAAGAAGAGGAGGGGAGAAGGAAAAGAACAATGAGAAGGGAGAAGTAGAGAGAGGAAGAAAGAAAAAAAAGAAGAATGGAGAATGAAAGGGAAGAAGAGGAGGAGAAGGATAAGATGGGAGCAGAAGAAGAAGACAAAAAAGACCAAAAAAAAAAAGGAAAATGGTAAAAGGAGGAGAAGAAGGTACAAGTTATTTTACTTTGTGCTTCCGAAGAGCTTTTGATTGCTGGTATTACCCTGGCTCTAGCCCACATGAAGCTGTCCTGATGAAGATGGTCGAGAATTCAAAGAATCCCTCTCTTCTCTAACCCATTCAGGACTGGAATTATTAAAAGCCTATGATCAGCTTGTTTTTTGTGAATGTCAACACCAATGCTTTTTTCTTGATCATGTCAACATTTTTCTCAGGAATACTCATGTATCTGAAATGAATATAGATTTCCAGAAAAATATGTAGTGAAGTTAAAATATGGTAATGCCAATCCACATGAAAAACAGTGATCTTGAACTTTTCACCGCATTGCCAATCTCAGAATTTTAATGCTTATTTTGCACTAGACAATTTTCTGCATTAAACAACAAATACTGACACAGTGGTATGGGCACAGTATGTGTAGAATGTTTCACTCCTTATGCTCATGTATTTGGTACGTCTTTAGGGCTCTGCATCAAAAGTTATTGGGCCAAGCTACATAATAAAGACCTTAGGGTTATGAATGGGATTAGATATTTGATTGCTATCACCTGGGGCCGGTATTCTAAAAATTGTTTTATCTTTTATCTTATTTTAATTGTCATAGAATTCAGAAATGGCTCACACTGCGCACTTTTGACTTGCATGCTGGTCTATAGGTGCACTTTTGCACAGTTCAAACCAATCACATATTCACCTTCAAAATTTTTTATGATGATTGAAAGAGGGAAGATAAGATAAAACATAAAATAATTTTCAGAATACCAGCCCTGTTGATTTCATATAACACATATTTTCCATGGACACCAGCATCATCTTGGGCCTAGTATTGAATGGGTTCAAGTGTTCATTTTCCAATAAAGGTTTAAAGACGACTTTGAAATGGCATAAAGAGAAAGTCCACAATGAGATGAAGTTCATTTCAATTAAAAGAGTAAAAATTTTCAAACAAAACAGTGAAAATCTGATGAAAATATCATGAGATATACGGAAATTATGAATTCTTTAAAGTTTCACAATTTGTTCGCAAAACATTTCTTGAACAGTCAATATGAATATTCAACGAATGAGTTGATGATGCCATACCCTCACTATTCTCCAAATAATCTGTACATAAATTTCAGAAAATTTTCATTTTTTCACGAAAACCTTGAAAACTTGTTAATTATGTCTACACCTAGTAGACTAATGTAAATAAAGAAGATTTAGGAAAACTTTTACATTTTTGTAGCTGAAATATGAAATTTTTTCATTTCTGTGTATATAAAATGTGGAAAATTGTGAGGATACGACATCATCAACTTAATGAATATCGAGAATTTTTTGCGAAAAAAAAGAAAATTGTAACTTCCTTTAAGTTATTTTTCATCCGATTTTCATCAAATTTTCACTGTTTAGTTTGGAAAATTGGAAATTTTCACCCCTTTTTTTTATTGAAATGAACTTCATGTCGTGGGCTTGCCCTTTAAGTGTTCTCTCTTACCTCTGTCCTGGTCATGAGAGGCTGGAAATTGTAGACTGGTTTTAGAATTGTGTGTAACCATTCACTCATCCAAGCTACATGTAGGAAACAAAAAGGTGGTGATAAGGTTAATAATACAGCAATGTATGCGAAAGGAAGTTCAGGAATCAGGAGGGTGTTTCACAAAGCTGTTCGTTATTAAAGTTACAAATTTAAAGACTGAACAGCCAAATGGAATGCCCAAAATGTTTCCTTTTGTTTTAACAAAGAGGACTGTATTTCCCATAATCTCAATCAAATTGTTGGCAAAAACTAAACTACACATATTACATTAAAAATGATTTGTTAGAAATAATAACATTCATCTACATGATATTTCAATTTTAGTTTATGTGATGAAACATGATTGATAATCCCATTTGGCTTTTCTTAAAGTCATACGTAACTCTGCTATACACAGCTTTGTGTAACACCCCCTGAATCCTCATGTTTGGTTTAATAACTGTACACCCTTTGCAAAAATGTCAAAATATGATTTTTTTTTCACAAAGCTTAATATGTTTTAATGAAATTATACCGGCATTAGTATCACATAATGTCTAAATGATTGCAATTTTAAGCCTTTGAAATGAATCAATTAATTACAGGGTTCAGTGCATCATATGGATTACTTCTAACTGGAGGAATGTGAAAGTTATGATTATCATGATTATCACAGTTCATAGTACACCCTGTTGACTTTACTCACCTATTATATACATGAACCACACAGGGATACTGAGTGATGGATAGCTATAGCCTAGTCCTGTTATAAGAGGACGAAGGAACTCAAACTGGTTGATGGGAGACCTGTCTCCTATGAAATACACCTGGCCAGCCTGAAAAAGATTCAAATACAGTACTAATAGCTAGAATGTTATTTTTCATATTTGAATGCTACTAACAACTCAGATTTCCCCTTTTTTCTTACAAGCTCTCCAAATTTTACTGCCTCTTCCTCTCTTCTTTCTTTTCTCTCTCTCTCTCTCTCTCTCTCTCTCTAATTTGCTTTTGTTCATTCATTTTTACACTGTATCATATATGCAATAATGCAGGTTTAAAGGGGGTACCCAATACTGAAACAATGTTAGTTCATTTAAAAGAGCATGACTTCATCAGCAGAAAATCATCTGCCTAAATTTTTTTTAAAGTCATGTTGCAAAGGAAACCCCAAAATGTGGCAAGATTTCAGGATATTTTTGACCCTTCAGCTGTGACCCAGTTTCAACTGTAATCACTTTAAGACAATTTCCCTATTTTCACACACCAGCATGTAAAAGACAAACAAACTTACTGCTATATGTTCCCTGAGACTTGATAAGCCTTCAGCTGCTAGTATATGTCCATTCACTAGGTTATCTACATGCACCCAAGGAACTTTAATGTGCGAGCCTCCTATCTTCACACATAAAAGACCTTGTTCCATGTTTTTCTGTAAGACAAAGAAAAGGTCTTCTAAAGTTATTTGTCAAACATGCTATGTGACATCTCCATTCTTATGTATTTCAGCATCATATCAAGTTCTAAGTTCAGGTTCAATTTATTCTTTCTCAGTCAAAAAATAAAAGTGATAATAATATCTTAATACATATTGGGTGATTTCAAGTTTGGTGTTGGTGCTGGTGTTGATGTTAGCAACACAATTTAGATTGCTTTCCATAGCTCCAACACCTAATCTCAGTTTACAAGAGTGGTCCAAATGACATTACTGACAGCTCAACTCCAAGTGACAGTTGTCACAAGACCAGTTTTATCTTTAATTTGGAGCTGCATTGATGTAGAAATCAACCCAACACTAACACCAAAAGGCAAACACCAAACTTGAAATCACCCATTGTAAAATGTATTTACACATACATGTACATATAGGAATGAAGAAGTGGAAACTACAACAAAGTTTATAAAACTTGTGAGGTGTAGCTCCCTAGATACAAACAACAGACACATCACAAATAAACAAAGTGAAGTAATAGAAAATAACTTCATTATGTACACACAACCCAATTCACTACTCATGCAAACCACGAGCACACACCAATAAACACATGGCGGGAGGGGGTCATGGTATTTAACATGTTTGTGGACGGCTTTAAACTCATCTCACCTTCTCCAAGCTCTACTGTCATAGAGTTTCTGGCATACAACAACAAATTCTTTACTAATCAATGAACATACAGGATAGATAGATGATGAAAAGAAGAGATGGCAGATGGTCAAGATGCAAGATGACAGATGGTCAAGGAGGGTTACAGAATGGCTACCAAGAGGAAAGAAAAGGGCCAGAGGGAGACAGAAACGTTAATGGCGGGATGATATTACATCATACATGGGCAGGTGAGCGAGGTGAACATACATGATAAAGATCTTAAAATATTTGATAACATACTTGATAACATACTTGAAAAGCATTCAAATAAAATGAGTATTTGAAAGCAGGCTTTTCTTTTTTTGGGGGGGGGGGGCTGTGGTCAGCCTGATACCACGATAACTTTGTGTGTCTGCATGTCATATCTTCTTCATTGATAGTTCAAACAAATGCTAGAGCATTATCACGTTTTTAACAAAACCAAACTTACCACTATCCTAGGAAAATGTCTCTGTTCTCCTGCACCATAGATTGCTGTAGGCCTAATCACACACACATTGAGAATACTTCCATCTGAAAGAGGACAGTGCAAATAACATTCTCTATTGTATTCTCTGATACTCAACATATATCATAAAACTGAATTTATACCTGTTGAAAATATTCTTAACAGAGGAAAATATGTAAGAGATATTCATGCTTATTTGTTTTTCATTTTGGTACTTCTATGTTTCATCCCTCATATTAATTTGTATTCCACCTTGCCTCAGGTTTTGT
The DNA here is from genome assembly GCA_029962745.1 of Echinometra lucunter. Lineage (NCBI taxonomy): Eukaryota > Metazoa > Echinodermata > Echinoidea > Camarodonta > Echinometridae > Echinometra > Echinometra lucunter. The sequence goes on from CM057155.1 coordinate 33,201,362, forward strand.
TTGCAATAGCGTATTATTTGTAGTTTAAAGTAATCAATAGTTGTAATTTTGTAGTTTATGTAAAAAACAAATCTTTTTCATTACTATTTTGCTCCACAAATTTTCTGTTTTCTTTCCAGTTTTTACTTGACCAATCATCATCATGGTTTTAATTCACAATTTTAACTCACAAGTTTACATAGTTTTATGAGTTGTCTAACACCCATTCCTTACACATTGCTGCTGCTGCAGGTCAGTTTATGGAGAGATCCATGTTTGTTTCCTTTTTCTTTTTCTTTCTTTTTTTTTTTTTTTTTTGCAACTTAGCAAAACAAATGAGAATGAGTGATGATGAGCTTCAAAACATGTTTACTTGCAAATCGGGGTATTCAAGATTTTCATCAATCACAATTGAACATCTTTCTTAAAATAAATACATTTCAAAGCAAATACCTTTTAAATGTGTTCTATTTTGAGGTGATTTGACACCCAAAATCCCATATTTTAATGAAACATTACCCATTATTACCACATACACACTAATCTTTCTTATATCAATCTATTCTCATTCTAACCTTTGGTTTCCCTTCCATTTGATTTCATGACAAGCTGTTCTGCCATCGACTTTGTTCTGGAATAGTCATCTTTGTGCTGTGGAAAGAAAAGGGGAAAAATTAAGTAAATTGGGATAATTAAAAGGTAATTATGAAACATGTAAACGACTATACATATTGGCAAAAATAAACATACTGTCAAAAATTTTGGTGAAGTTGGCATGATGGTTTACCTCACCCCCTACATGTAAGGGTTTTGTATTACCCTAAAATCAACACTACATTTAACATTCCTCACTCAAATGCAGGATTACTTGAAAGTGATTGGTTCATATTGAGAGAACAGCCAATACAGCAGCCCATCAGAGTGGTTTGAGTGAACAATGGCAAAATCTCTGACTGGTAAGTATGCACTGACATTGTTAACCTGTTGCGTACAGGAGCCAGGTGGTCCCTGTATCAAGTCTATGGGAATATGAGAATTCAGTTGTCAATGGGTTAAGACTCTTATCCACAAGAAATCAGGCTTAGTTCTTGATAAATTTTTAACAGGACAGGGAGTTCTTCAGATTTGATCATTTGAGTGTGCAAGGATTTTTATTCTGATTTGAGCATGCGCACACGGTTTGTGGTTGCGAAAACTCTGTATTGCTTACTCACCGCAGACAGAGGTAGCAGTGGTAACGTCTCATCTCCATTCTCTATCTCTTGCCCAGCAAACACCACATTGGCTGTACTTGTGTATACAAGTCTAGTCACATTGTGATTTACACAAGCTGAAATGGCAATCATAACATAAAAACCAATTAGATATTGTCAACTAGAGAAATCATTGCTTATATACAGAAACTAGGCTCCTTTGTGGAGGTGTAAGTCTGAAAGCTAGGGGAACAATAAAATTTGTTTCAAAATTGAGAGAAAATAGGTGGTTTCATATGGAATATCTACTGCTCTTTCCAAAATTTCATTCAAAAACATGGAGTCTAAAGTAGGAAGCCACTATATCAATCTAGTTCTTTTCAAATATGTCAGATATAGAAGGTTTCTCGCAGCAGCACCATGATTAGAGTTTATGACAAGGCAAACGCCAAGCGTTGTCTCGCCTGCATATTGCAGTCATGAAGAGACTGCATGTCAAAACTATGCTATATGACTTCTGAGGCTGTCAGCAGTTTAGGGGGTGAATTGTGGTTCTGACAGTTTACATATGCAATAATGGTATAGGCCTACTTTATCCCTAGGAAATCAGATAACACTAAGAATGCTGTTAATACTATGAAGCTATAATTATTTCCATGCAAGTAAGGAAATGAATGTTAGTGAAAAAGAATGTAACTGATAATAATGTGAGTAAAATTGTAAAATTAAATTAATTATTAAGGTGTTATGGCAAACTTATTGTTTGAAAAATGGTATAAATTTGGTGATTCCACGTCAAAGCTATAGAAAGTTATTAGGTGTACAACATAGCACAGTGCCAGTTATGAAAAGTTCATTGACCTTTGACCTTTGACCTTAATCAAATTCAACTCACATTCGAACTTGACCTGCACCTTCAAGAGATGGACCTCTCATATGAATTTGGCAATCCTACCTCGAAGGTATAGAAAGTTATTGTGTGTACAACATAGCACAGTGCCAGTCATGGAAAGTTCATTGACCTTTGACCTCTGACCTTATTCAAATTCAACTCATACTCAAACTTGACCTGTGCCTTCAAGAGATGTACCTCTGGTATAAATTTGGTGATCCCACCTCGAAGCTATAGAAAGTTATTGTGTGTACAACACAGCACAGTGCCAGTCATGGAAAGTTCATTGACCTTTGACCTTTGACCTTAATCAAATTCAACTCACATTCGAACTTGACCTGCACCTTCAAGAGATGGACCTCTTGTATGAATTTGGCAATCCTACCTCGAAGGTATAAAAAGTTATTGTGTGTACAATATAGCACAGTGCCAGTCATGGAAAGTTCATTGACCTTTGACCTTTGACCTTATTCAAATTCGACTCATATTCGAACTTGACCTGCGCCTTCAAGAGATGGACCTCTGGTATGAATTTGGTGATCCCACCTTAAAGCTATAGAAAGTTATTGGGTGTACAACACAATTGTTGACGACGACGCCGACGACGCCGACGACGACGCCTACGCCGACACCGGAAATAGTGATACCTATGTCTCGCTCCGCTACGCAGGCGAGACAATAATGAGAAAAGGTTGCTGATAATGAGCAGATTTTGAAGAGTGAAGAATTTTTTTTGGGGGGGGGGCGCTGGGGGCTTAGACCTAACTTACCTTCAATGATGTTTTCCGTTCCACCAACATTGATGCTTTCAATGAAATCTGAGCCTTTCAGCTAGGAAGAGAAAACATTCAACTGTTTAAATTATGACCTGAAACACTGGATGATGCATACATTCCAGATAATGGCTTTTAAAATGATCTGTCAGCAATCTAAGATAATGTGGTATGACCTGTCAAAGTCAAATAATGTAACATTTGGGGTAGATTTCTTTAAATTTCATACATTAATCAAATCTATAATCATAAAACATAACCCTAAAGTTTTATTCTGAAACATCAGCAGTTTCCAGAAATAATTTGCAACGAATTGTGTTGAAGGAATTTTACAACCAACAATCTTCTAGCAACCATGATTCATTCAGTCATAAATATCTCACAGGAGAAATGCTTCAAATTTTACCATTGCAAGAAATCTTACATTTATGTTGATAAAAAAATCCGGAAAAAACAACAACTGAGAATTCCCCAACAATAGGTTTTCACAAGTTTTGTCTCACCAGGCAGATGATATCTGATGAACTGAGAAATGAAAGATCTATATTGAGAAACTTATGGAAAGTGTGGAATACAACTGAACAAGCATTTACTAACTCTAGGAGTCACTGTCAAGGTACCATACCATAGACATATGATAAATTTACTAGCCAAAATGCAGCATGAGCAGATATCATTAGGCGAATGGCATTAGGCCCCACCTCTTTTGGATCATTTGCAGGGGCTGATAAGCACCCGATATCGCCATGATATCGATGACACTGTTGCATTATTCATATCTATTCCACGTATCAGTTTTATTCTGACACTTAAATTTAATGCGCATTTGTTGCGCATATTTGCATTTAAGGTGCATGCAGTTAGCTGATGGGCATAGTGCTTCAAAATGTGTACAAAAGCATGCTAGTCATTGGAATCATCTTACAAAACGAATTATTCATTTTTGATCATGAATATTAATGGTACTTAGGTTGGTCTTCTAATGAATCTAGACAAAATGGAGGAGCTTTAGGGGCCTGTACCATACTTACCATCTCCCTGCCTGACATCCCATATGAAGCAATGTGGAACACACAGTCCTTACCATCACACAACTTCTCCAGCAGCTCCCGGTCTCTAATGTCACCCTGAAAACAAGAAGCAATGAAACACAGATTTATCTGGTTGTGAATGCTCTTTAACCTAAGCCACTTTCCCCATCATTTTTCCTTCCTTCTCTCTATGCCCCTTTCACTGTCTCTCTCTCTCTCTCTCTCTCTCTCTCTCTCTCTCTCTCTTTCCTGCCACAAATGCCCACAATGCTCTCCTCTTTCTCTTTTCCAGTCTCTTCCTTTCTCCTCCCCTATCTCTCCCTCTTTTTTCCTCTCCCCTCTCTTTCTCCCTCATTTTCTCTTCTCCATGTTGCTCTCACTCCCAGTCTTTCTCCCTACTCTCTCTCTCTCTCTCTACTCACTTTTTCTCTCAGTATTCATCATCTTCTTCGCTATAAGTACATGTACAGGCCACCGTCTGGTGAATTCTTGTACTGTTGTCAATCTCGATTTTTTTTCTCATCTTACCTGTACAACCTTAATATCAGGATCATAGTCCTCTAATGGTTTGCCCTTGTCAAACAATGTAACCTTTGCCCCCAGAAGATGCAGTGCCCTTCCAAGGTGAATGCCCACGAATCCAGTTCCGCCAGTTACCAGGACCTGACGACCTCTGAATGATTCCACCTTCAGGTTCCTGAAAGCATATATGCATTATTATTACATTACTTTGCAATTCATGTATTGCAGTTTGCAGTTTCTGACACAGTAATATAGATCTCTAGACTGACAAACTCACATAAATTTGTTCAAATGGATTATTTTCAATCTGGAATATTCCCCAGCTCAGTATTCAACTATTTCAAATTCACAATCCAAGAAAAAAAAAAAAAAAAAAAAAAAAACATCAAAACCCAACAAACTACAATCAATTCACTAATGCTGATACTAGATCTACAGTCCAGCAAATATCAACATTTTTATATTGTCGGTCCTAGCAACTTGATTCAACATCACTGTCATCATTTGTCATGACTGTATTCATCTCTTTATCTCAGTCACTGCCATGGCCAGCTCCCCATGGCCAGCAATACTTGAGACATAACAAGGGAAAAAAATAGCAAAGATTGCTCAATCATTGTTGGGCACACATAGAAAAAAGATTGGAACAATTGCAGAATACCCCACCACCACATTATACACCCATACCCCTTTTCAGAATGGGGCATACATGCATGCATGTACATTAGAACATGGTAGGGTATTCTGCACTCATCCTGTGTACTCGGTCAATGAATTGACCTCGTCCCGCAAATGTGAAACTAATATTATTGTGCGTTACTCAACAGCATGCTGTCGACCTACGACCTACGAGTCCGACAAGCGTCAGTTTTTTTCCTAAAATTCACCATTTTCAGTTCATTCATCAGATATGAAGCAGAAAGGGGAAAATTGAGAGCCTCAGAACATTGCTGGTAAGTAAAATCAAAACTTTTCTTCTCTATTATAGAAGATAAAAGTCAATGTATTTTGCGTTGGCGTCAGCAATTAGTTTCGCTATTCAAAACGTCGTTTTGACATACGGGTGGGTATTCTGCAATTAACTTTAACGTCACCCACTGTATGGTCGCCACTTACTTTGTTTATCTTGATGTTCTGAAGAATGCATGAGAAATTCTCTGTTTTTGTTGTACTCTGCTTGTAAACTAACTATTTCTCTTTATCTTTGTAGCAGAATGAAGTAGAGAGATCCCCAGGATTACGGAAGAGACACATCACTATGACGTCATGTCTGCCTGGCGATTTAATAGAGGGGCCTCATTTTGTTCCCACTAACCCAATGTGTGTATGATACAATGCATCCAAGCATGCCAAGTTGTGGGTAAAATACCTCCAATGTCGGCATTTCTGTCATTCACTCCACTCACATCGTAAAATTGTCAAATTAAGTCGGATAAACACTCGATGATATATCGTTAGCTCATAATTATATGATGATAATGTCAACACTTCTATGCACAAAACACAAGAAGGTTGAAATCTGAGATGAGTGAAGGTGCCGGGAGGCCTGGAACTGGAGGAGGGGGAAGAGATCAGAGAGAAAGAGAGAAAGAGAGAAAGAGAGAAAGAGAGAGAGAGAGAGAGAGAGAAAGTACAGACTCAGAGAGAAAAAAATGGATGAGTTCATGATAGCTTGAATGTCGTGACCTTTCAGACCAGTGCAGGCTGTAAATGGAAGGTGAGAGAGATCATACTCAGCCCCCATTTTTCTATGGGTTGAACACGTGGTCAATGACCAAATGGCTGCTGTGATTACACCTACGCCAGCCTGTGCAAGGTATCATGAAAACAAAGTGTGTTTCAATCTGATTGAAGGGCAGTGGTTGCAGGTTGAAACAATTATCAGAAAAGGGGAGATAAATAGAGTCATGGGGGGGGTGGCATCATCGAGTGAAAAAAGATAATTTCATCCCAATTCAACACTGACGATAAATGTAATATGATATCTTTATTATAAAAAAATAAAACCATGAAAGTGATGAAATTACGAGTTTGTGCGATTCATTACTCAGTTTCTCTCCTCTTTCCCCTCTCTCTCTTTCTATTTCCCTCCAATAGACATTTCAGACCCATCCTTATCCCATTTTTTCTTTTTTCTTTTTTTGTAGTTCATACATTGCCGACAAGGGGTCTGAAATGTCTGGTTATTGTCGATCATTCCTGAATCACTGCTTCATTCCCTCCAATCGAAAATTAATTGGGTGGGGCCTAATAATTTGACCAATCACAGATTTGCCATTATGTTTGGCACTAGGGATGCCAGCTGTTTAATTTCCACACTTAACTGTGGGCAAAGTTTTGGAATATTAGCTCTGAATGGCTGCGATAACTAAACCTATCAGAACTGGAATCAGCATGTGATTTTTTTTCTTTCTCTCTCTCTAGTTTTGTTCGAGTTGTATGCTATTAAAAAAATCCCTTCTCCCCTGCCCCTTGGAGATCGCAGGGGGGGGGGGACAGGGTAGGTCGGCTAATTGAGGCATAGAATAACATCTGACAATTAGAAGTAGTCATGATAAGTAATTATAATTGCAATAACAAAATGAAGTATAGAGGAGATGAACACAAAATAAAGACAGTGATAGGGGCAACAGATAAAAATGACCAAGGGGGGAGGGGGCAGTTGCTTAAACTCCAAAATGCTTTTGACCGGCAAATGTGTACAATCTCTTTTATTGCTGTTTGGGGTCAAACTTTGCTCCCCCTGGCAACAAACAATTAGAGGGAATCTATCTGCAACAGTCCATAAACTGAAGATTAAGCTTTATTTGCCCCCCCCCCCCCCCCCCCCCGATCAACAACTAAAGTTATAATCCTCAAATGAAGAATTTAATTCCATTCAATCATAATTCACATGTACAACTGTAGACATAGAATTACCCAAAGTAGGCTAATATTTCCATGAAAAATATAAATGAACCCTGCTCACAAAAATGGGTATAAGCACACATTTTCAATTATCCATTTTTCCTACATTTCGCAGGAACCACATTACTGTATCATACTCAGTTGTGTGTTTACAATAACCTTCACTCTTTTGAACAATTAAGCTCCAACCCTAATTGAGAACCCCCCCCCCCCCTTCCTGGCCACTGGCCCTGGCAGCTCACCTTTAACCCAATCAACAATGATCACATGAAGAGTCACAAACAAAGATGACCAGTTTTTCATTAAAAATTGATAAGATAAACTTTCACTGACAGACGTACATCATAAGCCTGTTCACATCAGCACACCTCCCCCGAAAGGGCATACAGCTTCATATACTTGTGAACAACTTCCCCCTCCCCCAATCACAGATTGATCACATGCACATTCACAAAGTATACTTCATTGCATAGCTGGAAGATCACATTACAACCCAATAAAATCAATGCATACAGCACATACTGCGCATAGTGGAAGCATGCAGATATACGTTTGCGCGCAATTTGTGGCTGAAGGTTGGACCACTGTAATTCTGCCACACCCACTTTCTCCTTCTATGGGATGTGTCAGTGATCAAAGATATCATGTTCTCAATCTACAGCACTCATCCTGTGTCCTCGGTCAATGAATTGACCTCGTCCCGCAAATGTGATAAGTCTGTACCTAAATTAAATAGCATGCTTTATTGTGTGTTACTCTACGGCATGCTGTCAACCTACGAGTCCAATAAGCGTCAGTTTTTTTTCTTAAAATTCACCATTTTCAGTTCATTCATCAGATATAAAGCAGAAAGGGGAAATTGAGAGCCTCAGGAACATTGCTGGTAAATGAAATCAAAACATTTCTTCTCTATTATAGAAGATCAAAGCCAATGTATTTCGCATTCGTGTCAGCAATTAGTTTCACTATTCAAAACGCCGTTTTGACCTACGGGTGTACTATTGTCTGGGTATTACATGTACGCAACAAGCAAACAACGCATGAACAAGGCATTGGGGCGACGGTTTCCCGCAGCTGTTGGCCATGTATCCAAAGCACAATCTACACACTTGTTACCACATGAATCTGAGATGCCTGTAGTCTACAGGCATCGGAAGTGAATCAAACCGTCGCCCCGATGCCTTGTTCATGCGTTGTTTGCTTGTTGCGTAATACCCAGACAATACCCGCTCATCATGGAATAAATTATTCTCACCCAGTAAAGGAGAACAATTTGTGGGAATGGTGGTCAAGTGTGTATGTGACGTAACAAGTGACGACGGAATGAGGTGGCGACCAAATGGTGGTTGACGTTAAGCCAAAAGATTTCACGGCAAACCCGGAGAATAGGGGACCGGAACGCGCCTGCATATTCATTCGTGTGCAAGCAAATGCAGCCCAGTGGCAGCGGCGACAGGGACGATCTACACAAGATTCAGCGATGAAACATTTGTGAGTTTGAGAACATTTCTGGCCAAAATCAAAATGATTTTCATCACATAACCAAAAATCTGAAAGCCGAGAGGACAATGTAATATATTAGAACATAATTACTTGATTAAAACATATTTTAAAGTAATTTTGAGCTCGATTATGGACTTGTCACATACCCTGACTCTCGGCCGTCTCGGCCGATCTCTGCACTGTACGAATGGCATGCGCGCGTGTTCCGGTCCCCTATACTCCGGCTTTGCCGATTTCACTGCCCATGAGGCATGACTGCAAACAGAATTAGCTGCTCAAGTCACGTCACAATACGTCATGATCAGGACCTCTTCTGAATGCACAATGCTTTTCACTAATTTCAGTAGAAAATACACGAGTCGATAATGGCGGCTAAACTTAAGTAAAAACTAGGTCTAGTCACGAGATTGCCAGCGCCAGCAGGGCAAGACTTCCTTTTGCGACAGCCACCCAACATGCAAGGTGTGCTTTATTCCGTTAGCAAGTTTGGGTGGCTGTCGCAAAAGGAAGTCTTTCCGCCAGCAGTTCTACTTCATTCACTGAGCAACTTGTTATGTAAGATTTTGGGTTACCCGATTGAACACTAACGCCACTTTGCACGTGTCGGACTGATATGAAAGTCACTTGAAATACAACTCACCGAATCACATCCCCTGCACGTTGTTTTTGACGGGTATTTGCAGACATTGTCATTGCAAGCTTAAATTTGATTGTGAGCAAGGAAGAAATTAAAACAACAAGCCAAGAGGCAAGAAGAGAAATCTTATGGCAGAAAGAAAGAGCACCTGATCATAAACAAATTTCAAGCCCTGGTAGTGGTGTCGCTGATGAAACAATCAACGAGGAAAATAACCCGTGCCATGCCGTCGGCGACTCATCCACCGATTTGTTTTCGCTTAACTATTTGTCCAATTTTGAGATAACTAACGTTACTGTGAGATCATCATTATGGCCGTACGCAGCGGGGGGGGGGGGGGGGGACCCCAAATTTTCAAGACTTAAATTTGTTTACAGAAACATTTTACAAAATTCTACCAAAAGTGTGCACTAGATCCTTCAACTCGATTTCAAAAATGCAAAAGCGCCCTTGTGACCAGCTCAGTCACTTTGCTCCCTCGCTTGCATGTTTCTTTGAACATTTTACGTATTCTTGACCCCCGCCCCCCACCCCCCCCCCTGGAAAAAAATTCTGCGTATGAAGGCCCTGTGTGAGAAAGCTAGAAAAAGCAAACAAACAGAAACAAAACAAAACTTTGTCGAGTGAGATAGCTAAAAAAAGTATACGTGTTCTTGCCCCCCCCCCCCTGGAAAAAATTTCTGCATATGGCCCTGTGTGAGATAGCTTTAAAAAATGAACAAACTAAACAAAAAACAAAAACAAAAACAAAACTTTGTGGAGTTATCTCTCCCTCCATGCCTCCAAGTCCTCACTGATCTGTGTCCTAGCTTGCCTACCCTCAGTCGCCCTCCCTTTTTCACATGGCCTCTGTCACTCTTTTCCCCTTCTCTCTCCTGCCCCCTCTTCTCTCCCTCTCTCTCCCTCCTCTATCTCATTCTCTCTATATGTTGAATATGTATCAATATGACATTTATTTTAAAGACTTACATTTTTTACTGAAAATTTTCCAAAATTCCTCCAAAAGTGTGCACCAGATACTTCAATTTCAATCTCAAAAATGCAAAAGCGCCCTTGTGACCGGCTCAGTCACTTTGCTCCCTTGCTTGCATGTTTCTTTGAACATTTTACGTATTCTTGACCCCCGCCCCCCACCCCCCCCCCTGGAAAAAATTTCTGCGTATGAAGGCCCTGTGTGAGAAAGCTAGAAAAAGCAAACAAACAGAAACAAAACAAAACTTTGTCGAGTGAGATAGCTAAAAAAAGTATACTAAACAGAAACAAAACATAACTTTGTGGAGTTATCTCTCCCTCCATGTCTCCAAGTCCTCACTGATCTGTGTCCTAGCTTGCCTTCTCTCAGTCACCCTCCCTTTTTCACATGGCCTCTGTCACTCTTTCTCCCTCTCTCTCTCACTCTCTCTGTATCATGAATATGTATCAATATGACATTTATTTCTTCTCAGATTATTATACTACTTTATCAAACATATTGCGGTCACTTGAATTTGGACTTCTACATTTTAAAACAGAGTTACTTATCATTTATGACATTCCAAAATGATTGAAATGTCATAATTTCCCCAAAATAACTTTACACTTTTGAAATGGCTGCCAAATGAAAATACATGACTCTGGAGGAAAAGGTTTATATGTATGGATAGCTCATGGACTCAACTTTCATATGAAACCAAAAAGGCCGAAAATAATTCATGCTTGGGTGAGCACTGCTCACTTTTGTAAAGGGTATGAAAATTAGGTTGCGCAGGAATTGCACCTTTCAATTTGTGAGAGATGAGTCCTTTGGAGGTTACAGAATTGAGGGTGATATGATGAATTTATGATCAGTTGCAATCAGTTTAGTTTTGCTGAGTGAATTTTATGGTTTATTAAATCAAAATTTTATGCATGAGTGAACGGGAATTGCATTCATTATTGTAGCATTGTACCTTTCCCTGGTAGACTCAGAGGTGTGTTCATGGGAGTCAGTACTGGGTGATGGTACATGTTGCAGGGGAGGTGAGATAGGGTAAGACTTTGTTGGCTAGATGGGATAAGGGTCAAGAGGACAGTATGCCCCCCCCCCCTCTCTCTCTCTCTCTCTCTCTCCTCTCTCTCCTCTCTCCTCTCTCTCTCTCTCTCTCTCTCTCTCTCTCCTCTCCTCTCTCTCTCTCTCTCTTGATTCCTGTATGCTGGTGCATATCTTGACAATTCACATTCTTTGGTCTCCACTCCAAAATATCCAAACCACCTTCCCTTCAGAGAGCAAGATTGTGCATCGAAGGAGGAGGTTAACATGTGGACCATTGAACTAGCAGACTTTGATTTTTAGTTTCCATTATCAGTTATTTTCCCCCTTTTTTTTCTCTTACAAGATGGATGAAACAGTTGTAAAATTGAAATGAATGAAAATCAACTGAAAACAGACTGACATGTTCATTTTACCAATTTGTGTTACACTGTACCATAATTCTTGTCCGAAACTAAACGGCTAAAGTGACTGGTTGGTTGGATGTACTTTGATTGAGTGATTGAGTTATTGATTAATTATGATTGATTTATTGAATAATTCATTGATTAAAACAGCTGAATGGTGATTGAATGCTTGATTGATTAATTGATTGACTGATACATTGATTAGTTGATTGATACCTAAATGTTGATTGTCTAACTTACGGTATTGATTGAGTGACCGATAGAATGCGATTGACTTCAGGTGTCAATGGGTGATACCAGTCCCAGTCCAATTTTGGAAATGCAGGTAGAATTCAGGATAAGGGAATTGGGTTGGGATATTTTGGAGAGGAGACCAACGGATGTGAATTGTCAAGATATGCACAAGCACACCCAGGAAGAGAGAGAGAGAGAGGGGGGGGGCAGCATGCATGTCCTCTTAACCCTTATCCCATCTACCCAACAAAGTCCTACCTTACATCTCACCTCCCCTGCACCATGTACCATCACCCAATCCTGACTCCCATGAACACACCACTGAGTCTACCAGGGAAAGGTACAATGCTTCAATAATGAATGCAATTCCCGTTCACTCATGCATAAAATTTTGATTTAATAAACCATAAAATTCACTCAGCAAACCTAAACTGATTGCAACTGATCATGAATTTATCATATCACCCTCAATTTTGTAACCACCAAAGGACTTACCTCTCACAAATTGGAAGGTGCAATTCCTGCGCAACCTAATTTTCATGCCCTTTACAAAAGTGAGCAGTGCTCACCCAAGCATGAATTATTTTCAGCCTTTTTGGTCTCATGTGAAAGTTGAGTCCATGAGCTATCCATAAATATAAACCTTTTCCACCAGAATCACATATATTTTAATTGGCAGCCATTTCAAAAGTGTAAAGTTGTTTTGGGGACACACGGTATATTGTCTTCTGCTGATAATTTGCACATAGGCAAAAAATCCAAAATATTCAGAAAACATGCACGTTTACAACACAGATTATGGTGAAACAATCATTTTTTTATTACAATTGCCATATATGTGAACACTAATAATGATGCATCTTTAAAGCTAGTACAACTAGTACTCATGTAATTAAAGATTTAATTCCTAATCTTTTTGTGGAAACCTACTTTGACACTGAAGTATAAAATGGAGTATAATACAAACTCCCAATACAGAAATCGGAAAGGGAATAAAAATCTGGTAAGTTTAAATACCTTGCAGGGCCTTAACAGCTTCCTTTCTTTCGAGATGTTAGTACCAACTTGTCAGAATTATGCTGCCACTCCAACCAATTTCATGTATCAGCTATTAAGGCAAAGCATTAAAACGTTGTGCTTCAAACATAAAAAAGATTGATAATAATAACCTGAACATCCTCCTGCACAGACTCTACAATAAAACTAAATAAGAACAACTTAATCTGGCTCAATCCTCAGAAAATGTGTAAAAACTACCGAAAACATCTGAAAGATATGCCAGAAAGAGATAATTACCAATAACAATATGTTAACCCAAGCAACTTGAGCTGGTAGCCAATAAAGTACTATCACTGCAGCGATGTACTTATAAGCAACTTCAATTGAAGTACGCTCTGTGTGAAAACAGGTATGTTTCTTAAATTTGGCCACTTTGTGAAGTGTAAAGGCTCTTTATAGGCACTCTTGATAAGCTTATGAGATCATCCATCACATACAAATATTTCCACACAATTGTCACCAAGTTTCAGAAGTGGACTAAGCTGAGGGGTACATGCAGAAGCATACAAGAAAAAAAAAACAGTACTGTGAAAGTGTGTGTATACCTCACACATGCATGTACTACAATAACAATTAATTATCTACAACTGTGTATATATTCATAGAAAGTGAAAGGTAATAGTTTTGATTAACATGGTTAACCCATTCGTGACAGGAATTATTTAAAGCCTAATTTGATCAGCTTTTATTCTTCAAATTGGCAACACCAACATTTTTATTTTATTGCTACATTCTTCTTATAAAACGTCATGTATCTGAAATGAATATAAATTGACAGAAATTATGATAAGTCAAAAAGTTGTCAATTTGCAGGGAAAAACGGTGATTTTAACCTTTCTATCACATTGCCAATTTAAGGATTTTAATGCTTATTTTCCTTTTAAAATCTTCAGCATCAAACAACGAATATTAACGCAACCAAAGTGGGCACAGTTTGTGTAGAATATTTTGCTCTTTCTGCTCATGTATTTGGTATGATTTTCAGGGCTTTGCATCAAAAGTTATTAGACCAAACGACAAAATGTGGACCCTCTGTCATGAATGGGTTAAAGATATACATGTACATAAATAAGATAAGTTTAGACATCAACACTAAATCTGTAAAAGTATATGTACCATATATCTATAAAAGTATGTGTGCTATATCTGATTAATAATATAGCGTGATTACAAAAATCAAATTATCACGATAAACATATCACGCAACAATTTGCAATGAGTTGCATTCCTCATGAACCCAAACATCACTACAACACAAGATCATACATCAATCACAAAAAATAAAAATGTTGTCTGATTATCATATAAGCTAAGACATCTCATCCCTTCACTGCATGAATATATAACTATGAATTTTATGAAATATACAACTATGAAATATATAACTAGGACATATATAAATACATACATAATATAAAGTTTCACATTTTCAAAATGCATTTTCAAAGTGATCCACATTATAAATACATTGTATGAAAGACTCCCATCATGTATCTTTCCTCCCCTGACTGATCATCTGCTCCCTGAATTAAAATGCAGCAAAAAGGTAAATAATTTTTTTTTTTAATATAAATTGCTCAAATCACTCTCTATGCAAATGAAATGTAGCAACATCAAAGCACTTGCACATTAAAACTTCAAAGTATCACTCCTTGAATTAAAATGCAGCTAATGATTAATAATTAACACTTTTTGAATGTAAATTGCTCAAATCATTCTCTATACAAATGCAGAGTAGCAAAATGACTTGCACATGACAATTTCATAGTGTACAAATCACCTAAATAAATATTTTGTAAGGGGCTAGGAAGTATAGAACACCCCCCACCCCCCTCCCCCTATTTCACCCGAAGTTCTGTTGGTTAACAGTTGACAAATATGAAGAAAATAACGGCTAACAAAAGACTGGATATAGTTTGGTTCATTGACACCCTGTTCATGCACTGGTCACTTTCATCAGGTCTCAGTGAGAGTATATTACACATAGTACTGGTAATATCTTCTAATATTATCTATACAAGACATCTGAGCAGGTCAATTTTTAAATCATATCGACTCAATTTAGAGAAAAGTCCATATCAATCAGAAAGCCAGGTCCATATTTCTGATATCACACGTTTTTTTGCGTACAAGAAATTTTGAACATGCGCAAACAATCAAACTTGGGTCAAAATGTGCGATCGAGTGCGATGAAATTTGCATATTACTGGGCGCAATGGAAATCACTGGGAATGAAGCCAAGCAAAAAACAGAAGGCATGGTAATTACATGTATAATCAACTTTCATTTTTGTCGTGAATTTGCTCAACATGTCTTGTAGATAATAATAATAATAGAGACAGGCCTTTCTGAGATATGACTTTTATATATTGCCCTCATTAGACTCATATCACCCTTGGCTCCTGCCTCAGGCAATATGATCTAATTTGGGCAATATATGTCATATCTCTATCAAGGCCAGTCCATATTATTTAAATACATGAGTAATATTGGAAGCTTCCAGTTTGAATATAGTACAGTGAAAAGGAAACCCTAAAATACAGAGTACAAAGTCTTTTGATGATTGGTACCCTTTACCTAATATTGTAAAATGTGGAATATTTCGTGGTGTTGAAATTTTCACGCATTTCACACGGCACGACACATGCTTACAAATAAAACCACTTGAAATATTTTTTTTTATAATGCACATGAATACAGTTATCCTGACTGTCCAGGAAGATTAAAAATGCATGATTATGTTCAACTTGGCTGAGCACAAAAAATCAAGTGCACAAAAATTTCAATTTTTACAGTACATTCAACACTTCCCAGTACCCACAACAAATTAATTTAGTCCTTGTAACATAAGACCTAGAAATGCACATCATGAAATGAGTCAATCAAATTACCTGTACCATATCTCAAATATTCAAAATCTGAGGCATATTCAGACTGAAAGATAAAAAATAAACTGGTCCATTCAAGACCTGATTAAAAATGAAATATATTCATATTAGACTAAGTAATGATATACTTTAATTTACAATGATACACAAATCTAAATATACTGTAGAAATACATACCTGTATATGTAATCATTTATATACTTCTCTTTCCATTTATTATCTTGTTACAGTAAGAAGCACAGAATACCAGTATTCCTTCTTTTTTACACCACCTTTGAATAAGAAAATGAAAATGGCATTTCTACAAATTCCTGTATTGGACTCAATTGCATTCTTTACATGATCTTGACACTGAAAAAAACAGTACTTGAACTTGACACCTTACATCTAAAGCACTCTTCATCAACATGACCCTACTGGCTTGTGTACAAATGTACAAGTGAAAGTACAAGAATAAGCCAGAATATATGGTAATTAATATATGGCATAAATGATCCTGATATGATTCCATTATTTACGCACACATGCATCTTTTCTGATGGAACTGCTCCATGTGTAACAAATAAAAATATACTGGTGCATAAATCAAGGTGCACACACTATGAAACACTATGAACATGGCGGACAAAGAAAGCGGACAAAATAAACAACCTCTCATTCTACCCTTCACAATGGTTCTCGTTGTCAAAAGAACATCCCTTCACAGCTGTTATGTTTAATCATGTAGTTCCAGGTGAATATGCATGTGAAACATGTAGCAGTAGCAGTGAAGGGATGTTCTTTTGACTACCAGAACCATTGTGAAGGGTAGAATGGGAGGTTGTTTATTTTGTCCGCTTTCTTTGTCCGTCATGTTCATAGTGAAAGTGTATTAAGGTTGATTGCTCTGGGTACAAATGACCTTTATCTGCACACGTGCAAATTGTAATTACAATTTGGCTTACAGGCATACAATTTAAATAGATTACAACATGGTCAGGTGAACCAAACACAACACTGGTATCCTATCAACAAAAGAATTTATACAAGAACCTGTCATTTGATATGAATTCAAAAAATTCAAGAGGGTCCACGTACATGCGAGCATTTTTAGAGAGTATCCAAGGGCCTGAAAATTTTTCTGACACTCACTAATTCATATTTCTACAAGCAGGCAAAATTAGAATTCCTGAGCAAGGTATATTGCCTGTAAAAGCTTCATCATACCTGTACCCATGCTTCCAACCACTTTCCCGTTGTTAGCACTGTCCAACACAATTCTAAATCTTTGGTTTAGTACTCTGAAAGAACACCAAGCTGGAATGTCTCTACAACTCCATTATGCACTGTATTGTTTTCCTTGTACATAAGGTTTTACATTTAAGAATCATGTCAACACTTACTGTTTTTATTTCAAGAAATTATGCACCCTTTTCTCTCTATATATGCACAAAAAATGCTACAGCCAAACTCATTGCAATATATGAACATGCACACAGCAATACGAGAATGAATTGTTTGATTTTTTTTTTCTCTTTGCTGTGTATGCCTTTACAAACATATGATAGTTGTACAAAATGAGAGAATAAATTCACAAAACATAGCAGATATCATTACACTCTTCTATGATTAACTCACATATCATTTAAAGTGTAATTTCTCATTATTTTCTAATTGTGAATAGCATTTTGAAAAATATGTGAATAGGAAAGAGATGAAGAAAAAAAACCCTTCACCACAGATATTTTACTTACATATATAATACAAGTATTTGTGTGAATATTTGTTAAAAAAGAAGAAAAAATAGGGAACAGACCTTCACAAATCAAATTATTTGTAATGCCCTCACCTCAAAAAGAATTGATATATTTTTTTTCTTTTCCTTTTCTGTTTTTGGGGTTTTTTTTTTTGTTTTGAGTAAGGCCATGGGTCCTACATATGGTTACATAACATCACATAACAGTCATATCAATTATATCAGCATCATTCTGATTCCGTTCAAACGTTTACAGTTAGGGTTTGTTCACATATGCAGCAGGGGGGGGGGGGGAGCACACTGTGTTTTATATTTTTTTTCACTACTGCGCTGCATCTTGAAAGGCCACTTGCCATTCTTTTAGGACACAATAACGCTCCTTTCTTTTCTTCTTTTTTTTTCTTCTCCTTCTTGAAAAAAAAAATGTTCTTTTTTTTTTCCACAGCATGTCTGAAAGAGACTTCATTGGATAGTTGAGCTGTGGGAAAGGTTTACAAGCAGGAAGGGTTAAATTAGGGGACAAGGGATGTTTACCCTCTCCAGGGAGTTAAAACAACGTTATCGGTTGGTTACAGATTTATAATTCGGTATTTAGTACCGATAGTGATATTCATGTGTTATTTCATTGTGACACCAAAATCGAATTAAGCGTTCATCTCTTTGCAAATAAAGTCACGACAAAATCGCAAATTTCGTTGTTCTGTTATTTTGTTAGCCATTAGTAATGATAGTTATCTTTGTTCAAATGCTCCTTGAAGGAAGGAAGGTGTTTGCATGGTGTTGTACATAACATAGGAGGTAGCAGTAATCCCCACATAGTGAGTACCGTAAACCCCCTATGTTAGTTATCTTTGATTTGGAAACTTGAAAACTCCACGCCACATGCTCCAACGACAATTGCCTTGCGTTAATTTGTATAATTACCAAATACTGAATTTTAGCCCTGGACCAAATGCGATGTATAACTCTAACCCTACCCCTAACCCTGACCAAAAAACCCTATTGCAACTCTGATCCTAACCATGTTTCTTTGATGAGTCAAAAGCTTGACATGGGCTGTCTCTGCTGCAAGTGTATTACCATCCTTTGCAAAATTTTAAGACCATCCTTCCAAAATGCATTAATTCAAAGAAAAAAAAATTAAACATAATTCACTTCCAGACATAAACTTATTTTTGACATATTCATATGCAATATACCATTACTCTTGTGCTCTGACCACAGTAGTAAAAATATCATATAATCCTTAAAGGAGGCAAAAGAATGTATTCCAAATTACTGAAATACCCACAAATTCCCAGGTGTTCTTAAATGATGGTAAGTTCATTACAGCGATTGCACCACTGTTACAACATCCACAGTGACTGATGTTTGCTGTTTAGGGGGAAAGGCACATGTGATGGCTGATAAATCACTGCACTGATTCATCACAGATATTTTGCCGTCTTTTGAGGGTGGGGGCATCTAGACATCCATGGTGACTGAGGTTTGTGGTTTGGGGGCGTGGCGTACGCTCCTTCTGCTGCTAGATCGATTGTTCTCATTCTCCTGGGCTACAGTCATCAGCTCCTCCTCCTCATATGGATTATCCACCTGTGTCTTGGCAAACTCTATGAACACCTGCAAACGCAGAGAGTTTGGCAAATTGACTACACATTAGTTTCCTTTCCATAAAAAATAACAATACTCAAATATACATGCATGGATACCAATAAGAAACTGTATTTGAATTTTCTGAATTTAAAATTTTCAGTATGTATCAATAATTCATTCAATATGACCATAAACATAAGCTCACTTCAGTAAGATTACTACGGGAATATCCCCCCCCCCCCCACCCCTCCCCCTGGTTCCTGTAGATAATGGGGAATATCACGGAACTCACAACAAAAAGTGATGGACGGACAGACGGACGGACAACCCGAAAACATAATGCCTCCGGCACCACCTACAGTGGGCAGAGGCATAAAAACCATTTCAAGATGAAGATATTTAGCCAATTTTACTTTAAATCTGTTGCTTATCATCCAGTCATGATCTTTATGCAGTTAATTCACAATTTACAGTATTAGAAAAGTGTAATACAAATGGCAAAATTAAAATGAACAAAAACCAACCTGTTCTAATGTAGTCTGACTGAAGCTGTATTCCTCAATACCATAATCTTCTTTACCTGTAACAAAAACAATATATGTTGAGTCTAAGTTATGAACAAGCTTGGTATATTACACAATATTCTAATTTGGTTCAACTTTACATTGCAAAGAATGATTAAAATATTAATTGCATTGTTTTAGTGGAATCTATAAACTAATCATGGAAAGGGGGGGTAGGTAGTTGCCATATTTGGGTGGCAAATTCTCAAAAGACTCAAAGAATGAATGCACAGGGAGTATCTTCTTCAGGTCTGGGATAGTTTCATCTTGTCTCAAAGATCTCATGCTGATGCTGAGAAGCTGGTGGAGGCTGTCTTATTTCAGTAATTCCCTGAGGCACTACTTCTTAACTTATATACACTGTATGCTAGGAAGGGGACAAAGAGTTGTCATGTTACTAACTAAATGAAAGGAACAGTTCTTCGAAACTCAAGAATCCCTGACGTCTCACCCTGTTCTAGGAAGGCAAACACCGTCGACAATGTGATATCGCTATCCCGAGGAACCTTATATGTGATGCGTTCCGCAAAGCTCTCTGTCACCTCAGCCTGAGGTATCAAGGCAAGGACCTGCTTGTGAAGAATGTCCATTTTCTCATCTAGGATGTCCAGGATAGCCAGGTTGGTCTGGTCACTGGTGTAGTACTGGACACCAGGGTTAAGCTTGATCTCCAGGATGTAGCCTCCACCATACTTGTCCTTCAGGTGCTGGGTGGTACCAAGACATCTAGATGAGAAAAGAAAATAAGAGAAAAAAAAGAGATTTTTCAAAAGGGGGGGCAACAAACAACTAGAACTATCAATAAAAAAGGTTTCTATACTCTATAAACCTGATAATTTTGTTGCAAGTTTCATAGAATTTCATTAGCAAAGTACTGAAAATACTAAGAAGAGAGGTTTTCTTTTGTTGTTTTCTTCAGGGTAGGGGGGAAGGGGGGGTTGACAAACAAAATGTATACAAACTTCTCGGTAATCCATACAAAACCTTGCTACGAGTCACACACACTATAGTCACATAATATGACCCGTTCAATCAACAAGCCAGAGTGGCTCAAGATTCACCTTCCTCCGTTAAACACAAAACTCAATTTGGCAGAAATAATTCAGTCACTGCTGTATAATACACCCAGTGCAAATAATGTTCGTTTTGTAAGAATTTTAATTTTTGAAATTATCAAATCTGTAGACGAACTGTACAAGATCACTCATGAATAATTTTGGCTGTTGTAACTTTTCTTGAGACAGAGATGAGATGATACTAACCTGAGTTGTCCCTGGATCATGATACCAACCCTAGAGCAGACAGCATCGGCTTCCTCCATGGAATGCGTCGTCAAGATGGCTCCTTTCCTCTCTAAGAAACTGGAGGTGATCACATTCCTGGCACATGAAAAATAGATGAAGGTATAATTCAGACTATCTTCTTCATCACTGTCTTCTTCTTCTTCCTCTTCTTCATATCAAACCACCAACATCATCATCATCCCCATCATCATCATCATCATCATCATCATCATCATCACTATCATCACCACCACGATCATCATCGTCATCATCACTATCATCACCACCACCATCATCATTATCATCATTATCATCATCATCTTCATCATCATCATCATCATCATCATCATCATCTTCATCATCATCATCATCATCATCATCACTATCATCACCACCACCACCATCATCATCACCATCATCAACATCATCATTATCATCCTCATCATGATTATGATCATCATCACCATCATCATAATCCTCATCATCACCATCATCATCATCATCATCATCATCACCATCATCACCACCACGTGCACCATCACCATCATCATCAACATCATCATCATCACCATCATCATCATCATCATCATCATCATCATCATCACCATTTTAACCACCAGCAGCATTACCATCAACACCTTCACAGTCACCATCATCATAGCTGTCAATATCACCATCACCACGACCATCAGCACCCTCCACATCATTACGAACACCTCAGTTATACCAAACATACTCATCTTTCAGGATCTTACCAAAGGAATCTCTTGGAGCTGGGGTCCATACCGGTAGATGGCTCATCAAGGAGAACAATCTTAGGATTACCCAGCATGCTCAATGCAAAGCAAAGCTAAATCAGAAAAAGAAGGCCCATTTGAAATTCATTAATAGTATTCTGAAGAACAATTTCACATGTTTAACTCCCGTGATAATAAACTCTAAAGGTAGGAGATCCCTTTCGCAACCCTAAAATCAACTTACATTTACAGCTTGTCATAATTTAGAGGTACATGATTAAGTTCTTCCCTCAAAATACAAAAGTGTTAACTTCTTGTTAACGGGGGTGGGGGAATAAAAAATAATTGAAATGAATTAATGATGCACCTACATACACATTATGTGAAGGGGCATGTTTTCCGATTCAGTTACGTACATGTCAAGGAATATCCTGAGTGGGAAAGGGAGACCTCCCTCAACCTATGGAATATGGGACAAACACATTCATATTTGAGCAAAATAAAGCAACACCCATTCTGTGTTAAAATATCAGTGGAGGTGAAGATTTCAATGACAGTCATAATATAGTAGACTTAACTTACATTAAAAACTTTAAATCAAAATCCTTACAAACAGCAGATTTTTAGATCAACCTGATCAACTGAGCAAAGATTTCAAGCTTTTGCTCAACATTAAAAGAGTCAAGACTATAGGAAACATCACTTCTGGCACCTATTGTGTCATTCTATTCTCTTAACCTTTCTTTTGGTTCCTCCAGACAATTCCTTGGCTTTCTTATCAGCATGCTCCATCACTCCAATGGCAGACATAAAACTGGACAAAAAGACAAAAAGACATTATCTTTATTGATAAACCATAATCACAATAATAACTAATAATAATGATCACAGTAATAATAACAACAACAACAACAATAATGTTTTGTTTACCCAGGGTAGCGTCTTCAGTACTATTTTCCCAGAGGGCCCTGCGAGCTTATTATTACCCCAGCTTTAGCTTGGATAAATTTTAAGATATTTCATATTTACATGGATTTCTAAAACAGGCTTTTTATAAGGCAAATGTATGCAAACACAAAAGACATAGATACATATCACGAGAAATCATCAAACACACTTTAAACTTTTAACCAGAGTGAGCATGATCTCAACAGAATTTTAGGGACCATACACACAAGCAAACTTACTTCTCAGCAATTTGCTTCCTATCCGAGGGATGAATGCCTTTGAATCCTGCGAACCCTTCCAGATGTTCTCTCATCGTGATGTCCTCCCAGAGTGGGTCTATCTGAGGGCAGTAACCCATTGAATTGTAGGCTTCACTTAGAGCCGAAGACACATCATAGCCTCCAACACGAACCTGAAAGAGGAAAAATAAAAGGATATTACTGAAAATTTTCAATTCTCAATTTTTATTGAATTGTAGGCTTCACTTAAAGCTGAAGACACATCATAGCCTCCAACACGAACCTGAAAGAGGAAGGATAGAAGGGCCTCACTGAAAAACATTTCAGTTCTCAATTTTGCATTTCATTCACTAAGAAAGAACACACAAGGGCAGTATCCCATTGAATTACGGGCTTCACTCAAAGCGAATGACCCATCAAAACCTCCTACACAGACCAATACGAGGGAGAAGAATCACAATAATGAATTTTGTTGCTATTTTCATGATGATCCATTCAATAACCATTATGTCTTCTGAATGTTTACCTTCCTCAAGGATAATTACATAAACCAGGGGCCATATTCTGAAAATTGTTTTATCTTTTATCTTATTTTAATTGTCATAGCAATAAAAAATAGCGCACGCCATTGGCTAATACAGCGCGCACTTTTGGCTTGCGTGCTGGTCCATTGGTGCAATTTTGTGCAGTTCAAACAAATTGCAAGTTCGCCTTCAAACTTTGTTAAGACATTTGAAAGAGTGGAAATAAGATAAAAGATAAAAGATAAAAGAATTTTCAGAATACCGGC
Source organism: Echinometra lucunter (assembly GCA_029962745.1). NCBI lineage: Eukaryota > Metazoa > Echinodermata > Echinoidea > Camarodonta > Echinometridae > Echinometra > Echinometra lucunter. The sequence continues at coordinate 33,225,283 of CM057155.1, forward strand.
CCATATGTTCCCTATAGGAAATGGGTTAGCAAATGGCCTTACAAAAGCAAATAATTCAAACAATTCCAAACATATAACCCTTTCTGTTTACAAACTAGTAAAACTCAGCATTGACAAGAACACATATATTGCAACTGAGTACATACAGAGTCTCATTTACAAAGAAAGGTTTGTTGAAAGCTGAAGTAGAACAACTACCCCGTGGGCTGTCATCCCAGCAAAAACAAAATACCCCCCCCCCCCCGGCAATTACTTGATGCCTTACCTCCTTGTACAATGCCAACAACCAACCCTCCACTGCCATACACAATACCCCAACCCTTGGACTACCAGCCCTACCCCAGAAAAATACCCCTTTCTTGAATCCCCCCCCTCAAAAAAAAAAACGGACAAAAGGAGCAAAAAGAGTAATGTCCTCAGGGGGGACTTTCTTGGGGATAGAAGTTAAGAGGACATACGGCTATCAAAGCTCATAACTAGAGCCCAGAGCCTGTTTCATAAAATTTGTTATCAGTAACAGCTGCCACATTTCTATGACAAATTTGCTTTTGGCCAATCAGATGCCAGGATTTCAGTAGCTTATATCATTCATTGCAACTTGTTATTAACCCATTGACTATTGGAACCAGGTGGCTCCTGTATCGAGCCTATGGGAATGAGAGAATTCAGGAGCCAATGAGTTAATAACAAGTTTTACAAAACAGGGCCCAGGGGGTGTTTCACAAAGATTTAAGTTTGACTAAAGTCGCACTTAAATTCCTACTTGCGTGCTCTATATTATGCATCACCCCATTGGTCAGATCATGCTCAGGGGACGCGCACTATAGGAAGTCTATCAATGAGATTACGCGTTAAATACCGGATGCACATTAGCGCTTAAGCACGACTCTAAGTCAAACTTAACTCTTTGTGAAACACCCCCCAGGTTTACCTGTCCTGTGGTGGCCTCAGTGTCTGCTGTAACCACATTCATCGTCGTTGTTTTGCCTGCACCATTGGGTCCCAAGAGACCAAATACCTCACCAGTCTGCACAGTCAGAGATAGGTTACGCACAGCCACTTTGGTGGTCTCCTTGGTATCACCGCCACATGAGTCGCCTTTCGTCCTCTTCACAAACTCTTTCCTCAATTCAGAGATGGCCACTGCTGCGGACTGTGAAGAGAAATTGATGACAATTACAGGTGTGTTGATGCTGATGCTATTGTGTGGTCTCATTGTGATTTTTCTGATCAAACATATGAAGAGTTGCTACTGGGTTTTATGTTTCATAAATGAGGTACAGTCTTTGAAAAGACTAGAGCAACATTGCACTTTTTAATCTAAGATATGAAGAGTTGCTAGTGGATTTTATGTTTTATGATTGAGGTAAAGTCTTCTAGAAGACTTAAGCAACATTGCACTGAAATTATCCATCAAAATACATCATGGTCCAAACTGACAGAAATATTGCCTCACAGAATCCTAGCATAAGTGGTTTGGGAAGTCCACAGCAAATTTTCTTCTGATAGTAAAAACTAACACATTTGTACGGTTTATTATCCTAGTTTAGACCCTTGTTAAAGAAAATAACACCACAGGTGTTAATGCACCAGTGAGAACTCTGCCTAGCATTACATCTCTGAGACAAAGTGACATCCAGTGGTATACCACTGTGGGTATTGTAAACAAACCCTTACCTGATCTGATTCATACATCTCTTCCACTTTCATCCTCTCTTCCTTCACATCACTATCCTCATCTGGGATGACATCATCATTTCTGGTAGCCACCCCAATCTTCTTATCAATGCTATGGGAAAAAGGTTTGTTAGAGATTGTGAAAAATGCCATTTTCTTTCCAATGATCTTCATGGTAATACTATACATACATGGACAGTACTATGCACAATATTTTTTGTTTAAATTTTCTCAACCACAGAAAAAATGCTCCTTTAAAGATGGTGAAATTAGTCATTCTGTTTCCTTTACATGATAGATATCATAACAAGGACAATGCAAAGCAAAGCATCCCCTTACCAGGTACAAATGTAAACAATTAGCAATTTTCTACTCATACCATGTAGCCTTCTTACCAAATTTCATTAAAATCTGTCTAATATTATTAAAGTTATTGAGCGGAAACCACAACATTTTTGGATACATCATTAACTATTTTCACATAGTTAATGAGCTATGACCTTTGACCTACATACTCCGAAATCAGAATCAAGCTGTATTTTGATACCATGTACATTCATATCAAATGTCATTAAAATCTGTCAAACATTACTAAAGTAATCAAACGGAAACCAGCATTCACAAGATTTGTTACAGATGGACGGATGGCAGTGTTGCTATATCCCACTCCGATTTCATCGTTGAGGGGATGATAAATACAAACTAAAGAACATCATGGAGGGACCATTCCTGAAGTGAAACTTGCATTCTGGCTTTATACAAAATAAAGCCAGTACTGGTGCTTAAGCATACTGTATCCATCACTTGTAAGGAACTTTCTGCTTTTTAAATGAGAAGTATCAACCTTATCAAAGCACATTTTCCAGTTACAGTCCACACAAACTTGTATGGACCAGGGAAAAAATAATTCGTTTTTTTCCGGGGCTACTTTTAGAGCCCACCGGCCCAAATTTCCTACATTGTATTACAGTTAACACTGTACCGTATGAGAATTTCAGGGGCTCTTTTTTAGTTTTCCAGGGCTCTTTTTGGCATTTTGAGGGTGAATTCGCCCTGAGCCCCCGTGTATTTTTTTTCCCTGGTGTGGACTATATTTTCTAATCACAGTTTTGATCTATGTTAACCCATTCTTGACAGAGGTCCAAATTTTGTGGTTTGGCCTAATAACTTTTGATGCAAAGCCCTGAAAATCATACCAAATACATGGGCAGAAAGAGCAAAAAATTCTACACAAGCTGTTCCCATTTTGGCTGCCTCAATATTTGTTGTTTGATGCTGAAAATTTTTTAAAGGAAAATAAGCATTAAAATCCTCAAATTGGCAATGTGATAGAGAGTTTAAAATCACTCTTTTCTCCTGCAAATTGGCAACTTTTTGTCCTCTTATACTTTTTGTCAGTTTATTTTTTATTTCAGATACATGATGTTATATAAGAAAAATGTAGCAATAAAATAAAAATGTTGGTGTTGCCAATTTGAAGAATGAAAGCTGATCAAATTAGGCTTCAAATAATCCCTGTCACGAATGGGTTAATATGTACTTACAGGCATGGGCAGGTGTCTTTGACTTTGCCACCAGATTTAGTCACCTCACAGAATCTCAGGAAAAAGATCAGCATGAAGATATCAAATAGTAACTGAGGAAGAACAAGAAAAATATTGTTTGTTTGATTGCTTTTATTTCTAAGAACAAATACAAAGTAATATATTTTAGAATAAATATTCCATAAATAATCAAGTACAATAATATCATAAAACAATCACAATACATGCATACAAACAAGAATAAAGAATATCTTTATATATTCTGTCAATGAATTAAAGAGGTAAATTATAAAATGCAGGAGATCACCATTATGGTTATGTCAGTATTTGTCATTAATCTTTAAAAGGAAATAAGCACTAAAATCCTTAAATTGGCACTGCAATGGAAAGTTCAAAATTATTGCTTTTCCAAGCGAATTGGTCACTTTTTAACTTCTTATCATACTATCTATCGATTCATATTCAGTTCAGGTACATGAATTTCCATATTTTAAAAAAATGTCGCAATAAAAGAGAAATACTAGTGGTACAATTTTGAAGAAGAAAAGCTGATCAAATTAGGCTTTAAATAATTCCTGTCATGGATAGGTTAACCCATAGCAGTACAGAGCTTTCTTGAGGTCTAAATTAATCATCTTCAATCCTCAAATTGGCAATGCAATCATTTTTTTTTTTCCATGTTTACATAGCTTGAAAAAAATAAATGTGGATATAACATGAACCAAAATGAAATATAATTGTAAAATTGAATCAGAAATTGCCAATTTGAACACAGAAATAGTGATTATATATTATTCACTGCATTGCCAATTTAAAGAGTTTAATGATTAGTTACACTTAAACTGCCCTAATTCAAGAATGCCAAACCATACAGTGATGGGAATGGGCTAAAATTTGTCAGTGCCTTTTTCTCTTTCTGCCCATGTATAATATGTACTGCCCAAAATTCTGGACCAACAGATACTGCAAAGCGTCTCCTAAAGGTGACACTGTACCTCTATGGGTTAACAAAAAAATTGAGACAATAATTTACTATGAGCATTGTTGGCCAGATGTAAGCCTCGGGTTCAAAGTAATCCCCAAAAGTCACGCTATCAGCCATTCCTCTTATAAAGGCAAGTTGGTAGACCTGTAAGGAAGACAAAAACATCATCATCAGAAGAAAGGACCACCAATAAGTGGATTTTCATGGTTATCATGGTTAACAGCTGAGATTTTGGCATTTAATTCAATTAATATGTACCTCAAGTAGTAGTCAGTCAGCAAAAAGAAAAAAAATAGGAAGTATAGTTGCAAAACTAATGTGCACACCGTACTGATAAGGTTTCACCTACTTGCATTATAAAGGGTATTTTTTTATTAAAGCTGAAAGAATTTTTTCCTTTTGCTTCAAACTGGCAACACTGATATACTGTCAAGTGTTACTATATTAAATCTAGGTCACACCATGACGACGAACAGTCAAGCTGCTCAAATTATCAAACGTACAAGTCCTTTTCAGGGCTATCGACCATAAGAAGCCCTATCTCAGTAGTCCTCTGGGCAAAACTAGTTAACCCATTCGTGACAGGAATTATTTAAAGCCTAATTTGATCAGCTTTTATTCTTCAAATCGGCAACACCAACATTTTTCTTTTATTGCTACATTTTCCTAATAAAACATCATGTATCTGAAATAAATATAAATTAACATTGTGTGATGAGAAGTCATAAAGTTGCCAATTTGCAGGGGAAAACGGTATTTTTAACATTTACATCGCATTGCCAAATTAAGGATTTTAATGCTTATTTCCTTTAAAAAAATTTCAGCATTAAACAACGAATATTGATGCAACGAAAATGGGCAGAGTATGTGTAGAATTTTTTGCTCTTTCTGCTCATGTATTAGGTATGATTTTTAGGGCTCTACATCAAAAGTTATTAGACCAAACCACAAAATGTGGACCCTCTGTCACGAATGGGTTAATACTTTCCTCCATTTTCTATCTCTTTCAAACAAACAGTCCTTTACGGGACTAAACATGTGATAAATACACCCTAAACCTCTTATGTTATATACATCACCACATAAAAACTCTCCTTCCAGGAACATTAAATCTAAGACATTTATATGAACAGAAATAAATGAGTTCAACTGAATTGAAAGGTTAGAAAATGTGAATTGTAACAAGGAAAGAAGGATTGTGAATTCATTGAAGTCCTGTGAATTTGCAGATGATGAAAATGATGAAATAAGCTCAAGAATCAAGGAAGAATTTGATATCTAACTTTGTCCTTCATGGGTTGAACAGTGTCCTCTAATGAATGCATACCTTGTCAATGAAATAGAGTGCTCCAAAGATAGCATAGCCTGGCCAGATGACACACATGACCAGGTGAAAACTAGCAGCAGCAGCCGTTGACGTAAACAGGTCAATGAACATCGTAGGTAAGAAGAGGAATAATGGTAACTGTAAATTTGAAGGGAAAATATTGGACATTTATTAACTCAAATTAAAGCATGTACAAATTACATATCAATGGAGGTACATAATGTACATGTATAAAAGTGCACTACAGAAATTTTTTCAATACAAGAAGCAAAAAATGAAAAATAAAAACAAAATTCAGTATTACAGCTAATTTGCATAGTCTCAAATAAATGTCTCACCAAAACAATACAGCTGATGTCTGGAAAGTGAGCACCAACTTGGTATGCTTTATTTTATCTAATGATCTTATCTAATGGTCAGGATGATTCCTAAACAGTTCCAAAAAAAAAATGCACACACACCTCCAGGTAGGTGAGAACTATTTAGAAACTTTTAGCAGCTCCATGAATTAAACTTTAAACTTGACAAAATATGAAATGAATATGAATCTAGATTGACTATGGTCAAAACCATACTCACCTCGCACAGTATAACAAAGGCATACGACTGGGCGGTCTCAAATTTATCAAATATAAAGCCAATGCAGTACGAGTGCAGGATGGCGTTGGGCACATACAAGATTGTCGTCACAAGGAGACAGAATACAGCACCACCTGTTGTCAGAGAGGGTACTTGCATTGCGAAGATGATTATGAGGCCTATAATGACAACCAGAAGCATCTGAGCGAGGTCGATCACAAAGACGGAACCCCAGTAGGACAGGGTATCGATGCCAGAGATACGGAGCTGGGCTTTGATTTTCAGCTAAGCATGGGAAGAAGAGAGAAACAATTTTCATGTATGAGATCAAAATACAATTGTGTTTTTGCATTTGTGTTTTCATTGAAAATTAACTCAACAACATAACATATTTACAATAATATCAAAAGAATACAAGTAATGAATGACAGAGACGACAGAGCACAACACAATTATGCCGTTCAGATATGATGTAATTACCCAAATAAACTGCTTTAAATAAAAATGTAAATGAAGGGCATAAATGGAGGGGGGCAGTTTTCATGTTCTGTTTTGGGTTTTTTTGCTACCAAAACTGTACATTAGCTTGAACTATTTGAAGCTGTGTTAAACATGTCAGCGGGGTTAATACTTCTGAAGGAATAAGAGCCACAGGATGATTACTTACTTCTCTTTCTTTGACTCTGTCAATGGGGAATCCCATCAGTACCCACGTAGTACCCAAACCAAAGATGTAGACAAAGAGAATGCCACTGGTGAAGGTGTATTCAGGAATACCGGCTGGTTTAGGGAAGGGATGGCTGGCAGCTGTGATGACCGAGGAGTTGCCATAGAGAGCGAGAAGAGCACTGGACATGAGGCTCAGGGTCACAGGGAGCGAGTGCTGGGCAGTGTCATTGTAGTAGGCCGTGAACTGGCTAGCTGATCCCTGATGGCGGTGGGAGAGAAAGAGATGCATTGGAGTCAGGACATAAATGTACATGTAAAACGGATTATGTACACGTACAGTTTGGGCCAAAAGTTTACATTCACCTGGGCAATTCTACAAAAATTGTTCACTGGCCAAAAATTGAAAAAAAACCTACAAGATCTTCAGAAATACTTGTGCTGCCATGACAAATTAAGTATCAAACAAAAGCTCATCATGCTGTTCATTTGACACAGAATATAGTTACTTTCTATTCCAATGCACATTTACAATGATTTCATAATTACTTACACTTGTCCCAAGATCCATAACATCAAAGGCTCCATTGTGGGGCCTGTAAGCATAGAGGGCATCCAAGTCATCCGTGGCATTAGACTCCACATCAAGATTGTCAAACTCATTCACAAGGTTGGCTATATTTTGATCTATGTATGAAAAAAAATAAATCAAATAAAAATAATTCAAATGTTAAACAGATGAGTGCCATCTGTGGCATGTGGAATAGGGCAGTAATAAACGTCCGCACCAGGAAATGTGTCCGGATCAGTGTATGTATCATACTGTGTATGGGTGCACGTATGTGTACTGTGGTGTATGTTGCACATAACGCTGTATGCATATTCACTTGGATATTTCCAGACATGTACATCACTGAATTGGAAATCTTGTCCCTTCACAAGGCTATGTTTTGCGGCATGCGGCCATTACTAATAATTTGTATGTAGGCATGTCATAAATTAATTTGAAATTCATTTTTCAATTTTTTTCCGAATTAACAAAAAAAAATCAGTTTTATTATCTTAAGGGAAGATCTTAATAATTTACCTCTTCAATATGACAAGCTATCAAGGTGAGTTGATTTTGGGGGCTGCAAATTGGATCCTCTACCTTCCCATGAAGGACACATTTTCATTTTCATTGAAAGTGTTTTGCAAAGAATCATGTGCTAAGAATCTCTGAATAAAGGTATTCTGGCTATAAAAGACTGCTCTTTATGTCTCTTTTGAGAAGACTTGAAAAGCAGTTTTGAATCAATTACAATCATAATTGATATGATGATCTTTATCACTCTGGATTTCTCTTCCTCCCCAACTGCGAGATGTATCAACTGTTAATAGCTTTCTCACACCTTTAATTGCTAGTTCATGATGTCATGTAGTACACTGTAATATGAATAGAGTCCTTAGTATAATGTGATTAATAGGATTAAATGAATGTGATATTTATACATTATTAATTATGCTTGTACGTACTTTTCCACTGTTAATTATGCTTGTGTTAATCATCCTTAAATTCTACTCCATTATTTATTGGTTCATCACTATACTATTGTAACGTTATTTTGTAGATTAAGATTTACTTATGTAGAGCGCATAGAGACTAATTTCAGTATTATGCACTATATAAGAAATTATCATTATCATTATCATTATCATTATCATCATCATCATCATCATCATCATCATCATCATCATCATTATCAGTTTGCTGCTATTCATACCATTTGGCAGTGAATTACGGTAGAGCAGATCTGTCATCATGTCATCCATGCTAGCTCCTCCTAGAGGCGAGAAATACATGGATGGGTCGAAGACGAGTGGGGCGGGGGCATCGCTTGGTCCGTTTCCACCGAAAGAGATAACGAGGGACAAGACACCTCCCACAACCATTAGTGCAATAGGAAGGATCAGTCTACAGATGTATGTCTATAGGAGAAAACAGGATGTAAAGATTAGTTTGGTTTGGTTTGGTTTTATTTTCCGTAATATTAAAAAGACATCAAATATAAACATATAAAATAAACAGATAAATATATAAAGGAATTTGCAAATCAAAATTCAAAATAAAGTACAGCTGGAAAGCTCATTCACAGGCATTATTAAGATGACTTTGTTCTTCCTGGAGGTCCACAAAAATAGAGAGAAACAAGTACAATAAATACAATATATCACAACAGATAAGACATGTAATCACTTTTTAACCCCTCCCCCGTTCCTAACCCTCTATAATTTACTTTGAGGAGGAAGAGAAGGAAGAAGATGAGGAGGAGGAGGAGGAGAAGGAGAGGGAGGAATAGGAGCAGGAGGAAGGGAAAAGGAGGAGCAGGAGCAGGAGCAGGAGATAAAGAGGAAGAGGAGGAAGAGGAAGAGGAAGAGGAAGAGGAGGAAGAGAAGGAAGAAGAGGAGGAGGAGGAGAGGGAGGAAGCGGAGCAGGAGGAGGGGAAAAGGAGGAGCAGGAGCAGGAGCAGGAGATAAAGAGGAAGAGGAGGAAGAGGAGGAAGAGGGGAAAGAGGAAGAGTTCGGGGAGGAAGAGGAAAAGGAAGAGGAAGAGGAGGAGAGTGAGAAGGAAGAGGAGGAGGAGGAGGAGGAGGAGGAGGAGGAGGAAGAGGATAAGGAGGAGGAGTAGGAGGAGGAGGGTGACTTACTGCTGGATTCCTAGCAGCCCTGATTGCCTCAATATAGATCAAACTCTTGAGCTGTTCATTGTGTTTCACTTCAATCGGTTGAGTAGCCATGATGGTAGAGTCTAGCGGGGACTGTTCCATGTTAACTGTGACAGAGGCACCCATACCATTCCCAGAGTCTTCCATAGTCATGCCTGATACTGCTTCTACTGGCACTGGAAAAAAACACAAAATCAGTGTTTTAAATAAAGCAAAAAAATATATCAATTTTTTTTAAAAAAGTGACATTGTCTTTCAGAAAAAAAAATTGCCACAGTACATGATATGAATTGAACCTGAACAACTGAGTTCCAAATAATATGAATGTAAAATTTCAGGGCATCAAAAGCCTTACTGTAGGAAAGAAAGCTTAACTAGTTCTAAATCATAATGAAATCAGATCATTCAAGCAATTGTCTATGATTTAAAACCAGTTTGGCCTTTCCTCCAATTACAGAGCTTACAATGTGTCACAATTTTCATTTCAGTATTTATATTACCTTGCTAAGAGAGATAGTTATTTGAATTTCAACATGCAATGCAAGCGCAATTTCTTTGAAAATCAGGCTGCAGATGGTTAATATGGTGTGTGCTTGGCTTTAACAAAAGTCAAGCTTTTAACTTTAGTGCTACCAGTAGATTTTACCCAAACAAATGATATATAGCACAAAATATCATGCAAAGTTGAAAAATATATTTTAAAGCTATTGGGAAGATATATGACATACTGCATGCAAACTTGTTCAATTTGCTGATTGAAAAATAATCTTTCATGAAAAACAACCCATCAGAAGAAACAATGTATATGTATACATGTCATAGAACTACAAGGTCTAGGGTTCAAGTTCACATTAAAGTTCAAGATTTAATTTTAAGTTCAAATTCCAGGACAAAAACTAAGTACATGTTTAATAGAGTCCTGGGGAAGTCCACAAGTCCCTCTGATAAGCCAGAAAGCTGCAGGTTTTTTTCACTGCAGCCCCATTACACTGTGCTGTATGTTCCCATGAGCAAATTTACGTTTTTACCATTTAAAGAAAAAAACAACCTGCGATGTACAGCGTAAGTATCAAATAAAGGCAAAACCTGCAGCCATGAAATATTGGGTGCAGCATTTTCTTTCAAAAAGCATGATTTTCAAGGCAAATGTCTGTGAGATGAGCAACAGTTTCAAAGAAACCATAGCCATATGATTCATGCACCAATGATTTCAAGGCAAAAAAAAAAACGTTGCTTCCTCTGGTTATTTCAAAATGCTGCAATAAAATATGATATGGGTCCATTTCATAAAGTTTTTTTTTTTTAATCAATAACAAGTTGCAATAACTGTTATAAGCTACTGAAATCATTGCATCAGATTGGCTGAGAGCGAATTTGTCACAGAAATATGGCAGTTGTTACTGTGAACAAGATTTATGATTTGTAGATCTGGTTATACAATATATGACTCTAATTCCTACATTAAATGAATTCTTAACTATTAATAATCTTGACCCTAACCATACATATGCAAAGAGAATCATGGTGTCATCATTCCAAGAGTAAAAACAGAATGTGGTAAACGTGCCCTATCAGTTGATGGTGATTTACTTTGGAAAAGCCTACCCCCCTCAGTGCGAAATGCCCAGAGTAAGAATGTATTTTGTTCCCAGTACTTGAAATGGTGCTCTCCTGGGGAATAGCCCCCTCACTCTCTGCGGAATGCAGAGTATTATGTTGGGACCGAGATCAGTATATGAAACAGAGATGTATGTACAAAGACCTGTTAACTTATATCTGAATATACTATAATAAGAACCTGTAATGCTTGTTGATTTATGTAACATATAGAAGAGAATAATGATAAGCTGAGTTTCCCTGGTAATTTGATAGAAAATGATTAATGATTTGTACTTTTTGGTTTTTCATAAGTTCATTCCGGACAAGTAAATTTTGGCACATCGTATCCACACTTACTTACCTGTATCTAGATTATTAGGGGGGGGGGGGCAGAGGGAGTATGCTTCCATTTCTTATAACTTCATTTGAATTTCCTTTCCTTACAACACTGGTTGAAATCTATTATATTTAGTTTTATTCTCCACTTCCTACTTTCATCTTGTTTCATGTATTTACTTATGTTTATTTTGTTTGTTATGTTTGTTATTTTGTTATGTTTATTTGTTTGTTTGATTGTTATTTTGTATATATTTGTCTACAGGGCCCCCTGAAAAACAGTACAAGATTACTGATGGGGGCCACCCTGTATAAATAAAACAAAATAAATAAAATAAAATAAAATAAATAAACAAAACCAACTCAATTCCCTATTCCAACTCTACATCATTGATAACATAAAGCGCAGCACCAATGGTTAATAATTCATAAGACAAAAAACGAGTGAATCATAAAATAATAAATATGTTAGTGATAATTTACCATCAGGGGTTGGTCCAGAGCCAGAGGTTCCATTAGAAGGAGCTGCAATGTTTATTTGTGCTGCTTCAATTGCTATTTTATGAGAAATGACATGAAATTTAAAAGCATTAGGAAAAAAATAATGAAATGAAAATGATTATTTTCATGCATGAATATTGTTTTAGAAGGGCATGTGAGCAAAGAATTTATTTCAATTTATTTTTCCATAACTGAGTGCTTGATTGCATTGCCTGCATTGTGTTGCCTTTCCTTCTCTGTTTTGAATGTTGCTATTTCGATAAAAATCATAATACAAGCCACACTATTTCAAATAAGATAAATAAACAAATACAAAAATGACAATAGCAAATGCCAAAGACAATATATCAAATATGAAATAAACATTAAACAAAATACAAAAAGAGAAACAAAAACAAAATACAGGTATAACACAACTACAAACTATGGTTTTTCTACATAAAACCCTAAGTAAAACTCCCCCAAAATTCGTAAAAACTAATGATACCGAGCGCTATTCACTATTCCTACACAAACACATTTCTTTGCAGTGCAGCTCATATTGTGTTTTCATAGCTGCTTTTAATAGATAACTGTATTTTTTTTAAAGAATATGAAATGTCCATGTTAATGGTTAGGATCAAATAAAAATTGTCTACTAACTCACTGATTTCTGAACTATCATATTCCCTATAAGATTAATACACCAACAACAATGTACTTGCTTCCAGCAGGCAGTGGGATCAAAGTTCAAGTGCAAATTAGAAGTGGTTAAATTGTGAATTAATTTTATAAGTTACAAACATTCAACCAAAAACACAGCAGAACATGTCAGTGGTGCAGTGTGTTATTTAAGTAGTTACCTATTTGGTTTTTCTTTGTTTTTGATGACTTTGTGGAAACTGCATGTAAACAAAAATAGCTGTAATCACCCACAAATATATTTTCATATGATTTCTTCTTTTTTTTTCACTCTTGTCATGTTTCTTGTAGTTATATTGCCCATGACCACTTTAAACAAAAATAGCTGTAATCACCCACAAATATATTTTCATATGATTTCGGGTTTTTTTTTTCACTCTTGTCAAGTTTCTTGTAGTTATATTGCCAATGACCACTTTGGATTAATATTCTTCTCCTGGAGTCTAGTGTTATGATATTAAACTTTAGAGAGATAGTTGCAATGAAGCTGCACCTGGGGAAAATGTGCACAAGTTGTGGACAGTTCTTGCCCCTTGCATTTCCTTCATTACTTCTTTTTTTTAAAAAACTGTTTAATATCATGCAGTTCAAGTGAGAATATTCACAAAAGTTAAGGATTGTTTGGACCATAGACATATAATAAATTTACTAGACGAAAAGCAGCACGTGCTTGTATCATTACGCGAATGGCATTAGGCCCCGCCTCTTTCGGATCATTTGAAGGTCGACCTAAGCACCCGTTTTTGTTGCATTATTCATATCTACTGCATGTATGGCGCGTATCACTATTATTATGATATTTTGATTTAATGCGCATTTGTTGTGCATTGATTGTGCATCATTGCGCATGTTTCTAGCTGATGGGCGTAATGTTTTAAAACATGCACAAACGCACGCGACTCCTTGGAATCATCTTACAAAATGAATTATTCATTTTTGCTCATAAATATTGATGGTGCTTAGGTCGGCCTTCTAATGGATCTGGACAAAATGGCGGAGCTTTAGGGGCCTGATTTGGACCAGCAAAATTACAGCAATATAAAGAAAGCTTGCTTGATAATTCCCATACACAGTACTAAAAGCCAAAAATAAACATACTACTTTGTCTAAAAGTTTTGTTGCAATGAAGTCAATATTCCAACTAGGTAAGCATCGTCTGAGCATACTGCACATGCACAAGGTGTATTATGGCCATTGCATATTATATGATCTGACTGTGACCCAATTTTTAAGAAATCAAATTTTTTATTAAACATGTAGTCTTAAAAAAGTGAAATTATCCTTACTGAGATTCGGAATAATGATCGGAATACTAAAATCGAAATTTTGGTTTACTGCAATCCTTTTACTCTGCGTAAAGGCAAAATTGGCTACAAATCGTGGACAGTCACAAGCCTACTGTGACATCACTACAATTTGCGACTGATTTCGCTTTGTCTTCACCGAGGAGACTCGCAATAGCCCAGAATTTCGATTTTAGAATTCATATGACTGTTCAAAATTTTAATCATGAAGACTGTACATGTTTGAATATTCATATCAAGTGCTAATAATGATTTTTTCAAAGTCAGATCACAGACCGATCGTAGAGCGTGCAGTCAGCTTTAATTATACAAGGATGTATCAAAGTCCATCCTACAGTAGTTCATATTCACTCAAGGTCATAATCAATCAGCTTTCATCTTCAAATTGGCATTCTTACAATTATAAAACAGATTCAATAATGCATGGCAATGTACACAAACATAGCAAATGATTTGCAAAATCCTCTTCACACTGCCAGTTTAGAGACTACAATGCTTTTTTTTTTTTTGTAAAAACCATTCTAATCCATTAGCAACACAATGCACTGCAGCAGAAATTGACTCAAAATTTCCTATAATTTTTCATGTTTCTTGTAAAGAATTATGTGTTATTTAGTGCATTATGCATCAAAGAATACTTGATGGCAAGATGTCACTAAAAGACCACACTGAATTGTGGTAAACTGGTAGATTTCTCTCCACATTCTGCATTACAATGTATGGTTCAAAACCACATAATGCTTCTTGAAAAAAAAATCTCTACATTTGTATTCCATTCAAACAACGAAAAAGGGAAATTGCTTTACCAGAATGCACAATATGCACAAGGAGTAAAGATAGATCAGGGTGCAGGGAAGTGGTGCATGCATCATAACCTCAGGTTTCAATACAGTGACAAGAGTATTATATAAAAAAGAAGTTCTCAGGGGGGTATTTCATAAAGCTGTTCATAAAGTTACAAATGACTTTATAAACGAATGGAATATGAATTGCCAAATGGGAGGCCCAAAGGTTTTCCTGACGTTTAAACAAAGTGTGACTGCATTTCCCATAAGTTCAATTAAATTGTGGCAAAAATTATACTTTGCAATAAAAATGCTTGTAAACAATAGTAATGTAAATCTATGTCTGCATATTTCACATTTAGCTGATGAAATTTATACTGACTGAGAGCCCCATTTGGCTTGCCATATTCAAGTTGTTCGTAAAGTCATTCGTAACTCCACAAACAGTTTTATGAAGCACCCCCCAGGAAAGATTAAGTTGTAAATAATATTCAAAATAAGTACATTTTTTTATTACAAGTACTTCTATTACCTTGCCTTTTGCCTGCATGTCATGTAAATTATAAGATGAAGAAAAAAAAAAAGATGTTTACGGTGTGATGTGTTAATCCAACAATAAATGAAAAAGCATGATGGTCAATACAATGTACGTCATGAAAGCAAAGAGTGAAACATATAATTCCACATATCCTGTTCCCGCAAAAAATTAAATCATCTTGCTTTTAAAAAAAACTCACTACAAACTGCTCTCAGATGACAAAATGAAATGTATAATTGTGAATGTGAAACAAAGTGGAAGAAAATGATAAAAATCTTTAAAAAATCAATCAAACAAAAACAAGTACATATGAATTCATAAAATGCAAGAACAGAAAAAAAACAATAACTCCTACTATTAAGGAGGTGAGCTGATTTGATCTCAACACTCTTAGATTGCAGCGAATGAATCTAAAATGAATTTATTGATTCATCTATCTTGATTTTTTTTTTAAAAATCTTCATGCACAGGTATGAAAAAACAAAGCTATTTTGCAACCAAAATTATGCATAGCAATGAAGTGTACAAAAACAGCAGTATGCAATAAATCATCAAAATTAAAAAAAAAATGGTGTCCTTATTCCAAGCATGACAAAATAAACCATTTGATATACATGCTATATCATTCTCCCTCTAATTACTTTGGGTTTTCTAGGTAAAATTCTAAGAAACAATGGTCCATGACACAATAAATGAGAGTAAAATAAATCATAGGATTCACATCTACATTTCAGTTGTTGATATCAAGAAGGCCTTAAGCTCCATGTACAAAGGAAAGCAGTTAATGCCATTCTGCCTCATAACACACGATATTTCAACAATTCCAAGTGCCAAGCCAATAAAACACATTCATGTAGATTTAAAGCATACAAAGAGGACACTACAAATGTGCCTGATGCAATTCACATGCATTTCGTAAATAGGCATGTCCAAAATTGGGCTTACATGTACTTAAAATCAGTTTTTCTTTGGCCTTCCAAGTCTGTTTTGAGTGAAAATAAGAAAATTGGGATGTTTCTCATCATGTCCCGTAAATCTAATCAATGCCTAAGTCACTTGATAACTGTGAGGATAAACCTTCCAAAGTAATGTCTACTACAGATCCATCGTAAAGACAAAATCTATGGTAGAAAGAATACTGGATGTTTTTAAAATAAATGTTTCTAACTGCAACATGAAGGGTTGTTTGACACAACTTTGATAACAGTTCCACCAGTCAGTTTCTTGTACTAGTCAAACTTTGAACTTCAACCTTTGACCCAGTACTCACTCCACCTCATGGAACATATCCTATAACCGTACTCCTAACCTTGAGCTAACAAAGTCCAAACTCTTTATCTTTCACAGAAAAATCCTAAATGAAATGCTTGTTCAGGAAATGTCAGATCACTGATTCTACTACATGCCCTCACAGATTCCACCTTACAATGTCCCTACCTAAAGGCTTGTTCGCATACGCCACAGTAAACCATCGCAGTTTACAGTGAGAGCTTTTCAAGTGTACTGCACTGGACATATCTGAATGAATCAGTATGCACAGGGTCTTTGTGAGGTTTGCAACTTTTTTCATCCTCACATGCTATTCTTTTAGTACACAACAGAACTGCTGCAGTGAAAAGATATGGCTGACAATGTTACCATGGCATGTGTGAACTAACCTATAACTGCCCCCTATCCCTCACCCACTCCCCTCCCACACACACACACACACACTCTTTGATGTCTCTCCCTCCACATTAACGGACAGAATTACCTGCATCTGCTTCATCTATCTCGGCCTCCTCTCCGATCTTGAGGAAGACTTCCTCCAGTGTTGTCATGGAAACGCCATAGCTCTGGATGCCCAGTGACGATGAGGCTGTATTCTCTTCCAGGCTCTTGAACATACCTAATAGTAGGAGATGGATATCAAAGTGATGCATAGGTGAGCCTTCATGTGGGTAGATATAGGTGGATGAACACACTCAATACCCATGTAAGGCTTATAGGTAAATATGTCTTTAACCCATTCGGGACAGGAATTATTTAAAGCCTAATTTGATCAGCTTTTATTCTTCAAATTGGAAACACCAACATTTTTCTTTTATTGCTACATTTTTCTTATAAAACATCATGTATCTAAAATAAATATAAATTGACAGAATGTATGATGAGAAGTCATAAAGTTGCCAATTTGCAGGGAAAAACAGTAATTTTAACATTTTCTTAGCATTGCCAATTTAAGGATTTTGATGCTTATTTTCCTTTAAAAAAATTTCAGCATCAAATAACAAATATTGATGCAACAAAAATGGGCACAGTAAGTGTAGAATTTTTTGCTCTTTCTGCTCATGTATTTGGTATGATTTTTAGAGCTTTGCATCAAAAGTTATTAAACCAAGGGGGTGTAACGTAAAACAAGGCAAACGCCAAGCGTTGTCTCGCCTGCATATTGCAGTCATGAAGAGACTGCATGTCAAAACTATGCTATATGACTTCTGAGGCTGTCAGCAGTTTAGGGGGTGAATTGTGGTTCTGACAGTTTACATATGCAATAATGGTATAGGCCTACTTTATCCCTAGGAAATCAGATAACACTAAGAATGCTGTTAATACTATGAAGCTATAATTATTCCCATGCAAGTAAGGAAATGAATGTTAGTGAAAAAGAATGTAACTGATAATAATGTGAGTAAAATTGTAAAATTAAATTAATTATTAAGGTGTTATGGCAAACTTATTGTTTGAAAAATGGAGGAAAGGTTGTGCATGAAAGATAAATATACATAAAGTAAAATGTTAGTGTTAGAAAGTATTAAAATTGTAAAGGTCATGCTATTAGTGGAACAAACAGATGCAAAAAGCATCCAAACATAGTGATCCTTCAGCCATGTTGCATTCACTGTTAATTAAATCAAAATACACAGACAGAAAAATGCATAATCATATTGTAATAATAAGTGAAAGGGAGTTCACAAATTATCATTGCACAGGCCTGGTTATGGATAAATTAAGTAAATAAATTTTAAAAAATGCACAATCATATTGTAATAATAAGTGAAAGGGAGTTCACAAATTATCATTACATAGGCTTGGTTATGGATAAATTAAATAAATAAATAAATAAATAAATAAATAAATAAATAAATAAATAAACAAATATATGAAAAACAGTAACAAGTAAAATACAAAATCTGGTTCAGGTATAGAGAGTAGTGAGTTCACTGCTATTATACAGTAAACTGTAGAATGAACTCTGTTGAACTGAAGTAAAATGTTAGTGTTAAAAAGTATCAAATTATAAAGTTCATGTCATTACAGGAACAAAGTGGTGTAAATCATAGCACAGTGCCAGTCATGGAAAGTTCATTGACCTTTAACCTTAATCAAATTCAATTCACATTCAAACTTGACCTGCACCTTCAAGAGATGGACCTCTGGTATGAATTTGGTGATTCCACGTCAAAGCTATAGAAAGTTATTAGGTGTACAACATAGCACAGTGCCAGTTATGAAAAGTTCATTGACCTTTGACCTTTGACCTTAATCAAATTCAACTCACATTCGAACTTGACCTGCACCTTCAAGAGATGGACCTCTCATATGAATTTGGCAATCCTACCTCGAAGGTATAGAAAGTTATTGTGTGTACAACATAGCACAGTGCCAGTCATGGAAAGTTCATTGACCTTTGACCTCTGACCTTATTCAAATTCAACTCATACTCAAACTTGACCTGTGCCTTCAAGAGATGTACCTCTGGTATAAATTTGGTGATCCCACCTCAAAGCTATAGAAAGTTATTGTGTGTACAACACAGCACAGTGCCAGTCATGGAAAGTTCATTGACCTTTGACCTTTGACCTTAATCAAATTCAACTCACATTCGAACTTGACCTGCACCTTCAAGAGATGGACCTCTTGTATGAATTTGGCAATCCTACCTCGAAGGTATAAAAAGTTATTGTGTGTACAATATAGCACAGTGCCAGTCATGGAAAGTTCATTGACCTTTGACCTTTGACCTTATTCAAATTCGACTCATATTCGAACTTGACCTGCGCCTTCAAGAGATGGACCTCTGGTATGAATTTGGTGATCCCACCTTAAAGCTATAGAAAGTTATTGGGTGTACAACACAATTGTTGACGACGACGCCGACGACGACGCCTACGCCGACACCGGAAATAGTGATACCTATGTCTCGCTGCGCTACGCAGGCGAGACAAAAATACAATCAATCTTACGATTGATATCAATCGGAAGTCTATGGCAAATCATGTACTAAAGAGATACAACTGATTGTAAGATTGATTGTATCTCTTTATGTTACACCCCCCAAACCACATAATGTGGACCCTCTGTCACAAATGGGTTAAAACATTCTGGAAGATGCCATTTCCTCATTAACAGACGACAACAAAGCCCTCGAATAATGATGACTTACCAGCAAAAGAAGAGACATCTTTAAGAGGTAAGCTGTAGGCCAGTTCCATACCATGGGACCTGATGACAGTAGCTTCAGGGATGTGTGTCTGGATCAGATCGGTCACCTTCTCTTGGTCACAACTGCTTTCCTTCACAAGGCTGTGTATTGTTGAATTCAATAGAGGATAAAGCCCACCATTCATTACAAAGGATGACTGAATTCTACTTCAGAAAGAATCAATGTAATTCACCTGTTCTATTCCATTCATATCCTTATTTTTCATATTCCCTTTTCTATATTCTCCTACCTCACTTGCTCACTCTCTTTCTTTCTTCCTTTTTTTTCTCTATCATTCTCTCTCTCTCTCTCCTCCCTTCATCCCATCCCCCTAATTTCTCTCTCCACCACTCTCATCATCTTCATTTGCTCAGAGCTGCTTCTTCCTCTCTAATATTTCTTTATTTGCTCCCGTAGTTACTTTTTCTCTTTTCACCCCTCCCTCTTTTTTTCTTCTACAATTTTTTCTGATTTGTCTTCTTTTTCTTCCACTAGTTCTATCTTCATTTCCAAGCAATATAATTTTTTCCTTTTTTCTATCTAAATAATCATACCACAGGTGGTATATCTTCTCCTTCATTCAAATACAATAGAAATTGGGGAACAAGACAAGACAGTTGACAGATGATTATGAAACTTACCCCAGACGGTAACCAACACCAAATTTGTTTTTCAGAAACAAGGATGAACCATAGCATTTCAATTGTCCCTTGGAGATAATAGCCTTACGATCTGCAAAGGGAGATAAAAAGAGGTGAAAACACAGAAATCAACATTATTACCTTTCATGCTCAATAGCTTAATATTAGCAATTTCTCTACTTAACCCATAGCAGTAAAGAGCTTTCCTGAAGTCTAAATTAATCATCTTCGATCCTCAAATTGGCAACAATTATTTTTTTTCCACTCGTACATAGTTTGAAAAAAATGAATATGGATAGAACATGAACCAACTTAAATTATAATTGGAAAATTTAATCGGAATTTGCCAATTTGAACATGTAAATAGTGCTTATATATTATTCACTGCATTGCCAATTTAAAGAGTTTAATGATCAGCTACAATTAAACTGCTCTAAAGTGAGAATGCCACACCATATGGCACTGGGAATGGACTCAAATTTTTCAGTGAATTTTTCTTTTTCTGCTCATGTATGATATGAACTGCCCAGCAATGCATTCTGGATCAACAGATAGTGCAAAAGTGTCTCCTAAAGGAGACGCTGTACCTCTATGGGTTAATTCAACCCATTCATGAGGGAAGGTCCACATAGTGTGGTTTGGCCCAGGAACTTCTGATGTAGAGCCCTTAAAACCATACCAAATGCATGAGGAGAAAGAGCAAGAGACTATACACATTTGTACTGTGCCCATTACATCATATTTGCTGTGATGCTGAAATTTTCCCCCCCCCCCCCCCCCCCCCCCCCCGCTTGTTTATCTGTCTTATTCCCCTTTACTATCATTTATGACTAAATTTGTATTTTTTATCCTAATTCCATCTTATCCTCCTCTTCTTTACTCTCTCTCTCTCTCTCTCTCTCTCTCTCTCCTCTTCTTTGTTCTCCTTCCCACTTTCTATCCGTACCTGCAAGAATATCAGCTTCATCCATAAAGTGTGTTGTGAGGAGAGTCACTCGTCCTTCTCTCTGTTTCTTGAGGAGACTCCACATCTTACGCCTAGAGTATGGATCCATTCCACTGCTTGGTTCATCCAAAAACAAGATCTATAAAAGGAACAAAAGACCTCACACATATAACTCTTGGAGACTGGGCCTTCAGGGGGGGGCCACTCTATGTACAACACTATAACCATGCTCGTGCACACCCTTTCAAAAAGTACCCTTAACTAGGATTTGCGGAGCTCAAAAAAGCTACCCTTAACTAGGATTTTTTCTCTCCAGCATACCCTTAACTAGGATTTTTCTCTCCAGCATACTCTTAACTAGGATTTTTCTCTCCACGTATACCCTTCACTAGGATTTTTCTCTCCACGCATACCCTTAACAAGGATTTTTCTCTCCACTATATGAATGATGTGACTATAAATAAATTGAAAAATCAGTGAAAATTGGGGGAAATTGATGGAAAGGGGGAAAATCACTGTGAATTAGGTACATTTTTATTTCACTTCAGATTATGCAAAAAATTACCCTTAGCGCGGATTTAGCGCTGAAAAGACCCCCTTTTTCTCTCAAATCGGCGATTTTGATACCCTTATCGCGGATCCGGGCGGATCCGTGCTCTGCCTGAAAAAACACCCCTTATTCCGCATTTTTGTGCACGCGCATGGTTACAGTGTTGTACATAGAGTGGCCCCCCCGGGTTGTGCTGCTCCAAGACTTTGGAACAAACTGCCACTGGAAATAAGAAAAGCCCCATCTGTTACTATCTTCAAAGTTTTGTTGAAGACTCACTTTTATTCAGAAGTTTTTGACTACCGGTACTTTTTATTGTACATGTATGTCTATGTAGTGGCATTTCGGGAGCTCTGTTACATCACAGCAGATTGAGTATACAACTGAGCCCTAAAAATATACCACATATATAGCAGAAAGGGCAACAAATTCTACACATACTGTGCCCATTTTGGCTCTGTCATATTTGCCATTTGATACTGACAGGAAAATAGACACTCAACTCCTTTAATAGGCAATGTGATTGAAAGCTCAAATAACTGTTTTCCATGCAAATTGGCAACTTCTAACTTCTCAATATAATCTGCATCAATTCATATTTATTTCAGATGCATAAAATTTTATAACAAAATTGCAGCACTGAAAGAAAAATACCAGTGCTGCTAAATTGTAAAGAATTGATCAAATAAGACTTCCAATCAATCCTGTTATGCAAGGGTTAATTGGTGAAATGTTGCACGCACACTGAAATTTGTGGTTTTAGAATATTCTACAAAGCTGCATCAGAATAATATCATACAGACGAGTAAAAATGCTGACCTTGGGGTTTCCAATGATGGCGATTCCGACGCAAAGCTTGCGCTTCTGACCTCCACTAAGATCCTTAGCAAAGGTCGCTCGTTGATTCTTGAGGTCAATCTGTTCGAGGGCTTCTTCCACCTACATGTCGGAAAGAGTGAATTTAGAATGAGGATGTGATTAATAAGCAGTAGAAGCTAGGAACTTTGACCAGGAATAAAGAAATGAAAGCTGCTATTATCCCATTCATGACAGAGGTCCATATTTTGTGGTTTGGCCTAATATCTTTTGATGCAAAGCCCTAAAAATCATACCAAATACATGAGCAGAAAGAGCAAAAAATTCTACACAAACTGTGCCCATTTTGGTTGCATCAATATTCGTTGTTTGATGCTGAAAATGTTTTAAAGGAAAATAAGCATTAAAATCCTTAAATTGGCAATGTGATAGAAAGTTTAAAATCATAGTTTTCCCCTGCAAATTGGTAACTTTTTGACTTCTCATCATAATTTCTGTCAATTTATATTCATTTCAGATATATGACGTTTTATAAGAAAAATGTAGCAGTAAAATAAAAATGTTGGTGTTGCCAATTTGAAGAATAAAAGCTAATCAAATAAGGCTTTAAATAATTCCTGTCCCGAATGGGTTAAAAGACAAAATAGAGGAGGAGAGAAATGATGTGAGAATATGATATGTCTGTCTGCTTGATAACAAAAAGTCTATAATCTCTTTTAAGCAGCTGCCACCTGTATCATCCTATAAATCATCTTCTGCTGTTGTTCTATTCATCTCAATTCATGTGCATGCTTTATAGATTTCTGTTACCATGAATGCCACAGCATTATTATCCGTTCTCTTTACTTCCCTTTTATAATATATTTATTATTTCCTATAAGTGGCAAAGGACTGTAATGTCATCAAGATGTGCTTATTTGACAATCCTTTATGATATCATTTACACTAAATCTGTATAATGTAATAATTTACTTTGACAATGCATTTATTAATTATTGTATCTATTCACGGGGATGCCAGCCTTGTACAAAGCAGTGCAGTATATTGAGGGATAAAAAAAGTATTTTGGGTGGAAAAAACAGTATTTTCTCCTCTTTTACAACAGACATGTGTAGCAATACAATTTTGGGGGAAAAAATATTTACTATGAAACCTGCAGTATTTTTCATTTTAAAAACCTAGTATAAAATAATGAAAAAATGGAACAGTTGGCATCTCTGTATTCATTATGGGCAGTCAGTTCAAAAAGTACTAGAAAAGGCCTGTAAAGAAATAAATAAGCAATAGAATAAAAAATAAAGAAGAATATTTCATTAAACATTTAAAATCATACAGACCCTGTCAGGGATCTGTTCCTTTGGGATTCCTGTGAGTCCTGCAAAGAACTTGAGATGTTCCTCAGGAGTAAAAAGATCCAGGAGGGTGTTCTCCTGGAGACAACACCGGTCATGCAACGGATCTTTTCCATGCCAGCCTGGTCAAACATGTCCAGTCCGTAGGCTGTTGCAGAACCCTCTGTAGCCGACAGCATACCAGTCATGCAGTTCATGAGGGTGGACTTGCCAGCTCCATTGTGACCCAGGAGGCACGTGATCTGGCCCTCGTAGATATCCAGTGAAATACCTAAAAAGGACATAGAGGTGTCACAGTCTAATGGATACATCACTGGACTGCAGATCACAAGGTTGGCAGTTCGAGTCTTGCTGTGGCACCAATGTCTTTTGGCAAGACATTGATCCACAATTGCCACTCTTGACGCAGGTGTAGTAAATGGGTACCCAGTAGGAAGAATTTCCTGGAAATGCAAGAGTGCTTTAATGGCTGCCCTTGCTAAAGCCAGGGTAATAACAGTGGATCGCCAGGACAATCAATTCTGACGGACATGAGCGCTATACAAGAACCTGCTATTATTATCATTACTATCATTATTATTTTCTAGACGTTTACTGGACATTCAAGATAAAAATATACTCAAATGGCCTCTAGTCTTGAGTGTGTGTAACTGGGATTTTACTAAAATATACTAAATCAGATATGATAATTTACATTTGGGAACCAAAACCTGTAACAAGGCTCAAATTTGAACTAAGTCTGTCAGTTTTTAAGCTTGTACAGAGCTGACCATACTGCTGACACTCTTGCTACACAAACTCACATCTCTTCCTATTATATCTTGAGCAGATTAAAAGGATTAACCAAGTGGTCCACTGAGTTATGAAATGTCAATAATTCAAATTCTATTACAAAATCGAAAACATGAAGACAATATGTGAAGACCACATTACGAAAATCTTCACATCTTCCAATCTGAAACTGAAAAATATAAAACTTCATTGGTTGCAGTTCTTTAAATACCTTAAAAAAAAATAATCATAATTTCTAATTGACTTCTTACGGCCGTGATCTGGAAGAACTGCGTATCTCAATTTTTTGGCCTTTTTAGTTTTTTGGTCTATGATAATCTAGAAAACATCATGTTTAATGTGTCCAAATGTCATGTAATAACTATTTGTCGTTTTAAAAATAAAATTCACAAATTTCCACCATTCTGGGAAAAAGTGACGTGATTTAGCAGGCAGAACTACGTAACTCAAGTTTTTCGATCGGAAATGGACTATCGTTGTCTATTTTTCAGGTAAAGGTACGTAAGTAAAGTTACGTTGTTTTGGCAGATCATTTTCCTCGACATGAGGCAGGTCGTGCGGCTGGCAGAACTACGTATCTCATACGCGTGTGCTGCACTAATGGGATTCTTATGTTCTGGCAAAACTACGTATCTCCTGCTTGAAACCGCGCGTGCCGAATTTAAAACACAGTTATGCACACTAGGAAGATAGGCTGTTTTGCCAGATCACAGCGCACGCGTTACATGTGGCATCGATCGGGTGTAATCTGGCAAAACTGTGTATCTCAAAGTTACATAGTTTTGCCAGATCATGATGCTGGTGAGTGCGGTGCATTGATCTGGCAGAACTACATATCTTTTAAAAAACTGCAAAATATTCATAAATAGTTGATGAAGAATTCATATTTTGAGTTAAGTAAAAAAATACGTTTCCCTCTTCTTATAGAACAAAATTTCAAGTTGTAAAAATAAATACATGAAAAAAGGCAAGCATTTAAACTTCAAACGTGAATATCTCGAAATCGCTAAAATAGAGACACATAGTTTTGCCAGA
>CM057155.1:33251606-33302993 GCA_029962745.1 Echinometra lucunter
AATTAGTACAGTCAAAATATGAAAAAACCCAGAACTAATTGCAACAGAAACGATTCCACTTGCATATAATCTGGAATAGCCATAAAAACAACATACTAAAAATTAACAAAAATTGAAGTGGTGGATCAATGCCTAATTTGCAATAAATTCAAATGGCCGCCATATCAGACTTCAGTACACATGGTGAGACACAGAGAACCTATTTTAGCCTATATCTCTAGATATGAGACACGTAGAGAGAGCTAATTTTAGTGTCTTTACCTACGTTTTCGGGTCAAGAAACATTGATTATGGCATTATTACCAGCTTACAAACTCCTCCTTACACTCCTAATTTGCATAAATTTGCATAAAATTAGCCTTTTTAAAATTCAAAATGGCCTCCCAAGTTGCATTTTAAAAACTAAATCTCATCTGATACTCATGGAAAGTTAATTTCAATGTCCTTATATCCATCGTTTGGGGATGAAGAAGATTTATAAGCATTACTAGCAAGCTATACCTATCCACTGACTCTTAATTTGCATAAATTTGCATACAAATTAACCCCTTTCCACATCTAAATGGCGCCATTTCAGACCAAATTAAACACGCAGAACATACTTTAGCCTATATCTCTACATCCGAGACACGTAGAAAGCTAATTTTAGTGTCTTTACCTATGTTTTCGGGGTTAGGGAAGATGATTATGGCATTATTACCAGCTTACAACTACTCTTTAACTCCTAATTTGCATAAATTTGCATAAAATTAGCTTTTTGAAATTCAAAATGGCCGCCAAGTTGCATTTTAGCCTATATCTCTAGATCCGAGATACGTAGAAAGCTAATTTTAGTGTCTTTACCTATGTTTTCGAGGTCAGGGAAAATGATTATGACATTATTACCAGCTTACAACTACTTCTTAACTCCTAATTTGCATAAATTTGCATAATTTTAGCCTTTTTTCAATTCAAAATGGCTCCCAAAATGCATTTTAAAACTCTAACTCAATTGATATGCATGGAAAGTTAATTTCAGTATCCTTACCCATGGTTAGGGGATGAAAGAGATTTATCATGAGATTGAGAGCAATTTGTAACTATTCACTGATTCTCAATTTACATAAATTTGCATACAATTAACCCCTTTGCACTTCTAAATGGCGGCCATATCAAAGTAAACACGCAGAACCTATTTCAGCCAATATCTCTAGATACGAGACAGGCAGAAAGCTAATTCTAGTGTCTTTACCTATGTTCTCGGGGTCAAGGAACACGATTATGGCATTATTACCAGCTGACAACTACTCTTTAACTCCTAATCTGCATAAATTTGCATAAAATTAGGGGTTTTTTTTTAAATTAAAAATAGCTGCCAGGTTGCATTTTAAAACTCTTCCTCAATTGATACTCATGGAAAGTTAATTTCAGTGTCCTTATATCCGTGCGTAGGGGATGAAGAAAATTTATCAGCATTACTAGCAAGTTACAACTATCCACTGACTCTTAATTTGCATAAATTTTCATAAAAATTAACCCCCTTTCGCTTCTAAATGGCCGCCATTGCAGACCACAGTATACAAGCATAACCTATTTTAGCCTATATCTCTAGATCTGAGACATACAGAGAGCTAAATTTAGTGTCTTTACCTATGTCTGGGGGGTCAAGGAACATGATTCTGGCAATATCACCACCAAATGAATACTCCATATCTCCCCATTTGCATAAGTATGCATAATATATAACCCCTTTTTTCAATTCGAAATGGCTGCCGTGCCGCATGCTTAAAACTTTGTCTCATCTGATACTCACAGAAAGTCAATATCAGTGTCCCTGCCCTTGGTTAGAAGGGGATGAGGGACTGACTCTTAATTTGCATTAATTTGCCTATTATTAATCCTTAACAATTCCAAATTGCTGCTATAAAGACAATATTTTAGCCTATATCTTCAGATATCAGACAAAATAATAGAAAACACATTTTGGCGTTCTTACCTATGTTTTAGCGGACAAGGAAGATGTTTATAGCATTATTAGCAGCTTAGAACTATTCCTTAATTAATAATATGCATGAATTTACTTAAAATTAGCCTTTTTTCAATCCAAAATGTCTGCCATGTTGCATGTTTAAACCTGTATCTTAATTGATTCTCATGGAAAATTATTGTTAGTGTCCTTATCCATGGTTAGAAGATGAAGAAGATTTATCATTGCAATAGGTCATAACTCTTCACTGACTCTCAATTTGCATAAATTTTCATATTATTAATTCCTTTTCACTTTTAAAAGGCCGCCATATCAGACCACAGTACAAAATGTCATGCAGAACTTACAATTTAGCCAATATCTCTAGATCTGAGACAAAAAGATAGCTAAATGTAGTGTCTTTACCCATGTTTTGGGGCCAAGGATCATGATTGTGGCATACTTACAGGCTTACAGCTGCTCCTTAACTCTTTATTTGAATAAATTTGCATAGAATTAGCCCTTTTTCATACTACATTAGCTGCCATTTTGCATGTTCTAAAACTTTATCTCATATGATACTCATGTAATGTTAATTTCATTGTCCTTTTCCATGGTTAGGGGATGAGCGCAAATTGTTATAGTATTATTACTAGCAAGCTATAACTATCCACTGACTCTTAATGTGCATAAATATGCATATGATTAACCCTGTTTTCACTTTTAAATGGCCGCCATATTAGACCACATTAGATACGCAGAACTTATTTTAACTGATATCTCTAGATCTGAGACACATAAGAAGCTACTTATAGTGTCTTTTCGGGGTCAAGGAACATGATTATGGCATTATTACCAGCTTACAACTACTCCTTTACTACTAATTTGCATAAATTTGCATAAAATTAGCCTTTTAAAATTAAAAAATGGCTGCCAAGTTGAATTTTGAAACTCTACCTCAATTGATAGTCATGAAAAGTTAATTTCAGTGTCCAAGGTAAGGGGATGAAAGAGATTTATCACAGCATTACTATCAAATATCTACTGACTCTTAATTTGCATAAATTTGCATAAGATTTGCCTTTTTCTCATTCAAAATGGCTGCCAAGTTGCATTTTAAAACTCTACCTCAATTGATACTCATAGAAAATTAATTTCAATGTGCTTATCCAAGGGTAGGGGATGAAAGAGGTTTATCATAGCATTACTAGCAACTATCCACTGACTCTTAATTTGCATAAATTTGCATAAAATCAGTGGCGTATCTAGGGGGTGCAAGGGGGTGCAAGGGGGGCAAGTGCCCCGGGCGGCACTTTAGGGGGCGCAAAAAAAACTAAAGAGAGAAAGAAAACAAGGGGGAAAATGAGGGGAAAAACATAAACCTTAAGGATTATGCGCTACCATGTTGAATATAGTAGACAAGCAAAACCCATTTAGCATACATCTATAGATCTGAGACTCATAGAAAGCTAATTTCAGTGTCTCTACATATGTTTAGGGACCTAAGGAACATGCTTATATCATTATTAACAGCTTACAACTATTCCTAAACACCTAATTTGCATACATTTGCATAGAATTCATCCTGAAGCCAATTCAAAATGGCCGCCATGTTGTGTTCCCTTGCATTAACACCGCAGGGGTGTTGATTTGTGTTCGCGGTCGTGGATGATGGAATATTCTCTGACTGCCAATTATGAAATATTCTTGGCGAGGAAGCGAAGCGACCAAGCTGGGAAAGGGTCTGGCAAATGGTTGTCATCAAATTCACATATGAGGACTTTGGCAACCTGACTGTCAATTATGACTTTTCGGCACTTTGTTACTGTCTAAACCATACTCTTTAAACGAACTAGCGAAACGAGCTAACCCTCCCCCCCCAAAAAAAAAAAAGAAACAACAACAACAAACAAACAAACAAACAAACAAAACAACAACAAAATCTAAAAACAAAAAAAAACACCCAAAAAAAACCCCACTAATTTGTAAAACTGGCATTTTGTCTTCAATGGTATAATCGGTCGCCTCCCTTTCAAATATAACTCTATTCTAACACCTCAATGGTCCAATTTTTTTCCCTATTCAATATAACCCCGATTAGAAATATGACGAGCGATCCAAGCAAGCGAGGAAATAAATTTTGTCTTCAAAATGCACCATAGGCCGGTCTATAATATGTAAATTATCTATTCAGTCAACTCGCGTACATGTCCAAATTGTCCTCCATACTATTGTGTGTCTAAATGTTATTCAAGTGAGCGCAGCAAGCAAAGAAAAATTTATACTCTTCCATGGGCCTCAAAGAAATCTGAATACGTGTGGTATATGATCACCTTATTGCCAAATATGTGGCTATTTGGGTAATTGTTTGGCACCCGAAACTATTATATATCATGTTTTATAAGCGATAGAAACGATCTTCTACCAAAATAAAATAGATGACTGTATGACGCACTCCTCCTACAGAATTCGAGAATACTTGCACACCTCTGAAAAACTACTGTAATATCCGGACATCTTGCTGAGGGAACAGGAGTGCCTGGTGTTCGACAATATTTATACTTTAAGAGTGAGCAGAATGAGAGAAAAAAAATGGTTTTTCAAATAATGAGAACAGGTTATAGTGTATTGTTATTTCATTTTCATTATCTTAGCATTGTATTTTTACTTTCCTTTCTCATATTTGGTATGACCTTAATAGGCAATTAAGTATAAGCGATAATCTCTTGAAATTTTTTTTTTTCTGTTTTAGGTCATGCCCTTCGACTCCTTGCACTAAGAAAAAACGGGTTCAATTTTGCACCCTTCAAATGGAACAGTGGAAGCTCCTTTATGGGTACAACTTAGCACCCTAAAGCACTTTGCATCTTTAAGGGTACAACCATGCACCCTTAAGGATGCAAAATGTACCTTTAAGGTGCAGTGGCTAGAGTTGTACCCTTCAGGAAAGGTGCAAATTTGTACCCTTTTGAATGCAAAAATTTCTGCATTCTTAAAGGCGCGAAGTTGCATCTTTAAGGGTGCAGACGGGCATTTCCTGGAGCAAACAAGTACAAAATGATGCATCTTTGCACCTTTTTCATGAAAGGTGCTGCAAGTGTTGCATTTAGGGTGCAACACTCAACTTTTCTTTCTAAGTGTGTGCAATTATTTGACAAACATTTTATGAGTAGAAGGATAGTATAAACAGGGAGGTCTCCCCTTCCACCTCCCTAGTATAACATTAGAAAGACAAGATGTGTACCGATTTCCTTTCATTAGGATCATAACCGGCATTTGTTGAGATACGTGAAATGAAAGCGAGCAAAACGAGCGAGCGCTCCCAGGGTTTTCTGTTTTTTTCATTAAGTTTTCTTAACTGTTTACCCATTTTCTTTCTTTATTTCGCCTTTTGAGGGGATAAAAAGGGCCATGTCATATTCAATCGTGAATCATTGGGGGATGATAATACAGGCCATTCCCCTGCCCAAAATAATGGTACTTATACAGCAAATCCGCGCCCACCCAATATAACGGCTGTCAACAATATTGCGAGGGGACGCAGTAGTTATTTGGAGGGATCACAAAAGTTATTAGGAGAGGCAGTGATGTTGGGAGGGAGTGAAATGATCATTTAGAGTGAACAAAATGATTATTTTGAGGGAATACAATAATCCATGGAGAATTTATTCTCCTCATGTCTTCTGGTGGGCTCCGTATCACGTCGCTGTTTACTGTAGCTCTAAAATATATCATATAGGTTGTTGTGCGTATACTGTTGACGTGAGTGTACTGTGCACTGTCTATTATTGTAGAATATAATTTGCTAGCAACATATGTATACTTGATTCAATATATCTGAGGTACATATTACAATTACTACACAATAGTTATTAGAGTTCAAAATCATAATATGTCTCCTTATAGTACATACAAATCGGCATATAATGTATGCACCAAATCACATAATTTCATAATGAAAAAGAAAAAAGCTTCACACCGTGGGCATGGTGGAAGGGGGCTTCCGTATAATTTCAAAACTATGTTTAAAATTCATAGGCCTCAACAAAACTCATATTTTATGGAAGTATCATACATGAATTTACCTTGTTACGTTTCATCACAGGCTGAATTCACTACAGATGAACAGCACTATTAAGTTAGATTAAAATGTTGTATCACCGCACTTTTTATTAACATACAGGGATCATTTCACACATTCTGTATATACATTTTAATTGTCTTGGGCGGCATAACCCGTATTTATATATTAATGCAAATTATGAAACTTGCTCAAAGTTGTTGTTGGGCAACAAAGCTGAAAATATTCATTAACCACATAGGAACCCAAATCGCTAAGCTACATGTATGACCGGGGTAATAATGTTTGGAGCGCCATGAGCGTCTCCGTCAGACATGACGGACCTGGGCGCAATGCAAGAAGCCAACGTTGTGATTATTAGTAGTATTATCATCATTAATGAAAAAATTCTTCGCAAAGAAACATTTAGGTCTGTAAATTATCGAGCCGACTAGTACAGTATATACCCGGTGTTCCCCCCCCAAAAAAAAAAGAAAGCGGTACGGTGGATGTTCAGTACTTTACCTTCAAAAAGTAGATAACGTTTTTACAGAAGTATCGCCCAAGGAAGAAAATGATACTAAGATCATTGAATTTGGAAAAGTAATTTGTATGCTATGCCTATTTCTTAAAATACGGTCATTTCAAATTTTTGGCGACTGATGAGAGTAGCTTTGTGTCGGGATGGCCTTTCATGATTGCGTGATATCCACTGATGCATGTCAGCAACAAAACATGCTAATACACATGCCATATGAAAGGCCATCCCACCCCCTCCCCCAATTCTGCTCTCAACTGTCGCGAAAAACACGCGAAATTCTAAATATTTTAAGAAACGGGCATAGAATCAAAATTACTTCATCAAATTTAATGCTCTTGATATCATTCTCTTTGGGAGAAGATACTTGACCTACTAAAGCAAAAGATTATCTACTTTCTGAAGTTAAAGTACCGAAAATCCACCGTTCCGCTTTTTCTGGGA
The DNA here is from genome assembly GCA_029962745.1 of Echinometra lucunter. NCBI lineage: Eukaryota > Metazoa > Echinodermata > Echinoidea > Camarodonta > Echinometridae > Echinometra > Echinometra lucunter. Next base: position 33,258,594 of record CM057155.1, read on the forward strand.
CACCCGGTATAGTAAGTTGCTGTATCTAACAGTCAAGTTCTTTCACCCAAGAATAACATCAAAATAAACTTATTAAGTGTCACCAACTATATTATATTGGTCTTGGACAGGCCATAAAGCAGCCATTTTTAATTTAAAGGGGTAATTATATACAAATTTATGCAAATTAAGAGTCAGTAGATAGTTATAACTTGCTAGTGATGCTAAATCTACCTCATCCCCTTCTAACCATGGACAGGGACACAGATATTGAATTTCTGTGAGTATCAGATGAGACAGGATGTTAAACATGCAGCATGGCAGCCATTTTGAATTGGAAAACGGTTGATTTTATGCCCATTTATGCAAATTAGGAGTTAAGGAGTAGTTAATAGGTGGTAATAATGCCATAATCATGTTCCTAGACCCCCAAAACATAGGTAAAAACACTAAATTTAGCTCTCTATGTGTCTCAGATCTAGAGATATAGGCTAGAATAACCTTCATGTATACTGTGGTCTTACATGGCGGCCATTTAGAAGTGAAAAGGGGTTAATTGTATGCAAATTTATGCAAATTAAACGTCCGTGGATAGTTATAACTTGCTAGTAATACTGATAAATCTTCTTCACCCCCTACCCATGGATATAAGGACACTGAAATTAACTTTCCATGAGTATCAATTGAGGAAGAGTTTTAAAATGCAACATGGCAGCCATTTTGAACTGAAAAAAAGGCTAAAATTATGCAAATTTATGCAAATTATGAGTTAAGAAGTAGTTGTAAGCTGGTAATAATGCCATAATCATCTTCCCTGACCCAGAAAACATAGGTAAAGGCACTAAAACTAGCTCTATACGTGTCTCAGATCTAGAGATATAGGCTAAAATGCAACTTGGCGGCCATTTTGAATTTCAAAAAGCTAATTTTATGCAAATTTATGCAAATTAGGAGTTAAAGAGTAGTTGTAAGCTGGTAATAATGCCATAATCATCTTCCCTGACCCCGAAAACATAGGTAAAGACACTAAAATTAGCTTTCTACGTGTCTCGGATGTAGAGATATAGGCTAAAATGCAACCTGGCAGCCATTTTGAATTTCAAAGAGCTAATTTTATGCAAATTTATGCAAATTAGGAGTTAAGGAGTATTTGTAAGCTGGTAATAATGCCATAATCATGTTCCTTGACCCCAGAACCATAGGTAAAGATACTAAAGTTAGCTTTTTACCGGTCTCGAATGTAGAGATATAGGCTAAAGTATGTTCTGCGTGTTTAATGTGGTCTGAAATGGCTGCCATTTAGATGTGGAAAGGGGTTAATTGTATGCAAATTTATGCAAATTAAGAGTCAGTGGATAGGTATAACTTGCTAGTAATGCATATAAATCTTCTTCATCCCCAAACGATGGATATAAGGACATTGAAATTAACTTTCCATGAGTATCAGATGAGATTTAGTTTTTAAAATGCAACTTGGGAGCCATTTTGAATTTTAAAAAAGGCTAATTTTATGCAAATTTATGCAAATTAGGAGTTGAGGAGTAGTTGTAAGCTGGTAATAATGCCATAATCATGTTTCTTGACCCCGAAAACATAGGTAAAGACACTAAAATTAGCTCTCTACGTGTCTCATATCTAGAGATATAGGCTAAAATAGATTCTCTGTGTCTCACCATGTGTACTGAAGTCTGATATGGCGGCCATTTTGAATTTATGCAAATTAGGCATTGATCCACCACTTCAATTTTTGTTAATTTTTAGTATGTTGTTTTTAGGTATTTTTCAGACTATATGCAAGTGGAATCGTTTCTGTTGCAATTAGTTCTAGGTTGACCCCTTTTTTTTCGTATTTTGACTGTACTAAATGGTCCACGACACAATAAATGAGAGTAAAATAAAACATAGGATTCACATCTATATTTCAGTTGTTGATAGCAAGAAGGCCTTTAGCTCCATGTACAAAGGAAAGGAGTTAATGCCATTCTGCCTCATAACACACGATATTTCAACAATTCCAAGTGCCAAGCCAATAAAACACATTCATGTAGATTTAAAGCATACAAAGAGGACACTACAAATGTGCTTGACGCAGTTCACATGCATTTCATAAATAGGCATGTCCAAAATTGGGCTTACATGTACTTAAAATCAGTTTTTCTTTAGCCTTCCAAGTCTGTTTTGAGTGAAAATAAGAAAATTGGAATGTTTCTCATCATATCCCGTAAATCTAATCAATGCCTAAGTCACTTGATAACTGTGAGGATAAACCTTCCAAAGTAATGTCTACTATAGATCCATCATAAAGACCAAAAAAACAAGGGTAGAAAGAATACTGGATCTTTTTAAAATAAATGTTTCTAACTGCAACATGAAGGATTGTTTGACACAACTTTGATAACAGTTCCTCCAGGCTTTCTTGTACTAGTCAAACTTTGAACTTCAACCGTTGACCTAGTACTCACTCCACCTCATGGAACATATCCTATATTACCATACTCCTAACCTTGAGCTAACAAAGTCCAAACTCTTTATCTTTCACAGAAAAATCCCAAATGAAATGCCTGTTCAGGAAATGTCAGATCACTGATTCTACTACATGCTCTCACAGATTCCACCTTACAATGTCCCTACCTAAAGGCTTGTTCGCAGTTTACAGTGAGAGCTTTTCAAGTGTACTGCGCTGGACATATCTGAATGCCATATAACCGAAAAATCAGTATGCACAGGGTCTTTGTGAGGTTTGCAACTTTTTTCATCCTCACATGCTATTCTTTTAGTACACAACAGAACTGCTGCAGTGAAAAGATACGGCTGACAATGTTACCATGGCATGTGTGAACTAACCTATAACTGCCCTCCATCCCTCACCCACTCCCCTCCCACACACACACACTCTTTGATGTCTCTCCCTCCACATTAACGGACAGAATTACCTGCATCTGCTTCATCTATCTCGGCCTCCTCTCCGATCTTGAGGAAGACTTCCTCCAGTGTTGTCATGGAAACGCCATAGCTCTGGATGCCCAGTGACGATGAGGCTGTATTCTCTTCCAGGCTCTTGAACATACCTATTAGTAGGAGATGGATATCAAAGTGATGCATAGGTGAGCCTTCATATGGGTAGATATAGGTGGATGAACACACTCAATACCCATGTAAGGCTTATAGGTAAATATGTCTTTAACCCATTCGGGACAGGAATTATTTAAAGCCTAATTTGATCAGCTTTTATTCTTCAAATTGGAAACACCAACATTTTTCTTTTATTGCTACATTTTTCTTATAAAACATCATGTATCTGAAATAAATATAAATTGACAGAATGTATGATGAGAAGTCATAAAGTTGCCAATTTGCAGGGAAAAACAGTAATTTTAACATTTTCTTAGCATTGCCAATTTAAGGATTTTGATGCTTATTTTCCTTTAAAAAAATTTCAGCATCAAATAACAAATATTGATGCAACAAAAATGGGCACAGTAAGTGTAGAATTTTTTGCTCTTTCTGCTCATGTATTTGGTATGATTTTTAGAGCTTTGCATCAAAAGTTATTAAACCAAGGGGGTGTAACGTAAAAAAATACAATCAATCTTACGATTGATATCAATCGGAAGTCTATGGCAAATCATGTACTAAAGAGATACAACTGATTGTAAGATTGATTGTATCTCTTTATGTTACACCCCCCAAACCACATAATGTGGACCCTCTGTCACAAATGGGTTAAAACATTCTGGAAGATGCCATTTCCTCATTAACAGACGACAACAAACCCCTCGAATAATGATGACTTACCAGCAAAAGAAGAGACATCTTTAAGAGGTAAGCTGTAGGCCAGTTCCATACCATGGGACCTGATGACAGTAGCTTCAGGGATGTGTGTCTGGATCAGATCGGTCACCTTCTCTTGGTCACAACTGCTTTCCTTCACAAGGCTGTGTATTGTTGAATTCAATAGAGGATAAAGCCCACCATTCATTACAAAGGATGACTGAATTCTACTTCAGAAAGAATCAATGTAATTCACCTGTTCTATTCCATTCATATCCTTATTTTTCATATTCCCTTTTCTATATTCTCCTACCTCACTTGCTCACTCTCTTTCTTTCTTCCTTTTTTTTCCTCTATCATTCTCTCTCTCTCTCTCCTCCCTTCATCCCATCCCCCTAATTTCTCTCTCCACCACTCTCATCATCTTCATTTGCTCAGAGCTGCTTCTTCCTCTCTAATATTTCTTTATTTGCTCCCGTAGTTACTTTTTCTCTTTTCACCCCTCCCTCTTTTTTTCTTCTACAATTTTTTCTGATTTGTCTTCTTTTTCTTCCACTAGTTCTATCTTCATTTCCAAGCAATATAATTTTTTCCTTTTTTCTATCTAAATAATCATACCACAGGTGGTATATCTTCTCCTTCATTCAAATACAATAGAAATTGGGGAACAAGACAAGACAGTTGACAGATGATTATGAAAACTTACCCCAGACGGTAACCAACACCAAATTTGTTTTTCAGAAACAAGGATGAACCATAGCATTTCAATTGTCCCTTGGAGATAATAGCCTTACGATCTGCAAAGGGAGATAAAAAGAGGTGAAAACACAGAAATCAACATTATTACCTTTTCATGCTCAATAGCTTAATATTAGCAATTTCTCTACTTAACCCATAGCAGTAAAGAGCTTTCCTGAAGTCTAAATTAATCATCTTCGATCCTCAAATTGGCAACAATTATTTTTTTTCCACTCGTACATAGTTTGAAAAAAATGAATATGGATAGAACATGAACCAACTTAAATTATAATTGGAAAATTTAATCGGAATTTGCCAATTTGAACATGTAAATAGTGCTTATATATTATTCACTGCATTGCCAATTTAAAGAGTTTAATGATCAGCTACAATTAAACTGCTCTAAAGTGAGAATGCCACACCATATGGCACTGGGAATGGACTCAAATTTTTCAGTGAATTTTTCTTTTTCTGCTCATGTATGATATGAACTGCCCAGCATTCTGGATCAACAGATAGTGCAAAAGTGTCTCCTAAAGGAGACGCTGTACCTCTATGGGTTAATTCAACCCATTCATGAGGGAAGGTCCACATAGTGTGGTTTGGCCCAGGAACTTCTGATGTAGAGCCCTTAAAACCATACCAAATGCATGAGGAGAAAGAGCAAGAGACTATACACATTTGTACTGTGCCCATTACATCATATTTGCTGTGATGCTGAAATTTTTTCCCCCCCCCCCCCCCCCCCCGCTTGTTTATCTGTCTTATTCCCCTTTACTATCATTTATGACTAAATTTGTATTTTTTATCCTAATTCCATCTTATCCTCCTCTTCTTTACTCTCTCTCTCTCTCTCTCTCTCTCTCTCTCTCTCTCTCTCCTCTTCTTTGTTCTCCTTCCCACTTTCTATCCGTACCTGCAAGAATATCAGCTTCATCCATAAAGTGTGTTGTGAGGAGAGTCACTCGTCCTTCTCTCTGTTTCTTGAGGAGACTCCACATCTTACGCCTAGAGTATGGATCCATTCCACTGCTTGGTTCATCCAAAAACAAGATCTATAAAAGGAACAAAAGACCTCACACATATAACTCTTGGAGACTGGGCCTTCAGGGGGGGGCCACTCTATGTACAACACTGTAACCATGCTCGTGCACACCCTTTCAAAAAGTACCCTTAACTAGGATTTGCGGAGCTCAAAAAAGCTACCCTTAACTAGGATTTTTTCTCTCCAGCATACCCTTAACTAGGATTTTTCTCTCCAGCATACTCTTAACTAGGATTTTTCTCTCCACGTATACCCTTCACTAGGATTTTTCTCTCCACGCATACCCTTAACAAGGATTTTTCTCTCCACGTATATGAATGATGTGACTATAAATAAATTGAAAAATCAGTGAAAATTGGGGGAAATTGATGGAAAGGGGGAAAATCACTGTGAATTAGGTACATTTTTATTTCACTTCAGATTATGCAAAAAATTACCCTTAGCGCGGATTTAGCGCTGAAAAGACCCCCTTTTTCTCTCAAATCGGCGATTTTGATACCCTTATCGCGGATCCGGGCGGATCCGTGCTCTGCCTGAAAAAAACACCCCTTATTCCGCATTTTTGTGCACGCGCATGGTTACAGTGTTGTACATAGAGTGGCCCCCCCGGGTTGTGCTGCTCCAAGACTTTGGAACAAACTGCCACTGGAAATAAGAAAAGCCCCATCTGTTACTATCTTCAAAGTTTTGTTGAAGACTCACTTTTATTCAGAAGTTTTTGACTACCGGTACTTTTTATTGTACATGTATGTCTATGTAGTGGCATTTCGGGAGCTCTGTTACATCACAGCACATTGAGTATACAACTGAGCCCTAAAAATATACCACATATATAGCAGAAAGGGCAACAAATTCTACACATACTGTGCCCATTTTGGCTCTGTCATATTTGCCATTTGATACTGACAGGAAAATAGACACTCAACTCCTTTAATAGGCAATGTGATTGAAAGCTCAAATAACTGTTTTCCATGCAAATTGGCAACTTCTAACTTCTCAATATAATCTGCATCAATTCATATTTATTTCAGATGCATAAAATTTTATAACAAAATTGCAGCACTGAAAGAAAAATACCAGTGCTGCTAAATTGTAAAGAATTGATCAAATAAGACTTCCAATCAATCCTGTTATGCAAGGGTTAATTGGTGAAATGTTGCACGCACACTGAAATTTGTGGTTTTAGAATATTCTACAAAGCTGCATCAGAATAATATCATACAGACGAGTAAAAATGCTGACCTTGGGGTTTCCAATGATGGCGATTCCGACGCAAAGCTTGCGCTTCTGACCTCCACTAAGATCCTTAGCAAAGGTCGCTCGTTGATTCTTGAGGTCAATCTGTTCGAGGGCTTCTTCCACCTACATGTCGGAAAGAGTGAATTTAGAATGAGGATGTGATTAATAAGCAGTAGAAGCTAGGAACTTTGACCAGGAATAAAGAAATGAAAGCTGCTATTATCCCATTCATGACAGAGGTCCATATTTTGTGGTTTGGCCTAATATCTTTTGATGCAAAGCCCTAAAAATCATACCAAATACATGAGCAGAAAGAGCAAAAAATTCTACACAAACTGTGCCCATTTTGGTTGCATCAATATTCGTTGTTTGATGCTGAAAATGTTTTAAAGGAAAATAAGCATTAAAATCCTTAAATTGGCAATGTGATAGAAAGTTTAAAATCATAGTTTTCCCCTGCAAATTGGTAACTTTTTGACTTCTCATCATAATTTCTGTCAATTTATATTCATTTCAGATATATGACGTTTTATAAGAAAAATGTAGCAGTAAAATAAAAATGTTGGTGTTGCCAATTTGAAGAATAAAAGCTAATCAAATAAGGCTTTAAATAATTCCTGTCACGAATGGGTTAAAAGACAAAATAGAGGAGGAGAGAAATGATGTGAGAATATGATATGTCTGTCTGCTTGATAACAAAAAGTCTATAATCTCTTTTAAGCAGCTGCCACCTGTATCATCCTATAAATCATCTTCTGCTGTTGTTCTATTCATCTCAATTCATGTGCATGCTTTATAGATTTCTGTTACCATGAATGCCACAGCATTATTATCCGTTCTCTTTACTTCCCTTTTATAATATATTTATTATTTCCTATAAGTGGCAAAGGACTGTAATGTCATCAAGATGTGCTTATTTGACAATCCTTTATGATATCATTTACACTAAATCTGTATAATGTAATAATTTACTTTGACAATGCATTAATTATTGTATCTATTCACGGGGATGCCAACCTTGTACAAAGCAGTGCAGTATATTGAGGGATAAAAAAAGTATTTTGGGTGGAAAAAACAGTATTTTCTCCTCTTTTACAACAGACATGTGTAGCAATACAATTTTGGGGGAAAAAATATTTACTATGAAACCTGCAGTATTTTTCATTTTAAAAACCTAGTATAAAATAATGAAAAAATGGAACAGTTGGCATCTCTGTATTCATTATGGGCAGTCAGTTCAAAAAGTACTAGAAAAGGCCTGTAAAGAAATAAATAAGCAATAGAATAAAAAATAAAGAAGAATATTTCATTAAACATTTAAAATCATACAGACCCTGTCAGGGATCTGTTCCTTTGGGATTCCTGTGAGTCCTGCAAAGAACTTGAGATGTTCCTCAGGAGTAAAAAGATCCAGGAGGGTGTTCTCCTGGAGACAAACACCGGTCATGCAACGGATCTTTTCCATGCCAGCCTGGTCAAACATGTCCAGTCCGTAGGCTGTTGCAGAACCCTCTGTAGCCGACAGCATACCAGTCATGCAGTTCATGAGGGTGGACTTGCCAGCTCCATTGTGACCCAGGAGGCACGTGATCTGGCCCTCGTAGATATCCAGTGAAATACCTAAAAAGGACATAGAGGTGTCACAGTCTAATGGATACATCACTGGACTGCAGATCACAAGGTTGGCAGTTCGAGTCTTGCTGTGGCACCAATGTCTTTTGGCAAGACATTGATCCACAATTGCCACTCTTGACGCAGGTGTAGTAAATGGGTACCCAGTAGGAAGAATTTCCTGGAAATGCAAGAGTGCTTTAATGGCTGCCCTTGCTAAAGCCAGGGTAATAACAGTGGATCGCCAGGACAATCAATTCTGACGGACATGAGCGCTATACAAGAACCTGCTATTATTATCATTACTATCATTATTATTTTCTAGACGTTTACTGGACATTCAAGATAAAAATATACTCAAATGGCCTCTAGTCTTGAGTGTGTGTAACTGGGATTTTACTAAAATATACTAAATCAGATATGATAATTTACATTTGGGAACCAAAACCTGTAACAAGGCTCAAATTTGAACTAAGTCTGTCAGTTTTTAAGCTTGTACAGAGCTGACCATACTGCTGACACTCTTGCTACACAAACTCACATCTCTTCCTATTATATCTTGAGCAGATTAAAAGGATTAACCAAGTGGTCCACTGAGTTATGAAATGTCAATAATTCAAATTCTATTACAAAATCGAAAACATGAAAGACAATATGTGAAGACCACATTACGAAAATCTTCACATCTTCCAATCTGAAACTGAAAAATATAAAACTTCATTGGTTGCAGTTCTTTAAATACCTTAAAAAAAAATAATCATAATTTCTAATTGACTTCTTACGGCCGTGATCTGGAAGAACTGCGTATCTCAATTTTTTGGCCTTTTTAGTTTTTTGGTCTATGATAATCTAGAAAACATCATGTTTAATGTGTCCAAATGTCATGTAATAATTATTTGTCGTTTTAAAAATAAAATTCACAAATTTCCACCATTCTGGGAAAAAGTGACGTGATTTAGCAGGCAGAACTACGTAACTCAAGTTTTTCGATCGGAAATGGACTATCGTTGTCTATTTTTCAGGTAAAGGTACGTAAGTAAAGTTACGTTGTTTTGGCAGATCATTTTCCTCGACATGAGGCAGGTCGTGCGGCTGGCAGAACTACGTATCTCATACGCGTGTGCTGCACTAATGGGATTCTTATGTTCTGGCAAAACTACGTATCTCCTGCTTGAAACCGCGCGTGCCGAATTTAAAACACAGTTATGCACACTAGGAAGATAGGCTGTTTTGCCAGATCACAGCGCACGCGTTACATGTGGCATCGATCGGGTGTAATCTGGCAAAACTGTGTATCTCAAAGTTACATAGTTTTGCCAGATCATGATGCTGGTGAGTGCGGTGCATTGATCTGGCAGAACTACATATCTTTTAAAAAACTGCAAAATATTCATAAATAGTTGATGAAGAATTCATATTTTGAGTTAAGTAAAAAAATACGTTTCCCTCTTCTTATAGAACAAAATTTCAAGTTGTAAAAATAAATACATGAAAAAAGGCAAGCATTTAAACTTCAAACGTGAATATCTCGAAATCGCTAAAATAGAGACACATAGTTTTGCCAGATCACGGCCGCTTACCATTCACTGCTTTGACATCTGGTTTCCCGCCTTTCCCTTTGAAGATCTTCTTGACATTGCGGATCCTTAAGAGACAAGACAAAATGATACCACATATTAAGTATTAAACCCGAAAAACAAACAAGCAAATGATAATTCAGTATAAGTCAAAATTACACATAAAGGGGAGCCTATCAACAAAATTTAAAACATTTAACACCTTTTTTTTTTTACATTTTTTGTCTTATGTCAGTACTGTGCAAAAATCTAATTTTATTTGACTGCAAAACAAATTGTTCATTCAGGGCACCGTTTCATGAAAGTTGTCAGTCTCTGAAAATGTCCGTAAAATCCTTGGTTTTGATTGGTTGAGAAGCACTGGTCACTGACTGCTACTACGGTAATTGTCAGAGACTGACAACTTGTCACTGCTGACAACACATGAAACGGTGCCCAGAACTATTTGTTCTGCAATTGGATATAACATTCCAGTGCACAGCATGATTTTCTTCATATATTTCAAACAACCAAAAGAAAAACATTTGGGTAACACTTGCGGATTGTTTACAAATTTTGTCCCCCCCCCCCCCCCCCCCCCCTCCTTAAATATTACACTTTATCATGCCCTTGAAAGGGAAAGTATATATTGTAACTCAAAACACTTTGGAGTGATGGATCACATAAAAGTGTTTAAGAGTACGAAAAATTATTGATTTTTGTACCTTATTCCATTCCTTCCTCTCAGGGCTGCAGGGACAGGTTCTACTAATGCATCATCATGGGTATGGTCATTTTCAGCTTGACCATTGTCCTGCAGAAGTCCAGTCTGGTCAGTGGGATCCTTGTCATCTGTCCCACACCAAAAGGAAGGTTTCAGGAAGAACAGTGGGGACAGGCTCTGACCATAGGCCCCTAGGATTAGGATTATATTAAAATGGAAACACATACAATTTAATCAATTCTAACACATGAAACAGGCAATTGTACACTGTGAGAAAACAAATGTAGCTTTTAAGGCTTGGTGAGATATGACGCAGCCAACCCCGGCTGTAACCACCATGGTTTTTAGTGTAGTAGGTGAATGGGATATGATGTGGCAAAAAAAAAAATGCTGAGCAAGAGGCCAATTAGTATGATTTCTGTACACATGGGTGACCACAGGTTTTCCAAAACCACCCTAAACAAGTTCTATCCAATAGTCAAAATCACCCCCTTTTCGAGTTTTTTCAAGCCTCTTCTCAAAAAATTTACCCACTAAACAAGTTTTAACCTCCCTGAATAAACCCTAAACAAATACAAGTCCACATGACTTGCAATGGACCGACCACCCTACCGCCCGACTGTACCCCCTTTCAAACTTCATTTGGCATACAAACTACCAAACTACCAAACTGAAGAAACTAGAAAGTTTGGCTTACCAGGGACGACATTTTCCAAGTAAATTGCCATGAGCAGGTACAGGACAATATCCACAAAGATCATCACAAGAGGTGCATATGGTGGGAAGTAGCCATCACCAAGATTACTAAACTGGACACCATTACTGATCTGCTCAAACAGCACACACTATGCAAGGGAATAAAATGGATAAATGTGTTACCAGTATTCAACTAAATCTGCATTTTTGTTCTTTGATATTTAAACAAACTTGTATTCATGAATTATCTATAAATGACATTTTCAATAGAAAAGCTCCTCGGGGGATTCATATTTATTTCATTTGTTATCTTGTTGTCCCAAGCTCTTTAGAAAGAAATTTCTGTATTCCCCCAAATGTAATGAAGTATCCACAAAGGAATAGTTCACCCAGCCATCATATCATTTACACATCTTTCTTAAAGATAAACTAGAGTTGTCATACCATTATAATGTGAATGAAATTTTTCCAATAAAGGTGGGAAAGTTAGATTAGTTTTATATAAATACAGGTGCATGAACTTTCCCCACGAGGTGCTTGCACTGCACACAGAAACAAGTATATGGGACCATACACAAGTTTGACATGAATTTTGGGTATCAACAGAAAACAGCTGACAACAGGCCACACCAGCATTCCCTGCAAGGAGAATCCCAAACAGGCCAGTCAAAGCGGATCACTACATCTCAGATGAAGATTATCCTCTAAACCCAATGAATACTGAAGCCCAAAATAACATGAGCTGGAATCTATGAAAAAATGAGCATTACATCAAATCAAAGTGAATCGTAGGGTTAACGTACTCTGTCCATGAAGAAAGCTATAGCAGTAGGAGAGAAGAGGCAGAGGACCCACAGTAGACCAGCGGGGACCACCTCGGGACCTAGAACCGCCAGGGGGATATAAGGAACCACAAAGATCATGATGAAGAAGCTCCCTGCACCTCCTGCTGTGGTGGCCTTCTCAAACAGCGGTGAGAACATGAAAGACATGGTCACAACTGGAGCAACGCATCAGGGATGGACGAGAAAGAGGGGGAAAAAAAGGAAATATAAGTTAATGGCAAGAATAAGCGCATTTCATTCATGCATCTCTAAATTAATTATAACAGCACTACCATATCCATAACTTATGCAATGGAGATGTGCTGGGTTTTCTTTCTTTTTTTTTCCCTATTTGTGTTTACTGTTTCTCCACTTTTATGAGGTTAACATGGAGATTAAGTAGATCTACATCCTTGCTCTTTCTTCTCTTGACATGTATGCCAATGTATATGATGTCTGAACTACACTCGGTATATAATATAACTCAAGTGAGCCAATGATGGGGTGTTGTGTCCCTTCTTGCAAAGTCAGGCTAATCTAATAAAATTTGGCATGAATGTTAAATATCTTTTATATTCAAACAGACAGCAAACAGGATACAGGGAGGGAGACTCTAACGTGGATTATTACAGGAAAGGAAAGCTTTAATTAGAGGGTAATATCTTGTCAGACCAAATGTTCTTGAAATCCACAAGTTGTTTAATATGAGAAATACAAAAGACTTGAAAAATCTTTCAAGGTTTTATAAATCAATTATGTCAAAATTTTGATGTCATCTTTAATGTAGTCAACTGTATTGGTTACAGTCTTGTATTAGGGCACGATTTCAAATTTTGTTGGATTGCGCCCACATGTGCTCAGAGGGGTGTGTGTCTTTGTTCCGGTTTCCGGATAAAAGAGAACAAAATACGGTATTATAGCTTTTGCTACTCTCTTGGGGTGGGTGGCTCAATTTGTGCCAGTTATTATATTTGCTCTTATATTGTATTGTATATGTTCATTATTATCATGTTTGTTTCTTTTTTCCCTTTGTTTGTATTTTTCTTATGCTAATCATTGCCATTGTTATAACCTGTTATATTTCTTCCATGTCCCCAGGAGGGGCCGTCAAAGAAATAAAATCATTGTCATTGTTATTGTCATTGTCATTGTCATTGTCACACACGCTCTTGTGATCTATTCCACAATCTCATTCTGTGTAATTATTACACACGTTCGTGTGATCTATTCCACAATCTCATTCTACTCTCTCACCTGAAAGGCCATAAAAGAAGAGTCCAAGAAATATGAGGAAGAAATTTCCCTTAGGGAATAACGTAATAGCCTTGCTGAATCCCGCAATAATCAGAGCAACTAGGAGAACTATACTGATATACACGATTATCCATGACAACCTGTAATATGGAAACAAGAAATAAGAAAATGAGAAAACAAGAAACAAATAATAAACAATACCCTTGTCAATTAATTCTTGCAGTTTATATACACATAAAAAACAATAAATATCTACACCATGAGGAGGCAACATCAATAAGCAAGCAAAATTAAAATGTAAACTGTGTTATCACAGCTGATGCTGAATTGAAAATATAAGGAGGGGGAGGGGGAGGGGGAAATATGCAATAAATTAATGAGTCATCATCATCTTCATTCTCATTATCATCATCCTCATCCTCATCCTCATCCTAATGATCATCACCATCATCATCATCATCATCATCATTCTCATTCTCAACATCACCATCATCTTCATTCACATTATCAGCACTATAATAATCGTCTTTTGCAATCATGTTACTCACCAGAAAATACTATTGTTGAGTCACTATTTTTCATTACTATTTGTTTTTGCATTTTTTATTTATTTTTTTATGACCAGTGGAGGATCATTCTTATCATCATTATCATCATCATCACCATCATTCTAATCATCAGCATCATCATCATCATCATATTTACTACAGTTTTTGTTATTATCATTATGGTCATCACTACATCATGCAATCATGTTACTCAATATAATATAGTATACTTCATTTTATTTGTTCTTGCTTCTTTTTTTTCGATGACCAGCAGACGATCATTATCATCATCATATACGACAGTTCTTGTTATTATCATTATGGTCATCACTATCATCATCATCTTTTGCAATCATGTTACTCACCAGAAGGTAGTATTGTTGAGTCCCATGATCTTCATAACTTCCTTGATCTTGCGTTCTTTTTCGATAACAAGCGTGGTCAGGAGGACGGCAGTGAAGGGCATGTAGGCCAGTACAATGTACACTGACACAGTGATTCGCAGAGAGTCCAACGTGTAGTCAAACTGGCCCTTGGGGAACATGTGAATGGATACATCAGGCAGGGGTAAGCTGTCATTCCCAGTCACCAACTATAATAATGGATAGAAGAAAAAAAATAATAATATTGGATATTTCCAAAGTGCTCATATGCTACAAAGAAGGCACTAATCATATAATACTCCAGCTAAACATTCAAACAATTCCTTCCTCCTGATATCCATTTAATACCTGGGGAGCATTTCATCAAGTGTCTTGTCAATGATTTTTACCAAAAACTGTTATAAGCTACTGAAATCCTTGCATCTGACTGGCTGAGAGGAAATTTGAAGGTAATAATCACTGACAAGACACTTAATGAAATGCTCCCCTGGGCGGAGAGTGGCAAATGTATATTAAAGGAAAAGGAAACTCTGGAAACAAGTCACTTGTTTTCTACCCTCATACATGATACAAGAGGGTGCATCCCATAGCAAAAAGTAAAAATTACAGAAGCCTATATTTGAAATGCCTGACTTTTTGCAGACTGCGCACATTTTCTTTTTGAAAAAATTGAGTAAGTTTCAAACTCTGGCAAAAAGTGGTTAACACAGTAAATTTACTACCTAAATGTACATACAGTATACCACCAAGTGTCTACAAAATTGCAAATTTTAAAGAAATTGAAACTTCCTATGCAGGCTGGAGACTAATATTACTTATTGAAGGTCAGTCTATCTTAATTTCTTCATCTTTCTTTCCTCCAAACTAAGTTTATACCATTCCATGCAAAGTTACTGCTTTAGAGGTGAGCATGCAGTTTACCTCAAGACTACAGGCCTACCTCTTGAAACTTCTATTATCATGCAGGCAATAGTTTCTATTTGCTTTACTCTCTGAAAACCCTTAAATAAACATTTAAAATTCCATGAAGTCTATTCATGATGCTGAAGAAGGCGCTGGCTGTACAGACACTTTAGCATGTATGTAGAAAACTCAAAAGAGTGGTGAAATAATCAATAGTCTATTTCATAACAAAGTAATGTAGATATGTTAATCTGTTAGAAAGTGGATAAGTTTAGATAATACTACAAAACTACAGTATATTTCCCAGTATATCTTTCATGTTTATATGCTTCAAATGTCTATGAATTGCTTCTCTCTTCCTCTCTCCATCTCTCTTCCTCTCTCCATCTCTCTTCCTCTCTCCCCCTCTCTTCCAATCTCTTTCTCTCTCTCTCCTTTTGATGGAAATTCATAATGTGGTGGTCATGATGAGATTGTCAAACATAACGCTCCCATAGTGGATATTTTAGATATACAGTCAACTCTGCATAAGTCGAAGTCACATACTGTAAGTCAAATAATCGCCTAAGTCGAAGGTCTGTACTGGGTCCCATTCCTTCATTTTCTATTATTTTTGACCCCTCATAAGTCGAATTTTCTCTAAGTCGAAGCATTTTCTTCAGTCCCAAGAAATTCGACTTAGGCAGCGTTGACTGTAAATTGAATTGGATATATTCATAAGATATACATTTACATGTATACGACCTACAAAATATTTGAATAGAATCATCTGTAGACATGCAAATGATGAACACCGAATGCTGAACTCATGACTTACTGCAAAAGAAAATCCCCTTTCGATACTGGCATAGTAAACTTGTATAGTTATTAGTTCATATCCAAACTACACACAGTGTTTACTGTACAGTCTACTGAACACAACACTTCTCACATCAATATTCTTTGATCAATACTTCAAAATACTTGTTTAAAAATTGTTTACACTTTTGTCTATTAACCCGTTGAGCACGAAACCCGAGATAACTCAGGCTGGAGTCTATGGAAAATATGTGTGATACCAAAATCAAACCGTGTCCAACGGGTTAACATACATTATCATGATACATGCATGGTTCTGGCCAGTACATAACACCCATGGTTCCAATACCATGCGTAAAGGATTTCAGACAAGGAAGAACCATGTGTGAAATTGCTGCACCATGTGTGGCAACAAGGGTAAAAAAAATATTTGGAGTATATATTCCTAACAATAATGATAAATGTCACAGATTGTTTTGCTTTTTGGCGATGTATTTTTACTGTAATGCCATTAGTAGACAACTCCTGCTTACCAAGAAGTATTTTTCATCCTTTTGCTATAGCATATACTGCTGCCACACCTAACTTTAGGTGTTATTCCGTAAAACTTCCAGAAATTATGCGCTTTGCGCAGAGGGCGAACCATGTGTGGATTTTTTTTCTAGTGAGAACCCTGGATCATACATGTACATGTATAGAGAGCCTACCTCTAGATGAAAGATGTAACCTTGAAATTAAAGCATTCAACCATGATGTAAATGCAGAATATGAGCCTACCTCTGAGACAAAAGATGTAATATTGAAATGAAAGCATTCAATCGTTATGCAGAATATATAGAGAACCTACATGTACAGTACATGTACATGTACCTCTATTAGACAAAAGATTGAAATTAAGGCATTCAACCATATGCAGATTTCTACTACTCACTGCTCTGTTTCCATATTTTTGCCGTTAAGAAATAAGATAATTTAGATACTGTACAAGTAGAGATTCCAGAAATTTACCCCTACCAGTGGCGTATCCTGGGATTCTGGGGGTGGCATGAGTTTCATGTGCACCTCCTCATTTAAATGTATTCATAGCACCAGTGGGCTATGCAATTTATACCAGTGCCATCTCACATAAAACAGCACCACTGCACATTGAAATGGTGCTTTTCTCACAAGAAAAGATGCTGCCACCTTCAATACTGACAAGCAAATATCTTGACGCCCATCAGCAAACACATCCAAAATTACCTTAGAAACGTCATTCCATCATAATGATCTCAGAGCTGTACTATTGTGTAAGTTAGCATAACAAATATATTTAATGCTAAAGTACATGTAATTCACTTGTGCTGTATTCTCACTGCTGGAGCAGTGAGGCCTCTCGGGTGAACTTTCCCTTTTAGGGACCATTCAGGAGGTTTCGCTGTTTTGATGAGGGGGGGGGGGACCTGTATAAACAATGTTTAAATGCTCTTGCTATTCTTCATATGTTTGGAGGCTTATTTTATAAAGTACATGACTGAATTGTCACCACAAGTATTATTCTGATACTATAATGGTTGTATGTTTTAATGTGAAATAATGTACACAATGATGTAAAACATGCATTATTCAGCCTTTGGCTGCAAGGCATTTTTTTTTAAATAAAGAACATTACTGAACTGAAAAAAAAAATGAATTGTCCAGTATAGGCCTAGTCTATTAGGCCTACAGCATTTGCAAAGAAGCTGAAGGTCAAACATTTGAAAGAGTTTCACTGGTCAATTGCCAAATTTCATGGGTAAAATGCTTAAAACACTGCGTTTTTACGGACTGAAAAATACCGCCACTTGTTCGCTTTGCTCCCTCGCATGTACTTACTTAAATGTAGAAACGTTTGGGCACTTGGGAGGGGGGTGCTTGGGGGGATGCAGCTTCATTGTTTCCCCAAGTTGGCACCATAATAATGCCCATTTACGCCACAAGGCCTGTCTACCAATCTATAGGCCTATTTCACTGCTCCCCCCCCCCCCCCCCCCCGATGGGCCACGGATTAGCTCCGTGGTTGTCCAGAAATATTTTACTAATTATAAGGATTCTGACAAAGGTCGCAATCATTAGATTTAACAGGGATGACTGGACTCGATCAAGATCAAGACCGGTCTCAAAAACTACACTGAGAAAGCTTCCCTTAAGTAATCACTCGATTCGTTTTTATGTATGGTGACAATCTGTGCTGCCAGTGCTGTGCACAGATTGACGCCGGCGACAATTTGTGTAAGCGGCGACAATCTGTGCGGTGTGTTTTTGAAAAATTCTGCACAGATTGACGCTGGCGACAATTTGTGCAGCTGCGACAATTTGTACCACAACAGATGTACATGTAGCAATGCAAATCTGATTTCCCTGCTTTGTTGTATACTTTTTACCACCAGTTACTATCTATTCACATGTATGAAGTGTTTGAATGCAAAAACCAATATATACCTTTCTATCAAATTGAGATATTTGCAAGATCAAGAAAAATAAAGAAAATAATAAGAAAATATATGCTACTTCTGACCATAACTTCAACAATATACCTTCATATGTAATGAGCAATATCATTTGAAAAGTATTATTTTATACTACATGTATATGATGGTGACCTTACTTTGAGATTTTCAAAAATGGCATTTATCTAGGGGCTTTTTTGCATATGAATTCTTCAATTTTTCAGTCCTTTACATATTGCTCCAATGAACAGAAAGGGATACTATCACTGGAATTATAACTTCATTAGAGAACTGCTCTCAATTTCTCTGACACATATTTGGCTCAAAAGAAAACTCGCCACCTGATATTCAATATCCATATGAAGGTAGCTCAAAAGCCATTGTATGCCAATTCATATTGTTACTTCTGCATATGTCAGATTCCAAATAAAATAGGCAGTCCCACAGATCGAGTGATCTTGTGAAGTACTATTGTTTCCCAGTCAAACAGAAACAGTGGGTTTAATCAAGTATCCAGAAGATATACATGTACATGTTGTATGTGATGTACACCCTGGCCTTCCAATAATATTGTATTCAATGGGGATACCTGCTTTTCTTAACCATTTGCCAACTACTGTCATCACAATTGTACAATTAACCCATTCGTGACAGAGGTCCACATTTTGTGGTTTGGTTTAATATCTTTTGATGCAAAGCCCTAAAAATCATACCAAATACATGAGCAGAAAGAGCAAAAAATTCTACACAAACTGTGTCCATTTTGGTTGCGTCAATATTTGTTGTTTGATGCTGAAATTTTTTAAAGGAAAATAAGCATTAAAATCCTCAAATTGGCAATGTGATAGAAGGTTTAAAATCACCGTTTTCCCCTGCGAATTGCCAACTTTTTGACTCCTCATAATTTCTGTCAATTTATATTCATTTCAGATACATGATGTTTTATAAGAAAAATGGAGCAATAAAATAAAAATGTTGGTGTTGCCAATTTGAAGAATAAAAGCTGATCAAATTAGACTTTAAATAATTCCTGTCACGAATGGATTAAATTAAAACATTTGTAACAATTAGTTATCTCCTTCACAAGTATATCAGGGAACATGAAAACTGCTGAGATACTCCAGCCATATCTATAGAATGATTATCAGCATCAATGACTACACAAAGGATATCAGAATTTAACCCATTCGTGACAGGAATTATTTAAAGCCTAATTTGATCAGCTTTTATTCTTCAAATTGGCAACACCAAAAGTTTTATTTTAGTGCTACATTTTTCTTATAAAACGTCATGTATCTGAAATGAATATAAATTGACAGAAATTATGATGAGAAGTCAAAAAGTTGCCAATTTGCAGGGGAAACGGTGATTTTAAACTTTCTATCACATTGCCAATTTAAGGATTTTAATGCTTATTTTCCTTTAAAAAATTTTCAGCATCAAACAACGAATATTGACGCAATGAAAATGGGCACAGTTTGTGTAGAATTTTTTGCTCTTTCTGCTCATGTATTTGGTATAATTTTTAGGGCTCTGCATCAAAAGTTTTTAGGTCAAACCACAAAATGTGGACCTCTGTCGCGAATGGTTAATATCAAAAGAACAAATGTCATTATATTTCCCAAAAATGAATTCAGCAGGTAACGTTTTTTTTTGTTTTTCCACAGGCTCATAATTCTGAAGGTTTATCATTCTGCAAACGAAATAAAGTTCATACTTCTAAAAACAAAATAAGAGTTCATAATTACAAAATTGGAATTTGGTTCAATCATAATTCTTAACAAGGCAAACGCCAAGCGTTGTCTCGCCTGCATATTGCAGTCATGAAGAGACTGCATGTCAAAACTATGCTATATGACTTCTGAGGCTGTCAGCAGTTTAGGGGGTGAATTGTGGTTCTGACAGTTTACATATGCAATAATGGTATAGGCCTACTTTATCCCTAGGAAATCAGATAACACTAAGAATGCTGTTAATACTACGAAGCTATAATTATTTCCATGCAAGTAAGGAAATGAATGTTAGTGAAAAAGAATGTAACTGATAATAATGTGAGTAAAATTGTAAAATTAAATTAATTATTAAGGTGTTATGGCAAACTTATTGTTTGAAAAATGGTATGAATTTGGTGATTCCACGTCAAAGCTATAGAAAGTTATTAGGTGTACAACATAGCACAGTGCCAGTTATGAAAAGTTCATTGACCTTTGACCTTTGACCTTAATCAAATTCAACTCACATTCGAACTTGACCTGCACCTTCAAGAGATGGACCTCTCATATGAATTTGGCAATCCTACCTCGAAGGTATAGAAAGTTATTGTGTGTAAAACATAGCACAGTGCCAGTCATGGAAAGTTCATTGACCTTTGACCTCTGACCTTATTCAAATTCAACTCATACTCAAACTTGACCTGTGCCTTCAAGAGATGTACCTCTGGTATAAATTTGGTGATCCCACCTCGAAGCTATAGAAAGTTATTGTGTGTACAACACAGCACAGTGCCAGTCATGGAAAGTTCATTGACCTTTGACCTTTGACCTTAATCAAATTCAACTCACATTCGAACTTGACCTGCACCTTCAAGAGATGGACCTCTTGTATGAATTTGGCAATCCTACCTCGAAGGTATAAAAAGTTATTGTGTGTACAATATAGCACAGTGCCAGTCATGGAAAGTTCATTGACCTTTGACCTTTGACCTTATTCCAATTCGACTCATATTCGAACTTGACCTGCGCCTTCAAGAGATGGACCTCTGGTATGAATTTGGTGATCCCACGTCAAAGCTATAGAAAGTTATTGGGTGTACAACACAATTGTTGACGACGACGCCGACACCGGAAATAGTGATACCTATGTCTCGCTCCGCTACGCAGGCGAGACAAAAATGAAGGAGTTCATAAAATTGAAAATTGAAATAGGTTTTATTATTTTGAAACTTGTAGTTCCAGCAAAAATGATACAGGGTTGCATTTCATTTTCTGAACTTTGAACTTCCAAGAAATATGAACCCTATTTTGTTTCTGAAATTACAAACTTCATTTCCATTTTCAGCATTGTGAACCTTTGGAATAACAAAATGGATTAACAAACCTTCGAAATAACAAATCTTTTGGCATTATAAAATGTCCGAAATACAGCATGTACATGTACATGTATAGTAAAACTGTCCTAATTATACTATGACACATTGTAAAAACATGTAAATTTCAATTTGTTACTTAAAACGTCAAATAAGTGTAGGTGGTTTACATGTATGTTTCCTCAAGTGATAAAAAGATAACAATACTATTACTAGTGCACTGTTACACCCTTTTCAGATAATTTCTGGGTGTACTTGAAGCTCTTTATGCATATTCACTTAAAGCCACAGTCTTGCTATCAAAGAGATGTTTGTTTTGCTCTGTTTTCCTTTGCTCTTAGTTTGTCTTTACCATTAAAGATAACACCCTTAATCATCAAAGAAAGACAAGGCATTAGCGATATCGTGTATCGCCCACTTGTGAAAATAACTAGAAATGTCGCGATCTCCGTTGCCATGCAACAGAATTGTATCCAAAGCTCATTGTGAAATATCTGCCATAGAATGTAACATCCCATAAAATTTGAGAAGGGCTATTTCATGAAATGCTACTTCCTTTCACCTGCTTCCCCTGCACCTACTCTGACCCCCTTTGCTATCACCCAAGTTTGTTTGCCATTGCAGCAACATGTGCAGAGTTATGTGTCATAAGAGAGTCTTGGAGGCAAACTTTAACATATGACCTCAAATGCCTTTTGACCTTATCACGTGACCTCCAATGGCACCATGACATGCAGATCCCCTTAGTAAATCTACATGTACAACCCAAGTTTGGTTGAAAAGTGAGACAGTTGCAAAGTTATCTGTCAAGAGAGAGTTGTACGTAAACTTTAACGTTTGACCTCAAATGACCTTTGACTTTACCATGTGACCTCTGAAGGCACCATAACATGAATGTACCCCAAGTGCATCTATTTCTCAAGTTTGGTTGCTATTGCAGCAACATGTGCAGACTTATGTGTCATAAGAGAGTCTTGCAGGTAAAGTTTAGCGTTTGACCTGAAATGATCTTTGACCTTATCACGTGACCTCCGACAGCACCATTGCATGCAGGTCCGCTTAGTACATTACAACCCAAGTTTGGTTGAAAAGTGAGAGACAGTTGCAAAGTTATCTGTCATAAGAGAGCCTTGCATGTAAACTTTAAAGTTTGACCTGAAATGACCTTTGACCTAGGCTTACCATGTGACCTCCAAAGGCATCATAACATGAATGTACCCCAAGTGCATCTATCACCCAAGTTTGTTTGCCATTGCAGCAACGGTTGCCAAGTTATGCATCATAAGAGAGTCTTGCAGGTAAACTTTAACATTTGTGACGGACGGATGATGGACGACGGACGACGGACGCCATTTGGATCCCTTAGTCTCGCCTTCACCTCCGGTTGGCAAGACAAAACTCGTTAAAAATATCTGGTGGCTGAATAAAGTCCAAAATCCTGCATTAAGACATAGGGTTTATGTGCACAAGCAGGTCTAATTGAGCTTACGAGTGCAATAAATCTGGTAATTTGGTTACTAAATAATCTTAATGGGATGATAACAACACTATGGTATTATTAATAAATCTCAATATCATTTCATATTACAAATGGAAATTCAAAAGTTAACACTGACTTTACTTCAGGGCTTAATTCATGGTGCTATTTGGAATTTCAAGTTGGAAAAAATCCTTCAAGCAACCTACACTGTACATGTACATGTAAGCACTGACATCATTTGTCACAGAATCTTCTTCCTAATTTAGGTCATATTTTTCAAGATCTTATTTCTCAAAGAAAGTACTGTATCAGATATCTACACACACATCCCTTTAATATACAAGGCCCCTTTTTATATGCATGCTGTATCTATATAAGAATAAGTCAAACCTTTACAAAATTAAATTATCATTAAGCAGTGAAAAAAGTAAACAGGGGCAAAGGGCGATTTGCCCCTTAGACTTTTAAAATGTCCCCCTGAGCCAAAATGGTTAATAAAAATGAAATTACTGTAAAAATCACACCTGCTGACTGGGTCCGAAAATCTAGTAATGAATCAAAATATTTGCCTCATTACACTATTGACTGGTACATCAGTATACATGTTCATCTACGAATATACACTGAGAATTTCATTATTAATACCCTGCGATATACATACTACAAGCCCAAAGTGTTGCTGATGCATGCACTTCAACACCCTACTATCCTTCTACCTTCCCACTATGCAAACATTACATAATCATGCAGCAGGGCATTTTTTAGTCTTGATGTATTCATACATGTAGCCTTCATCTAGTCTTCAGGTGCAGACTCTATTTTGCCCTTTCAGCAGATTAATTCCACTTAGGCATTTCATCTTTATGTCGTTGTGCGAAAGAACCTTTTTCCTTTTATATTCTCAGTTTCATGCTGTATGGGATCAAGGACTGCTATAGTCTAGATAGTAAGTCCTTGATAAGATATCCATCTGCAGCTTTAATACAGGGACTACAGAATGCATGAAATACATGTACATGTACATATAGTCAATTCACACTCTTTGCTAAGCATACTGAAAATTAAGCCTGAGTCAAATCGATTTTTAAGCCGGTGTTCGATCGAAGACGTCAAACTCCGATTTCGTTTTGATGAATTCGATGCATCGACGAAATTACCAAATTGACTAGAAAACACAGAATCTTTTGTTTGATAGTCCTGTTAAACACAATTTATCTTCATATTTTCAAAACTTTAATTTGCTTACTTGTATCCTACTCTCTTTTGTGAGTTTTGCAGGAAACGCATCAAGAGAACGAACTGGTTGCTTGATGATCGAGCAGCTACTACATACTTGTCTTCGATTCGTTCAGTACGCAACGCTCCGTATATCGCGCAACATATGCACGATGACTCGATCGTAGCCTCACTTTCAATCATGTGATCACTCTCGTTTTGAAAGCGATCACATGATCAATGTTGTACAGGCGCATCTTTTCAAAATGTGTTGACTGTTGACTCAAGACAATGCATGAATTCTTTCATTTCTTTGCATGGTTTTTGACGAGTTTTTTAATGCTTGCAATTAAATTACGGTCATTGTTCCTCCCGATAAAAAGGGGTTTCATCCACATGACGAGTATTATCATTTGTGCGTCACATGTTTCATCAACATTTGTCAAGTGAATCATTTCAAATCGAGGAAAAAAATCGTCTATAGAAATCATCATAATGATTCCCCTGTAGTTCGTGTTAATGACAGTTGCATCATTTGCATGCTATTTATTTGCAACTTTGCATTACGACTAAAAAAAACCCCTCATAAGTAACTTTGAGAAAGAACTTAAGCAAACAGTAAAGATAAGAAAGTAATCTTAATTAAGTTCAGTATACTTTACGTTTTAAGTTGTTCTTTCTTACATTTAGAAATATCTCATTTAGTTCGTTTGTCTGTCATCCGTAATTATGCACCCCTATTGAGAAATGGCATTTTCCACGATAGTCAGTCATGCCGACGTGATGTGATTTTGGGGGTTAGTCTACTCTGTGTAGGGGGAACTAAAAAGTAACAACAAAGAAGTAACGGATCTGGTCAGTCAAACTCATAAAATGAATGATCTAATCCCTTTTGCTTGTATGCAGAATCTGATTTATTTGTTTTTTTTTCTTCCGTAAATGGCCGCGCTGGATGTTTTATATGTCTGCGATTTTGTTTCAGATTTATCATTCACCCTGTCCCAAAATGGTTATGTACGCGAAAACGAAAGACCTGTGCTATCGCGATAGCCAGGCCTAGCATGGGAAAGGCTTGCATGCTCGATGAGTCATCATCTCTCCTTGCACTAGCACTGCACACCATAGTTTCGTCATTCAGTCATGAATTTGAATAATTTTGGAAATAGTTCTTCGATTACCAAATTGAACGAAGCAAAGTGGATTATAAATGGTCTCACATATAAAGAAATTACAATTATTGAATTTTTTATCTATGTCTGATGAGGTCATTTCGTGAAAGAACATAACAAAATAAATATAGCTTTATCAAGGTCTGGTAAAATACTAGACGACTCGTTGACGTTGCCTAGTGACCAGGCCAGGAATGTAGTCCAGTTCATGACTGAAGGACACCTGCGCTGCACCCAGCTAGCTCTCTCCCCGTCTCTTCATGTTACTAGGCAGTATTGGCGCGAGACAAGCATATATAAATATTCATCGCAGGCTCGTACGGTTTTGAGATGAAATGTCCAATAAAGGGTCTTCTTAAAATTCATAACTCTAAAATGGGTTGGTCCTGAGACGAAGTAATGAGTGCTCTGATTGGCCAATTTTTTTCTGCATCGGCAAGCGAAGTTTGGGGTCACCAAACTTTCTAGTTTTCTTGTAAACACGGCAAACCACAAAACGTGGACCCATTGTCGCGAATGGGTTAACTCTACGTACGATATACATGTGATGTGATTCTGGATGGGATGTCTTGGATGTGTTTGCATTTAACTTGAAAAAAAAAACGATGTAAGTTGACAAAAGTTGTTTTGAAATAAAACACAAAACGCTCGAGTATATTTTCTTAGGATAGTTAAAAATTAATAATTAGGGAAAGAGGACTGCGGCGATTGCAGACTTGTAAACAGGGCGTTATTTTGGCTAAATAACCATCAAATTGCGGCAAATTTTCAGCGGGGCGAGAGCTTCAGATTCACCGGCCATGCACCCGTCGATGCATCGATGTTCGATCGGCGCAAAGCCGTCGAACACCGGTTTCTGAAAAAATCGATATGACTCAGGCTTACTGAAAATGGTTTGTTCCTGCAAACTAGTCTTGATCTGCACCTTACACCTTGGGCCATGAAAACAACACATCATGACACAGCAAAAGATGATCATTCTGGACTCATGCCTATATTTGTTTCAAATAATGTATGGAATAACATATTTAGGGAAATGATAAGAAGATTATTCAAAGACTACTCAACCAATTATAGTGAACCATCACTTTTCTCCTCCTTCTCCTCTTCCTCATCATCACCAACACCGTGATCAACATCATAATCATCATCATAATCATCATTATCATCATCATCATCATCATCACCATTACCATAACATAAGATGTTCCAGCATGGTTTGAATGCAGAGAATCTACGGTAGAGAAGGAGTTTGCAGGATATCAGCATCACTGTTACCACCCTCCTCCTCCTCCTCCTCCTCCTCATCATCATCACTGCCATCATCATCACCACCACCAGCATCACCATCATCACTATAATCCATCAGTATCGTCATCATCATCACCATTATCGCCATCATCATCATCAACATCATCACTATTACCATCACCATTTTCGTCATCATCATCATCATCATCATCATCACCATCACCATTTTCATCATCATCATCATCATCACCACCACCATCATCACCATCACCACTATTATTATAATCCATCAGTATCATCATCATCATGACCATCGTCATCATCATGACCATCATCATCATCACCATTATCACCATCATCATCATCATCAACATCATCACTATTACCATCACCATTTTCGTCATCATCATCGTCATCATCATCGTCATCATCATCATCACCATTATCACCATCATCATCATCATCAACATCATCACTGTTACCATCACCATTTTTGTCATCATCATCATCATCATTATCACCATCACCATCATCATCATCATCATCATCACCATCATCATCACCACCATCACCATTTTCATCATCATCATCATCATCATCATCATCATCACCACCATTATCATCATCATCATTACCACCATCCTCCTCCTCCTCCTCCTCCTCCTCCTCCTCATCATCATCATCATCATCATCATCATCATCATGTTCATCAGAATCATCAATCAACCATCATCACTCATCATCACTCACCTTCACCATAAAATGTTCCACCATAGCTTGGATGGCAGAGAATCCAGAGAAAAGATAAGAGTTAGCAGGACACTGAAAAGACTGCAGATCACCGCCATAACAGCTTGGAGAACCTGAACAAAGACAGATAGACAAATCATGAAAATATATTGTAGAGGAGAGAGAAGAACATTTACTTGTTTTCTTTTATTTTCTTGTTCATTTGCATTATATAAAATTTGATTTTGTAAAATCTAGAACATGCAATATAAAAATGTATATATCATCACTGGGAAATGTGAGTGACACAAAAATACTCAGATGAAATTTGGTCACCTCAGTTGAAGTTAACTTGTTGTATATGGGAACTGGGTGGTGCCTGTCTAAAGTCTATAGCTAGGAGCAGTAGGAGTTTCAGAATTCAGTAGTAACCAGGTCTATATAGAGGTTTTTACTGTTTTAGTTTACTAGTAGTAGAACTGTGATACTGTTTGAACAAAAAAAAATGCTTTATAAAAAATGTCGAAAAATGCATCTTGTGGTAATAACAAATAATCAGGAAAATGCTTGGCTCATAAATATTATCACTGAGATCCATGCTGAAAAATGAGGTGGTTGTGCGAATCCACCAAGACAAAAAAAATCAGTGGAGGCAGCTCATTAGAAAATATCAGTCAGGTCTGATTTACCATAACAAGTTCCTATTCATTTTCAACATATATGTAAACAATGCTTCAGCAACAATTTATAAACCAGTTTTCACTATCATTATCGGTCAAACATGCCCCACACCTACATGCAAGCAACCTAAGTATAGACATAGCAAAGAATTCAAAGTACCTCTATTGACAAAGGGGTTATAATCCAAGGTTAATGCTCCATAGGCCAGCCTAATTTTGTAGGACAAATTTGACGGGAAGGCATCGTCGAAGACTAAAGCCACACTAATGTTGGCAGTTCCATTGACGACATCATCCAGAATCTCATCCTCCGTTGCGTACCCAACATAGCTGGGCGACGATGACACATTCAACGACGATGCGAGCTCAGATGCAATGCTCTCCACTTCGGATGTATTTGGGGTGAAGGCGATCAGGAAATAAAAGTTGGGTACGAAGTTTTGTTGAAAGAGGTCATGTGATGATAATTCGGAGGAGGGTACAGGCGGTATGGGATCAGTTTGAGTGGTGTAACGCAGAGTGGCCAAATTAGCAACAAAAATGAGAGAAATGAAGCACTCCTATGTAAGAAAAGAACAAAATAGGTAAAACAAAATTTGGTAAATCATAGAAAAGGACATTTCTGCAGCCTCTTCTGCACGTTTTGAAGGCAGAGAGAGCTAAAAAGAGCAAAGAAAAAGAGTTCTCAGGCCACCATGATTACAGGCCATCATAAACATCATCCTCCCACCCATGCACATACAGTGTACACACAAAATCACTTGATATAATCACTGAGTAAAGTTTTCTTCTGGTATGGTATTACTATTATAATAACACTATAATAACAGGGGGTTTTTTCTCAATGATCTATGTACAGTCAAACCTGCTTTAGCAACAACCTGTACAGAAAGACCATCAGCTCATAAAGACCGCAATTCGTTTCTTTTGAACAAAGTTTTCAATGACACATGTATCAAAGAAACTTGTACATAAAGATAAACTGCAATAAAGACCCGCCTTCTCGTCTCCTTTGAGCAGTCTTGATATACAGGCTTCAGTGTAGTTGTTAGACTAGAAGATGTAGTCAAATGTCCCTTTTTTGCTACAATTAACCCATTCGTGACAGAGGGTCCACATTTTGTGGTTTGGCCTAATATCTTTTGATGCAAAGCCCTAAAAATCATACCAAATACATGAGCAGAAAGAGCAAAAAATTCTACACAAACTGTGTCCATTTTGGTTGCATCAATATTCATTGATTGATGCTGAAATTTTTTTAAAGGAAAATAAGCATTAAAATTCTTAAATTGGCAATGTGATAGAAAGTTTGAAATCACCATTTTCCCCTGCAAATTGGCAACTTTTTGACTTATCATAATTTCTGTCAATTTATATTCATTTCTGATACATGACGTTTTATAAATAAAATGTAGCAATAAAATAAAAATGTTGGTGTTGCCAATTTGAAGAATAAAAGCTGATCAAATTAGGCTTTAAATAATCCCTGTCACGAATGGGTTAAGGCATTGTTCAGTAGGTAGTAGGTAGATGACTTGACATTTGCTCCAGTGCCTATTGCTCCAGCCTACAGGCTTGTTTTGTCATAGATACATGTAAAAGGTAAGGGCAAGAGATGTTATGTGGTTTTAAAGTCTTAAAATTTATGTTAGATTTAGAGTAAGGGTTATATTTTGGGGGTATGGTGCTGGGTCCAGAGTTCAATTTCAGAATTCCATTAGGGTGTGATATTAGCCCTGTTCATATTACCCACCTATATTACGGATATGCTTCGGACCGCTGGCCTGGTAATATGAACGGCTCCCGCCGAATATTCCATTATTTTGTTTCCTCCTATTTTACGCTTATTTTGCGGCTATTTGACGCCTATTTCACACCTATTTCACGCCTATTTCCCACCTCAAGACCTAGCAATATTACCATAATATTGCAGATACCTGGTGTATATGAACAGCATCCACAAAATAGGTGCAAGATTAACAACTTGTGCAGTGGAGCGCAGTGTCTTGTCAATGGGTTTAACCCTTAGCAAATGCGCA
Organism: Echinometra lucunter; assembly: GCA_029962745.1. Lineage (NCBI taxonomy): Eukaryota > Metazoa > Echinodermata > Echinoidea > Camarodonta > Echinometridae > Echinometra > Echinometra lucunter. The sequence continues at coordinate 33,288,779 of CM057155.1, forward strand.
TTGTACACTGGGTAACTAGGATGCAATGTGGGACTTGCTGATTTACCGTAATATTGCAGATGCGTATGTGAACAGGGTGAAATTGAGAATACCGCAATATTATGGTAATATTACTGTCTTTTGTCTGTAATATGAACGGTGTCCAAAGGAAATCGCTTACCGATTTGCATCAGTAATATTGCGGTATAGGGCAATATGAACATGGCCACTGACAGTGACACAATTGTCACAACCATCATAGTTCATCCTCATAAGCTCACTTACCTGAAATGTCAGCTGTTTGAAGCGTAGTTTAAAGAGGAAGTTGCGATAGAGGAGCCAGTACAGCTGGTTCAAATACTTATTCATGGTGAACGTGATGCTCTGTGACTTGCATGGAATATCCGTCTATTATTCTAGACCAATGAAAACTGCATTAAGAACATAAAGAAAGAGGAAAACATACGTGAGATGACTATAGTTATAGGAAGGTATGAAACAGGAATAGGAGATTTAATAATTATATTATATTGGATGGCTTTGAATGGGATACCAGAGAATATTGGCCCTAACGAGTGGAATATTCCTGGTATTCCATGAAATAAAGCCATCCAATATAATTATTATTATCTATACCCAACAAGAAAGGGATTTAAAATTCAATAAAAGTCATTTCAGCAACTATTAGGCCCCCATCATACATTTATTTTGATCTCACAAGTTTGACTTACGGTACCTCTTTGACGTCATCAAAGTGTCTTTGTGTATTGCGTGTATTGCGTATCCGCGCATTGTAATCCTTATTGCGCATGTTTGTGTCATCGCGCATGTTTGTTTCATTGCGCGCACGCGAAGAGACCATGCAATATCGCATAATATTGCACGGCAAATTTTGTACATGAGCCTATGGGGAATTCGGCATTTTATACAATATGCTCTGATATTGCACAGACAAATCATACAGACAAAAAATATGTGTTTTTAATGCGCCGCAAAAATGCCCTATATAGATAATAATAGTAAATGATAATTAGATAAATTCATACAGTGCAGTTACTATATCAATATACTATATCAATTTATTATATCAATAAACCTACAATATTACTATCTCTATTACTACCTGTATAATTTATATATTATTACTGTATCAATATAATTTACAAATGTGTATATCATCTTTATTTTGGTTATTAAAGAGATTCAGTCAGTTGCAATAGGATGCATACATGTACATGAAGGTCCTCTTCCAGAAGGGCGTGATACAGTGGAAGAGGCAGGATTACAAAAGATGTCGCCAAAAACAGAAAAATGAGAGAAAAAAGGAAACTGAAATAATAATCACACAAGAGGAAAAAAGAAAAAAATGGAAACAAAAACAAAATCATAACAAAAACAATCACCAGATACACTTTTTGAATCCATATTGTAAAATTATCAGAAATTTATCAATAGCAAACAATTACATACTATCACATCCTACATGTACACTCTAAATGTACATCATACATATGCTTAAATACTATTTTTTTTAATCAAAATTACTTCAAGTGATTTATATTTCAGAGCAACAAAGAAGATATTGTTTTTCCTCAATAAAATATGAACAGTATCCATATATTTTTAGGAAACAACTTCATGCCAATCACTGTGAACATAGAACAATTAAAGTGAATCGCAAAATTAGGGAAAAAATAATACCATATTTACCTATATACAACAGATAGAAATTTGATGTTCTGTGCAGACATACAATCAGCAATAATGTGTGCATGTACACAATCAAATGCAATATACAATATACAGTAAATAATCTGTGGCCTAAACACAATTCTGCATTATCTTATGAAATGAAAAAAAAATTACTACACAAATGAAATATTGACAAGTCATATTTTTGTCAACAATATCCAAATGAAAAGTTTGCCTTGATAGTGATACATGGCACTGCTCCAAAAGTTTAAGTTCAGACAATCAGATAAATTGAGACAATGCCAGATTTGTACAGTATGTATATATTGGCTTGGAAATCAATTTCATCCACAATATTTTCAGAATTATAATTCAAGGTCAGTTGAACATTATTCAATTTATGAGTTATTGCAACAGCATCTACATTTCTGCTTTAAATCAACCTGGCAAGTATCATGATTCCTCGAGAGTTTACATGTCAAAACATTTAAATTAACTGTTAACATGTAAATATTTTGTAAACAGCTAAAAAAGCATGAAATAAACCTTTTAAAAAAGTCACCTCACCTTCTGATTAACAGTTTGGGAGTATGAAGAAAATAAATGATAACATTAGACCTGACATGCAGAGCCCCAACTCAGCTTTGGTTCCGTAGATGCCCTCATTTATGTGCTCACATACACGTAATACACGTATGCCGCCAAGCGCTACTCAGCTCATTTGTTGCTTTGAATTTCATTCAGAGTATGGTATATACCGGTATATCTTAATCACTAATACCTTGTCCTAGAAATAATATTTGAAGCATGTTTGAATACAGTGTAGACACATACTAGCAGAACCTTCAACATACAAAACAAAGTGTCTTTAAAGTAAAATGGTGGAAGGAAGAATCCCATCATTTCCTTTTCCATTTTGAACCAAGTTATCATAAACTATCACTTTATTGCATGGGTTTGATTTTCGAGAATTACACACTTTGGGTTGTTGTTTTTTTTTAATACATATAGAACACAGAGACTCCAGCTCTCCCGTTTTCGGCGGGAGATCTCCCACTTTGAGTCCATTTTCACAAACTCTCCCACTCTCCCGCTTGAGTTTGAATTTCTCCTGCCCTAGCTGTTTTTCTCCTTTTTTTCTCCCGCCCAACCACCTTTTTGAAAAAAAAAAATGAATCTGAATCACTGGATTGTACCTCATTTAATATTGTCATTATGTTAAAAAATAAGCCTAAGATAGCACCAGATAGCTTAGTAACTCTAAAAGTGACTTCAGGCCACTGGTGATGTGGGCTACATGCACATTGAGTCAGAGTCTCTCGTTTGCTAGGGGGTCTCGGCAGGAGAATTTCCCGCTTAAGAGGTGCTTGGGGTTGGAGTCTCTAAGAACACTGTACGAAAATGAACTGCCAGTGCAGGCCAGTGTGAAAATAGTATCAGGATTGTATGTACATGTATATGTATCTAGTGCTTAACTGAATTAAAATTCATTTCAACATTTATGTACTAAACACATAAAATCAAAAGTTCGCATGATAAATGCACATATACTGTATTCACCATAATATCCAGACAAAATAAAAAATGGATGGCATAGTACAAGAAGAAATATATACATACATGTACATTAATAACTGGATAAATAAGAAAAAGCCTAGTCTATAAAACAGAAAGAAAAACAGAAGACATTTGACTGTGTAAGAAAGGCATAATTTACAGCTGTTTTGTTCAATATTAAGGCCCTTAAGGGGAAAATAATGAATTATCAGATCTACGTAAAGGTGTACATACGTGTATAATGTCCCATCATCCACAGACTCTGTACATAGTACAACATCAAGTGCATACATAGAGTTAAAGGCATTGGCTAACTTTGTCAGCAGCCGATTTAAAAAATTCTCAAACTAAGATGAAACATGTGTATGAGTACTTGTATTTGTACTCAAAAACCCTGAAACCAACCATAATTTGGAATGAAAAACTGTTAGTACGATGCAAACCATGATTTTATTATTTTTGGTCTCAGAGACAATAAAAAGAGGACCCATTTGCTGCAGTTAAAAAAAAAAAAAAAACATTATGTGCCTCCCTCCGCGTGATAGGCCAATACACACAGTATGGTCCGGTCAGCCATGCGCACATGCATACCCCTTACGTCTAGTCTGTGCAACCGACAGTTACATGTATATATGTTTATCCCATTTTCAAGTAGCAAAATGATTTTTTTTTAATTTAACAATGTTAACCAATGCCTTTGAGAGATCTATCTGATTTTCTAGACTCTCAAAAATATATTTGTATGATGGGGGACTTAAAGCTACACACTTTGTTTTCAGGAGCCAAGGTCAAGGGAAAAAAATTCACGGGTTTGTGCGAACCAGGGCGCGAACTTTTTACATGTATCTATCTTGGTTTGGCATATTCTAGAGTTAATTTATTGTGAAAATCACGATGGATGAATTTCAATAATGCATTTTTAATTTTAAGCTGATATCAATGCCAGTGCCAGTGTGAAATTTTGTTTGGCAAAATGAAGGGGTCCTAAAACTACACACATGTACATGTAGTAAATGAATGAAAATCTTGATTTTGTATCTGTCTGGTGTGAATTTCACCCTGATTTCTAATGATAAAAGGACAAGCAAATGGGAAATCATGGGGAAAACTAATTTGCAAAAGGCTTGTTTACTTGTACACTATAATCCGTCCGTTATGCGAGCCCGTTGGACTAATGCGATAAAAGTTCGGACAGCACAAAGTTTACAGAACTCAACCTAGTCATACACTTCGGGTTCTCACATTTCTCAACAACTCTAAGTGTTTAGACTCTTAACGGGCCTCATCATGTTCACTCGAAGAAACGTCTTGTATAATGCTCCAACACTGAAAAATACAAAATATACATGTAGTTTACTTCTGGTTTGTTAGTCTAGCCATTAAACTCCATTGCCTTTCCCCGACACGTCGTCGCCGCGGATTACGTAACACCCTTTAGGCTCTCCCAGCGAGCTGGCCATGTACATTGTTTTTCAATATGACTACCCGTTTATTAGCTTTTTCACTGCGCGAAATTTGAAACACGTAGGGTAATAAATCACAGTTGTTTAGAATGGATTATCCCTTTTCTAAATTTCTTGAAACTAGAGCGGCCGACTGCATTCTAGATCTCCCTCTCTCATCCGAGATCACCCTGGCCTTTCCCCCATGATTTCTCAGTTTCTATCCCCTATAATATCACAATAAATAGGTTTAAACTAAAGCCTTAGACTCTAAAAGGAAAAGTGGATCTCTACTACTGATCTAGGCCTAGTCCTACTCCTAGATCTAACTTAGGTCTACTGAATTTTCTTTCTTTGGAAAACCTTCATGATATTCTCGTTGCTCACAGCATGCTCAGTCACATCCAATGTTTGGTAGTAAAATTTGAACGCATCGCACTGCACATATATTAGTAGGTTGCAAAGCTTGTTTAGGACCCTAAAATAGAGGAATTGTGTTTCAATGTGTCATCTCAGTTGGTTCGGATCAATCAAAGACAGTGCTCACATCACAGTCAACACAGTCACACACGCACACGAGTGGCGGCTAGGCCGGAGAAACTTACCGCGTTCAGCGCACCTCCGCGGCTTATACTGCGGCCGCCCAAGGACAGCGTCCCGGAGCTACTCCGGGGCCAGCGACAGCCAAGACAACAGGCAAGAAAACCAGTTCAGATGGATTGGCAATAAAATGGGGGAAAGGGTGGCGTTTTTTAAATCCAGTTACTTTTCCTGGTCTCCATATACTACAGTAATCAACCTACCTCGTCTATCATCAGCTCCTGTCATAAATTTCAATCGTCGAATACATTCCTTCTCTCAAGTGAGAGCATTTATACTATCTCCTATCGATCTGTTATTGTTGTTGGTTATGCGTACGCGTACGGGAAAAGCGTTAAATTACATAATAATCCCGGTACTACTTGTAGCTATGATGCAATAGACACTACTCCCACATTGTGGGGGACTATGACAAGAATTTTCCATCTTGTCAATAGAGCGCCGCGGAACGGATTTTCATTTTTGTTTCTTTGTTTCTTTCTTCCTTTATTGTTCAAATTATTAATACATGTATGTACCGGATCTGCTCGCATTTTGTCCGTGCTTTAATAACTTTGACCGTCTATGGATTTTCTGGACTGGTGGTTCATAATGTTCACCAAAAGAGCAATTATTAACAGATACTACCGTATAATTATGACTTTCTATTAACTAAAAAAAAATATTTAAAAAAATCAGTGGCCTGTATCAAATCTAACCCATCAGCTATTTTTTAACTCTTAAGAACTTTACTTTTACAGACTCCAGACAAAAATTGTGCTTTGAGTTTTTAGAGAATGTCCAAAATTTGCCCAGGCTTCCGTCTATGACTATCATGTATCTTGGTAGGAGAAAATTAGAAAGCCGAAAGGGCAATGTGTACGGTATGAACTGCGAGTTAATTGAACTTTAAACATCATAATTTACTATGAGCTATCATAGTCCTATGGTAGGTTTATTATAAGCCCAGTAAAATATTTTGTAAAGTGGGTTATAGGCATAAGGTTACATTAGTCTTTATATTTTCATAAGGTTACATTAGTCTTTATATTTTCGCTCGGGTCGCTTTGTTCGTCCGCAATGTGCTATTCACCATGGGTAAAATTCTGAAAATTCGATCTCTTAAGCATTTTGTTTTAAAGATGAGATATTTGGGCCTATTGATTTTTAAAACATGACAATGCGCCACAAAGGAGGGGTATGAAATAATCATTGTGTAGCATATGGATATTTTCCACATTATTTTCCACATGATTTTAGGTGCCCACCGTTTGCCACGCCGCTCGATCGAGCGCATTATCTCTTTTGTTGCCCTGTTCAGGTTAATTGCTTGTCAGGTGCACCGTACACGTGCCACGAAGTCATCATCATCGAATTTTCTATTTTAAGCCATGGCGTTATGCTATTGTATGCTCTTGCAGGGTCTGTATGTTGCTTCATAGAACTACTAGAAATGGAATGTTAACGGGAGCTTTCCTTTGATCCGATGATCGTCACCGCCTTTTGATTATGTGCATCTTAATGAGAAAATTCAGGTGTTTCCACAATAATGATGGCGTGAGCATGTTCGCTCACTGACAAAGGAGCAGTTTCCCTCATTTGGGTTATGTTTAGCAGATGTCTGCTTTGTCAGAATATGTCTTAATCGAAACACTTCTGATGGGGAGCAGCAAAGTTGAAAAGCAGACGATTTTTGTGATATGAAATCCGCTCACTTTCGCACACCCATATAACCTTATATATAACAATTAGACGGCCATGATCTTTGTATAAGCCCCGTGCGTCGTAGCTCTGGAATATCATGAGGAAAATGCATGCGGAAAACGGGATTTTAATCACAAACAATCAATCAAAATATAACCTCTATCTTGTAATATCAAAATCGTTTTTCAAAATAAAACATAAGAAACAGCGACTTCCGATTATAAACCGGAACTGCACATCGACTTTCCATGATTTAAGCTGTTTATTATCTTCTGCGCATATTATAATCAAACCACTGCCTTGCTTCTCTCTGGCTAATTGGCGGTGACCCTCATGAGATCAAAGTGGAGAAACATGTACAGAATGTTATTGAGACGGCTTTGTTAGGGACATGTGCTTGAATGTCCATGTCTATTTAGGTCCATGGTTGCTTATAGCGTTGTGAGCCTTAATCCCATGACCGGGGTAAACGGAAGGCCTATCTTTTTTCTGTATTAAAAGTTTCGGAGCCAATCCCTATTCATTTATCCAAAGTCATATATCATATGGTCTTGAGGTTTGGGGATGTACATCAGCTGCAAGTATAAGTAAAGTTCTTGTTATACAAAAATGGCATTAAGAGCAATAGTTTCAGCAAATACAGATCACCTTCAGCTCTTTTGTTCCATTCATTACGTGTATGGACATATTCAAATTGTACATATTAATTTTAGTATCAACATTTATGTATTATTGATCAACCAGCAGCTGCCTCATTCAATATATGATTATTGTAAGTTTTTAGATAACCAGTGTGGTACAAGGCAGAAAGATACTAAAACGTTAGGCCTACTGTTGCTTAAGGTGAGAACGGAACATGGCAAGTCATCTATATCATTTGCAGGCTCTGTAGTATGGAATAGTTTACTAAAAGATATTAGGCAGAAAAACACTCTCCGCTCATTCTCTACAGCAATAAAAATCCATTTATTTCAAGAATATATTCAGTATCCAGTGGCGTAACAGCCGGGGGGCAGGGGGGGCAGAGTGCCCCCCCTGAAGGATTTCAGCGGGAAAATCCACCAAACCACCGGGAAAAAAATGAAAAGGAGAGAAAGGAAGAAAAAGGAAGGGAGAAAGGGAAAGGAAGAAGAAGAAAGGAAAAGAAAGAAGAAGAAAGGAAAAGAAAGAAGGAGAAAGGGAAAGAAAAAGGAGAAAGGGGAGAAAGAAGAAGAGAGAGAGAGAGAGAGGAAAAAAGGGGAAAGGGGGAAAAAGAAAAAAGCAAAGGGAAACAAAAGAAATGAGGGGAAATTTAGTACCAAACCCCGGAGTTTCCGGGTGCTCCACTCACTGGACCCCCGCAGTGGCTTTCCCTGTAGACCCCCATCAGGGGCCCTAAGCCAGAACCCTGGGCCCCACCCGCTAAAGGCTTCGCAACAAGCAACTCGCGGTGCGGGCTAATCTCCGCACATTCTATTTCTAGACTTAGTTACCGGGAATTTTCGGCTCTGCCCCCCCCCCCCCCCCGATAACAGGCAGAGAGTGTATGAGACCGGGAACAGACAACGAACAATTCAAAGAAACGTCAGAGCTTCCGCGCTTCGCGAGGGAGGGGAAAATCACCATCCCTGCACCCTCCCCTAGCACGCCTTCAGAGCGCGCTTTGGGCTGTCGTTCTCCTAAAAGAAAATCCTAGCTACACCACTGATTCTAAACTTAATTACCGGGAAATTTTGGGCTATGCGTATGCCCCCCCCCCCCCCTCCCCGATAACAGGCAGAGAGCGCAAGAAGAGCGGGAACTGACGGCGAAAAAACGTCGGAGCTTCCGCGCTTTGCGCGGGAGGGGGGAAACTCCCCCCTCCCTGCACCCTCCCTCCTAGGGAGCACTACCGTCCTCCTAAAATTATATCCCAGTTGCGCTGCAGAAGATAAACTTAATTACCGACAACTAACAATGCAAAGAAACGTTGGAGCTTCCGCGCTTCGCGCGGGGGGGGGGGGGAACTCCCCCTTCCCTGCACCCTCCCCTCTTCGCGTAAATTCCGGGGGTTGGGGGATCTATCACCCCCACCTGGGGAGAGGGGGGTGGTGTGTACAAATTTCCCCCCATGCAGACACACTTTTTAAGAAAGAAAATATATTTTAATTAATCAGTTAGTAAAAATTCTGAACGTATATCTATCATAAACAATCATCATATTTTAGAACTCTATTTGAAAATACTATTGAAGACATAAAAGTGGTTATTTTGGGCTCGCTCGCTTTGCTCGCTCGTCAAAATTTTAGGATTTCCATCCAAAAATGCAATTAAAATCGAGAGAAGTGATTATATTTTTGGCTCGCTCGCATAGCTCTTTCGTCGTATTTTAAAATTTTATTCGAAAATGCGATTCAAAAGCGAAAAAGTGATTATTTTCTGCTCGCTCGCTTCGCTCGCTCGCAAAATAGATATCAAAATGTGTGTGAGAGGGAAAAAAAATCGTTAAAAAAGTTTTCCATCCCCCACTCCTCAGATTGGATTTACACCGGTGGAGCACTACCGTCCTCCTAAAATGCAGTCCTAGCTACGCCACAGATTCTAGACATAGACTAGTTACCGGGAAATTTTGGGCTCTGCCCCCCCTGATAACAGGTACCTGTTACGCCCCTGTCAGTATCCGTTGTAAATACCACCATATGTGCCTTCATTACTCTGTTTTATGTCAAAATGATCCATTTATGATGTAAGTGTAGTATTCGTAAACACAAGAGAGTATACTTAGCATGATTTTAACTGCCCTATTTCATGTACGTAAATCCATTTTAATACGAGTTTAGTATTCACTGTTGTAAGGGCACCACACCTCACCAGCAGTATTAATTGCTATCGGTGTCCTATATTACCAATGATATGTGTGTTTCAAATGTATAATAGTATTGTGATCAAGTAATAAAGTTCTTTCTTTCTTTCTTTCATTCATTCATTCATTCATTCATTATGACATGTATATAGGCCTACTATTGAAAGAGCGGTTATTACGCGTACACTCTAAAAAACGATTCAGTCAAAATGACATTATCTTACTATCTTCTATAGTCAAAACCGTATGTCTACTAGCAAAAAATACGACCAGTAAATAATTAAAAATTACTTTTGAAATAGTCAGAAATGACTAAAGTAATAGCTGCACCCAGCTGACCCTTTCGTCTAGTCAATTTTAACCGTTTATAAAGGGTGTACCGGAATTTCGGTTTCCGAAAAGTAAGACAACAATGCACTGATTTAGAACTGATAAATTCTGATATAAAAGATTCCCTATACCCCCCCCCCCCCCCCGCCCTCTTCTCTCTGTATGTCTATCTTGCTATTTTCATAGCAAGCAGTGGCGGCACCAAGGGGGGGGGGGGCATGGGGGGCATTTGGCCCCCCCCCCCCACTCAGAAGCTTTGCCCCCCCCCCCAGTTGCCCCCCCAGAAATTTTGAGGACTGAAAAGAAGAATTATACAGTCATTTGTAAATAGGTAGATGTTGTCATAAGCATCATAATATGTTCTTCCATTCAGAGGCGTCGATCCTGGGGGGGCAGTTGCCCCCCCCCCCCCAAGAAAATTTCGAGGGGGGGCAAAGATATCATTTTGCCCCCCCCCCCCCCCCCAATAATTTCCCAACCAAAAAAAAAAAAAGGGAAAAAGAAAAAAGAAAGAGAAAAGAAAGGAAAAGGAAGGAAGGAAGTTAAATGAAAGCGTAAAACAAGAAAAAAGAAAGAAAATGGGACGCTGGGAAGCGCTCGCTCGCTTCGCTCGCTCGCATTTATTGTATCTTAACCAATGCCGATGATAATTACTATTCTTATGAAAGGAAATCGGTTTGCGTCTTGTGTTTCTATCTAATGTTATACTATTCCTCTACTCATATAAAGTAATATAACCAAACAAGATATCACTCCTAGAAATCGAGCTTCGCTCGCTCGTAATATAAAAAAAAACCAGAGTGGTGGTGGGGGGGGGGCAGCAACAGTGGACCAGCGATGTGACAAAATAGAGTTCATATTTGGCAGCGAAGTAACCATATACATATATATATCAGGTATCATTTATGCCTATATGATAACTAAACTCTTCTCTCATAAAAGAAAAAAAAATTATGTCTTGTGTTATATTGGAAATAAAACCTGAACTTGACACTTGACACTAACAAGAAATTTGGGTTTTTTTGCTCGCTCGCTTCGCTCGCTCTCAAAATTGAAAAAGAAAAAAAAAAAGCAGGATGGTTCACATAGCAAGTTGCTTAATTTCCCTAATTTGAAAATGCTTCACGTTGATATAGGCCTATATATGGGTGTATATATATATATATATATATATATATATATATATATATATATACATACATATAAATACAAATACAAATAGTAGCCGTGGGTTCATCTCCGCTTGGTCGTCTTGCCCCCCCCCCCCCAATCCGGAAAATGGATCGACGCCTCTGCTTCCGTTGTTCGGACAATGAACCCATACAGGTGCATGCATGCATTGAAAGAGCGGTCTCATGACGTGGGTCTATAAAGATGATTAACGCTGGAATATCAGTTTCCAAAAATAAAGATGAGGCAATGAATAGACAAAAAAAAAATGATAATTCCAAAACTCTGATAAATTCTGATCATGCTGATAAAAGGATAACCATTATACTCCTCTCTCTCTCTCTTTCTCTCCCTTTCTCTCTCTCTCTCTCTCTCTCTGTCTCTAGTCTTCTCTCCGACACTCTTAATCCAATTTAGTTTCAAATTTCAAGCCTTCAGGCTTTTTAAAGGAACTTTCCCCTAATCACAAAGTTGAAAATGATAAAGTTATGCGGCATACAGATCTAGAAACTCGTAAGATAATTAATCCACACGAAATTACAGAACATAATTATGTAACATAATGGTCGAAATTTATCCAGTTTTTATCAGTAATTCAGCCCACTCCCACTTTATTTTATCTATTTTTCATTAGCCTTCAAGGCAAACATAAACAAATAAATGAATAAATAAAATGTACATATTCGCATACAAGTTGTTTCATGCGAATGTACTTACATCCGTGCATAAAATTCATAGAGTCTTTTAATCAAAACCATCCTGTTGCACGAACCATTAAGTAATTAATTACAAAATAATTCCTTGATCCCTACAATTCACAGAATAATTAGAGAAATCAGAAAAAGCACCCCCCCCCCGATCCACAAAATAACAATAATAATGTTACAAAATACTAGCACAAACCATAATGCTGTAACAGATATAGAACCTTGATATTTGAATGCTGATTAAATCTTAAAGTGGAATGAGGAAAATTACATGACTTGGAGGAGAGAAATGAAATAATATTTTTTCGGTATATTTTGATAGGAAACAAACATCATTTATATTCATTTATTTATTTGAACATTAATATTCAGTAGGGTGCACTTTCAGCAAAATGCATATCACAAGAGACAATACACATAAAACAAGTTGAATACAAATTTATACAATGGTTAGAATACGAGGCGATATAATGGAAATGTATAAGTATTTATAAAACATTTTATAATGCCCCATTTCTAAGGTGGGATCATGAAGGGATTTTTAAAGATAAAGATTGAGACAAACGGATACCAGTAGTGTCCAACACTATTTATAATCACACTTGCTAAACTAATAGCAGAAACACTAGCCGATCCAGCGTTTGAAAATAGTAGGGGCGACGAGGCCGAGCAGCACGCCTGTGAGTATTATGCGCAGCGGCGCCAGCGTTGTTAGAACGTTATTGGTAAGATGGCCCCAGATTTCAATTAAGCAGCCTGTTTACCCCTTCGACGCTGGGAAAAAATAAGGAGAGGGGCGCCCCCGCAACCTACTGGATCCGCCACTGTAAAGATAACTCAAGATCTGATGGCTTCGAGAGAATTAAACTGAAATTCATTTCCATATCTGATATCATTTTCTTGACTTCGATGTATGGATGTCCTCTTCGACTTTTCTGAGGCCTCCGCAGCTAAACTGAGTTCCAAAAGAAACATCACTTTTTCAGAACAACGCTCACTAAAACCTACTGCATCAAAATTAATCATATTTAGACACAGATAAGCTATAATTCTCCTTATGACGCACATTTGAAAATTTTAAAGATCAGTTTTGCCATAAAGGGGAAAAATCTGATGAAATTGCTAAAGGTCACTTTTTAAAAATCACAGAAACTGCTCGCTGAGAACTTCCCCGAAATCCTATTCAGAACATTCCAAAGCTGCTGTTCATTCAATTTCAAAGGCGGGTTGTACTGGCCATTGTCCAGATCTCCGTGCCTGGGAGGCAAGCAGTTTTTGTGATTTTGAAAAATTACCGCTTGCGTTTTTACCTTATTTTATTCTTTTTTTTCACTTAACAAAACATAATTTTTTTTAGTTGTGCTTGGTAAGGAGTATTTTAGCTAATCTCTGCCCAACTATGATTCATTTAAATGCTTTTGATTTTAATGTGTGTCACTCTGAAGAATAACAGAGCAATATATTCTTTTCCATGCACTTTAACAGGAATACTATAGGCCTAATTTTCATTGTTTGTTTGTTTTTACCCAGAGTAGCCTTAAAATATTGATATTGTTCTCTCTTTGAGTCTTGGATTCACATTATTGTCAAAACTAAATAGAAGCGTCGTAGTCTAGTGGAATGTGAATCTCGTAGTCCGAATTCGAGTCCCGCCGCGGCACGGGAATGTGGCAAGATTGTGAATCTGCATTGCCACTCTCCAGCCAGGCGTTAAGTGGGTACCCGGTAGGATGCGAAAGTAATATTGTGGTGTGAATCCCATGACCGGAGTAACAATATTTCTGTAAAGCGCTTAGAGACATCGGAGATGTATCAGCCGCTACAAAAAATCCAGACTATTTTATTATTATTATTATCATTATGTAGGAATTACTGATCTTATGCCATATTCCCCATTCCTGTTTTTTTTTTTCTTCGGGCAAGGCTCGATCGGCCAGCCCGTTAGTGACAAGAAGCCAATGCTTAACACTGTTAACTCTGTTAACCGACTACACTTGAACGTGTTAAACCTGCAGGATGGAAGTAGTGTATGCAGGAGACGAGGGACTCGTCATCCCCTTGTCCGTCGTTGAAATAATGGCGAAAAGGGTAAAAGAAGTGATAAAATAAAAGAAGAGAACAAAAAAGAAGAAAGGGAAAGGGCGATAAAGAAGACAACGAAACTCAAAAATCCCACTCTCACTCTCCCCTGTCAGCGGCCATGAAAATTCGCCTTTTCATTTCCGAACGAAAGC
>CM057155.1:33303493-33342573 GCA_029962745.1 Echinometra lucunter
TTTTTTTTTTCGATGACCAGCAGACAATCATTATCATCATCATATACTACAGTTTTTCTTATTATCATTATGGTCATCACTATCATCATCATCTTTTGCAATCATGTTACTCACCAGAAGGTAGTATTGTTGAGTCCCATGATCTTCATAACTTCCTTGATCTTGCGTTCTTTTTCGATGACAAGCGTGGTCAGGAGGACGGCGGTGAAGGGCATGTAGGCCAGTACAATGTACACTGACACAGTGATTCGCAGAGAGTCCAAGGTGTAGTCAAACTGGCCCTTGGGGAACATGTGAATGGATACATCAGGCAGGGGTAAGCTGTCGTTCCCAGTCACCAACTATAATAATGGATAAAAGAACAAAATAATAATATTGGATATTTCCAAAGTGCTCATATGCTACAAAGAAGGCACTCATCATATAATACTCCAGCTAAACATTCAAACAATTCCTTCCTCCTGATATCCATTTAATACCTGGGGAGCATTTCATCAAGTGTCTTGTCAATGATTTTTACCAAAAACTGTTATAAGCTACTGAAATCCTTGCATCTGACTGGCTGAGAGGAAATTTGAAGGTAATAATCACTGACAAGACACTTAATGAAATGCTCCCCTGGGCGGAGAGTGGCAAATGTATATTAAAGGAAAAGGAAACTCTGGAAACAAGTCACTTGTTTTCTACCCTCATACAAGAGGGTGCATCCCATAGCAAAAAGTAAAAATTACAGAAGCCTATATTTAAAATGCCTGACTTTTTGCAGACTGTGCACATTTTCTTTTTGAAAAAAGAATTGAATAAGTTTCAAACTCTGGCAAGAAGTGGTTAACACAGTAAATTTACTACCTAAATGTACATACAGTATACCACCAAGTGTCTAAAAAATTGCAAAAGAAATTGAAACTTTCTAAATTTCTTCATCTTTCTTTCCTCCAAACTAAGTTTATACCATTCCATGCAAAGTTACTGCTGTAGGTGTGAGCATGCAGTTTACCTCAAGACTACGGGCCTACCTCTTGAAACTTCTATTATCATGCGGACAATAGTTTCTATGTGCTTTACTCTCTGAAAACCCTTAAATAAACATTTAAAATTCAATAAAGACTATTCATGATGCTGAAGAAGGCGCTGGCTGTACAGACACTTTAGCATGTATGTAGAAAACTCAAAAGAGTGGTGAAATAATCAATAGTCTATTTCATAACAAAGTAATGTAGATGTGTTAATCTGTTAGAAAGTGGATAAGTTTAGATAATACTACAACACTACAGTACATGTCCCAGTATATCTTTCATGTTTAAATGCTTCAAATGTCTATGAATTGCTTCTCTCTTCCTCTCTCCATCTCTCTTCCTCTCTCCCCTCTCTTCCAATCTCTTCCTCTCTCTCTCCTTTTGATGGAAATTCATAATGTGGTGGTCATGATGAGACTGTCAAACATAAAGCTCCCATAGTGGATATTTTAGATATAAATTGAATTGGATATATTCAAAAGATATACATTTACATGTATACGACCTACAAAATATTTGAATAGAATCATCTGTAGACATGCAAATGATGAACACCGAATGCTGAACTCATGACTTATTGCAAAAGAAAATCCCCTTTCGATACTGGCATAGTAATCTTGTATAGTTATTAGTTCATATCCAAACTACACACAGTGTATACTGTACAGTCTATTGAACACAACACTTCTCACATCAATATTCTTTGATCAATACTTAAAAATACTTGTTTAAAAATTGTTTACACTTTTGTCTATTAACCCATTGAGCACGAAACCCGAGATAACTCGGGCTGGAGTCTATGGAAAATATGTGTTATACCAAAATCAAATTGTGTCCAACGGGTTAACATACATTATCATGATACATGCATGGTTCTCGCCAGTACATGTACATAACACCCATGGTTCCAATACCGTGCGTAAAGGATTTCAGACAAGGAAGAACCATGTGTGAAATTGCTGCACCATGTGTGGCAACAAGTGTAAAAAAAAATACAGGAGTATATATTCCTAACAATAATGATACATGTCACAGATTGTTTTGATTTTTGACGATGAATTTTTACTGTAATGCCATTAGTAGACAACTCCTGCTTACCAAGAAGTATTTTTCATCCTTTTGCTATAGCATATACTGCTGCCACACCTAACTTTAGGTGTTATTCCGTAAAACTTCCGGAAATTATGCGCTTTGTGCAGAGGGGGAACCACGTGTGGATTTTTTTCTACTGAGAACCCTGGATACATGTACATGTATAGAGAGCCTACCTCTAGATGAAAGATGTAACCTTGAAATTAAAGCATTCAACCATGATGTAAATGCAGAATATGAGCCTACCTCTGAGACAAAAGATGTAATATCAAAATTAAAGCATTCAATCGTTATGCAGAATATATAGAGAACCTACTGTACATGAACAGTACATGTACATTGTACCTCTAAGACAAAAGATTGAAATTAAGGCATTCAACCATATGCAGATTTCCACTACTCACTGCTCTGTTTCCATATTTTTGCCGTTAAGAAATAAGATAATTTCGACATTGTACAAGTAGAGATTCCACAAAATTAACTCCTACCAGTGGCGTATTCTGGGATTCTGGGGGTGGCATGAGTTTCACGTGCACCTCCTCATTTAAATGTATTCATAGCACCAGTGGCCTATGCAATTTATACCAGCGCCATCTTACATAAAAAAGCACCACTGCACATTGAAATGGTACTTTTCTCACAAGAAAAGATGCTGCCACCTTTAATACTGACAAGCAAATATCTTGATGCCCATCAGCAAACACATCCAACATTACCTTAGAAACGTACTCCGTCATAATGATCTCAAAGCTGTACTATTGTGTGAGTTAGCATAACAAATATATTTAATGCTAAAGTACATGTAATTCATTTGTGCTGTATTCTTGACAAAAATCTTCTGAATGTTTCCTTTATACACAAAATAATTTAATTTCTCTGCATCACTATTCACTTGCTTTTCTGCACATTAAAGTATAAGCCCTGGTACATGCCCATCAAAATACAACAAAATTAAATTCCCAAATATCTCTTCCATATCAAATCACCTTAAAAAGGCAAGTTACTGTAGATGTGCAGTGATGTATGTTGCGGCACAAATTAAAAAATATTGCCACTTGTTCGCTTCACTCCCTTGCTTGTGCTTACTTAAATGTACAAACGTTTGGGCACTCGGGAGGGGGGGGTGCCGGGGGGGATGCAGCTTCATTGTTTCCCCAAGTTGGCGCCATAATAATGCCGATTTATGCCACAAGGCCTGTCTACCAATCCATAGGCCTATTTCACTGCTCCCCCCCCCCCTCCCGATGAGCCACGGATTAGCTCTGTAGTTGTCCAGTAATCTTTTACTAATTATAAGGATTCTGACAAAGGTCACAATCATTAGATTTGACAGGAATGACTGGACTCGATCAAGATCAAGACCGGTCTCAAAAACTACACTGAGAATGCTTCCCTTAATTAATCACTCGCTTCGTTTTTATGTATGGTGACAATCTGTGCGGTGTGTTTTTGAAAAATTCTGCACAGATTGACGCCGGCGACAATTTGTGCAGCGGCAACAATTTGTGCCACAACAGATGTACATGTAGCAATGCAAATCTGATTTCCCTGCTTTGTTGTATACTTTTTACCACCAGTTACTATCTATTCACATGTATGAAGAGTTTGAATGCAAAAACCAATATATACCTTTTTATGAAATTGAGATATTTGCAATCAAAGATCAAGAAAAATAAAGAAAATAATAAGAAAATATATGCTACTTCTGACCAAAACTTCAACAATATACCTTCATATGTAATGAGCAATATCATTCGAAAGGTATTATTTTATACTACATGTATATGATGGTGACCTAACTTTGAGATTTTCAAAAATAGGATTTATCTAGGGGCTTTTTTGCATATGAACTCTTCAATTTTTCAGTCCTTTACATATTGCTCTAATGAACAGAAAGGGATACTATCACTGGAATAATAACTTCATGAGAGAACTGCTCTCAATTTCTCTGACACATATTTGGCTCAAAAGAAAACTCGCTGCCTGATATTCAATATCCATATGAAGGTAGCTCAAAAGCCATTGTATGCCAATTCATATTGTTACTTCTGCATATGTCAGTGTACATGTCAGACTCCAAATAAAATGGGCAGTCCCACAGATCGAGTGATCTTGCGAAGTACTATTGTTTCCCAGTCAAACAGAAACAGTGGGTTTGATCAAATATCCAGAAGATATACATGTACATGTTGTATGTGATGTACGCCCTTGGCCTTCCAATAACATTGTATCAATGGGGATACCTGCTTTTCTTAACCATTTGCCAACTACTGTCATCACAATTGTACAATTAAGCCATTCGTGACAGAGGTCCACATTTTGTGGTTTGGCCTAATATCTTTTGATATCTTTTGATGCAAAGCCCTAAAAATCATACCAAATACATGAGCAGAAAGAGCAAAAAATTCTACACAAACTGTGTCCATTTTGGTTGCGTCAATATTTGTTGTTTGATGCTGAAATTTTTTAAAGGAAAATAAGCATTAAAATCCTCAAATTGGCAATGTGATAGAAGGTTTAAAATCACCGTTTTCCCCTGCGAATTGGCAACTTTTTGACTCCTCATAATTTCTGTCAATTTATATTCATTTCAGATACATGACGTTTTATAAGAAAAATGTAGCAATAAAATAAAAATGTTGGTGTTGCCAATTTGAAGAATAAAAGCTGATCAAATTAGGCTTAAATAATTCCTGTCACGAATGGGTTAAATTAAAACATTTGTAATAATAAGTTATCTCCTTCACAAGTGTATCAGGGAACCTGAAAACTGCTGAGATACTCGAGCCATATCTAATAGAATGATTATCAGCATTAATGACTATACAAAGGATATCAGAATTTAAAGAAAATATCAAAAGAACAATTGTCATTACATTTCCCAAAAATGAATTCAGCAGGTAATGTTTTTTGTTTTTCCATAGGCTCATAATTCTGAAGGTTTACCGTTCTGTAAATGAAATAAAGTTCATACTTCTAAAAACAAAATAAGAGTTCATAATTCCAAAAATGGAATTTGGTTCGATCATAATTCTTAAAAATGAAGGAGTTCATAAAATTGAAAATTGAAGTAGGTTTTATTATTTTTATTTATCTGTAGTTCCAGCAAAAGTGATACAGGGTTGCATTTCATTTTCTGAACTTTGAACTACCAAGAAATATGAACCCTATTTCGTTTCTGAAATTACAAACTTCATTTCCATTTTCAGCAGTGTGAACCTTTGGAATAACAAAATGGATTAACAAACCTTCGAAAAAACAAATCTTTTGGCATTATAAAATGTCCGAAATACAGCATGTACATATACATGTATAGTAAAACTGTCCTAATTATACTGTATGACACATTGTCAAAACATGTAAATTTCAATTTGTTACTTAAAATGTCAAATAAGAGTAGGTGGTTTACATGTATGTTTCCTCAAGTGATAAAAAGATAACAATACTATTATCAGTGCACTGTTACACCCTTTTCAGATAATTTCTGGGTGTACTTGAAGCTCTTTATGCATATTCACTTAAAGCCACAGTCTTAGATGTATTTGCTATTAAAGAGATGTTTGTTTTGCTCTGTTTTCCTTTGCTCTTAGTTTGTCTTTACCATGAAAGATAACACCCTTAATCATCAAAGAAAGACAAGGCATTAGCGATATTGTGCCTCGCCCACTTGTGAAAATAACTAGAAATGTCGCGATTTGCCTTGCCATGCAACAGACTTGTATCCAAAGCTCATTGTGAAATATCTGCCATAGAATGTAACATCCCATAAAATTTGAGAAGGGCTATTTCATGAAATGCTACTCCCTTTCAGCTGCTTCCCCTGCACCTACTCCCACCCCCTTTGCTATCACCCAAGTTTGTTTGCCATTGCAGTAACATGTGCAGAGTTATGTGTCATAAGAGAGTCTTGGAGGCAAACTGTAACATATGACCTCAAATGACCTTTGACCTTATCACGTGACCTCCGATGGCACCATAACATGCAGATCCCCTTAGTACATCTACATGTACAACCCAAGTTTGGTTGAAAAGTGAGAGACAGTTGCAAAGTTATCTGTCATAAGAGAGTCTTGCAGGTAAACTTTAACATTTGACCTGAAATGACCTTTGACTTTACCATGTGACCCCTGAAGGCAGCATAACATGAATGTACCACAAGTGCATCTATCACCCACGTTTGGTTGCTATTGCAGCAACATGGGCAGAGTTATGTGTCATAAGAGTCTTGCAGGTAAACTTTAACATTTGACCTGAAATGACCTTTGACCTTACCATGTGATCTCCAAAGGCATCATAACATGAATGTACCCCAAGTGCATCTATCACCCAAGTTTGGTTGCCATTGCAGCAACGGTTGCCAAGTCATGCGTCATAAGAGAGTCTTGCAGGTAAACTTTAACATTTGTGACGGACGGACGATGGACGACGGACGGACGGACGCCATTTGGATCCCTAAGTCTCGCCTTCACCTCCGGTGGGCGAGAAAAAAATCGTTACAAATATCTGGCGGCATTTAGAGGAACTAGAGAACGCATGGCATAAAAATGCATTTACCGGTAACTTCAGATGATTAGCGTAAAAATCTGAAAACATGGCACTATAAACATAAATGTACAGATATTGATTCCTTTGAAATACATATTCAAATAATTTTGGTTTAGATCGCATTTCTTAATACATTTATGGCTGAATAAAGTCCAAAATCCTGCATTATTAAGACATAGGGTTTATGTGCACAAGCAGGTCTAATTGAGCTTACGAGTGCAATAAATATGGTAATTTGGTTACTAAATAATCTTAATGGGATGATAACAACACTATGGTATTAAATAAATCTCAATATCATTTCATATTACAAACGGAAATTCAAAAGTTAGTACTGACTTTACTTCAGGGCTTACTTCATGGCGCTATTTGGAATTTCAAGTTGGAAAAAAATCCTTCAAGCAACCTACACTATACATGTAAGCACTGACATCATTTGTCACAGAATCTTCTTCCTAATTTAGGTCATATTTTTCAAGATCTTAATTCTCAAAGAAAGTACTGTATCAGATATCTACACACACATCCCTTTAATATACAAGGCCCCTTTTATATGCATGCTGTATCTATATAAGAATAAGTCAAACCTTTATAAAATTAAATTATCATTAAACAGTGAAAAAAGTAAACAGGGGCAAAGGGCGATTTGCCCCTTAAACTTTTAAATTGTCCCCCTGAGCCAAAATGGTTAATAAAAATGAAATTACTGTAAAAATCACACCTGCTGACTGGGTGTGAAAATCTAGTAATGAATCAAAATATTTGCCTCATTACACTATTGACTGGTACATCAGTATACATGTTCATGTACAAGTACGAATATACACTGAGAATTTCATTATTAATACCCTGCGATATACATACTACAAGCCTAAAGAGTTGCTGATGCAATATCACCAATGTTTTATTGCACTTCAACACCCTACTATCCTTCTACCTTCCCACTATGCAAACATTACATAATCATGCAGCAGGGCATTTTTTAGTCTTGATGGTATTCATACATGTAGCCTTCATCTAGTCTTCAGGTGCAGACTCTATTTTGCCCTTTCAGCAGATTAATTCCACTTAGGCATTTTATCTTTATGTCGTTGTGCAAAAGAATGCGACTGGAACGCAAAATGGCAAAAGAAAATCAAATTTTTCAAACAATGACTGATAATTTCATGGGTAGCATATAGACCTTGTAAATTGATATATTATCTTCCTGTGGCATGATCTTTGCTAAAATTCTATTCCAATATGTCGAAATAAACATTTTGATTTTTGCATTTTTGTATTTTGCGTTCCGGACGCGTTCTTTCACACAACGACATAAAGATGAAATGCCTTAGCTTTGGGTCTTACAATGTACCTTAAGGAAAGCCCTGGAGACAGGTGAGTTTTAATGAAAAGAGAGAATTTTAGAGAGAAGCAAATTTTTTTAAAGTTGAATCAAAATTTGTTACAAAATGAGAAAGTTTTCTCTTTTCAATAAAATTGACTTGTCCCCCGGCCTCTTTTTTCCTTTAATATTCTCAGTTTCTTGCTGTATGAGATCAAGGACTGCTATAGTCTAGATAGTAACTCCTTGATAAGATATCCATCTACAGCTTTAATACAGGGACTATAGAATGCATGAAATACATGTACATACATGTATAGTCAATTCACACTCTTTGTTGTGCTTACTGAAAATGGTTTGTTCCTGCAAACTAGTCTTGATCTGCACTGTACACCTTGGGCCATGAAAACAACACATCATGACACAGCAAAAGATGATCATTCTGGACGGCTTTTACTAAACACCCGGGTCGCGTCGCGCTGGGAAACACTCGGGTTGCGGCTCGCTGGGTATGGGGCGCCAAGTGTTAACTAAGTTATTTGGTCCAAAACTGCACAATTTAGTGTCAAAAGTTCACTCAAAACTTTATTTCTTTATAGAATTCTTTATAGAATTCACTTCGCCCCGGGCATTGACTTTGTTTCATTACAAACACTTTGTGCATACCAGAGGGCAGGTGGGGGGGATCAGTTTACCAGAAAATGCTTGTGGGCGTGGCTATGAGTGTTTTGGTTATACTGTACACTGACTGTAGTTTTGAACTGCCGAATAACCTAGTTAACACTTGGCGCACCATACCCAGCGAGCCGCGACCTGAGTGTTTTCCAGCGCGACACGACCCAAGTGTTTAGTTAAAGCCTTCTGGACTCATGCCTATACTTGTTTCAAATAATGTAATGAAGATTATTCAAAGACTATTCAACCAATTATAGTGAACCATCACTTTTCTCCTCCTTCTCCTCCTCCTCATCATCACCAACACCATCATCAACATCATAATCATCATCATAATCATCATCATCATCACCATTACCATAACATAAGATGTTCCAGCATGGTTTGAATGCAGAGAATCTACAGTAGAGTAGGAGTTTGCAGGATATCAGCATCACTATAACCACCCTGCTCCTCCTCCTCCTCCTCATCATCATCATCATTACCACCATCATCATCATTGCCATCATTATCACCACCACCACCACCACCACCACCACCATCACCATCACCATCATCACTATCATGATAATCCATCGGTATCATCATCATCATCATCATCAACATGACCATCATCATCATCACCATTATCACCATCATCATCATCAACATCATCACTATTACCATCACCACTTTCATCATCATCATCATCATCATCATCATCATCATCATCATCATCACCATCACCATTTTCATCATCATCATCATCACCATTATCATCATCATCATTACCACCATCCTCCTCCTCCTCCTCCTCCTCATCATCATGATGTTCATGAGAATCATCAATCAACCATCATCACTCATCATCACTCACCTTCACCATAAAATGTTCCACCATGGCTTGGATGGCAGAGAATCCAGAGAAAAGATAAGAGTTAGCAGGACACTGAAAAGACTGCAGATCACCGCCATAACAGCTTGGAGAACCTGAACAAAGACAGATAGACAGATCATGAAAATGTATTGTAGAGGAGAGAGAAGAACATTAACTTGTTTTCTTTTATTTTCTTGTTTATTTGCATTATATAAAATTTGATTTTATAAAATCTAGAACATGCAATATAAAAATGTATATATTATCACTGAGAAATGTGAGTAATACATGTATATTACTCAGATGAAATTTGGTCATCTCAGTTGAAGTTAACTTGTTGAATATGGGAACTGGGTGGTGCCTGTCTAAAGTCTATAGCTAGGAGCAGTAGGAGTTTGAGAATTCAGTGGTAACCAGGTCAATATAGAGGTTTTTATTGTTTAAAAGATAATTTTTAGTTTACTAGTAGCAGAACTGTGATACTGTTTTGTAAAAAAATGTCGAAAAATGCATCTTGTGGTAATAACAAATAATCAGGAAAATGCTTGGCTCATAAATATTATCACTGAGATCCATGCTGAAAAATGAGGTGGTTGCGCGAATCCACCAAGACAAAAAAATCGGTGGAGGAAGCTCATTAGAAAATATCAGTCAGGTCCGATTTACCATAACAAGTTCCTATTCATTTTCAACATATATGTAAACAATGCTTGACCGCTTCAGCAACAATTTATAGACCAGTTTTCACTATCATTATCGGTCAAACATGCCCCACACATACATGTAAGCAACCTAAGTATAGACATAGCACAGAATTCAAAGTACCTCTATTGACAAAGGGGTTATAATCCAAGGTTAATGCTCCATAGGCCAGCCTAATTTTGTAGGACAAATTTGACGGGAAGGCATCGTCGAAGACTAAAGCCACGCTAATGTTGGCAGTTCCATTGACGACATCATCCAGAATCTCATCCTCCGTTGCGTACCCAACATAGCTGGGCGACGATGACACATTCAACGACGATGCGAGCTCAGATGCAATGCTCTCCACTTCGGATGTATTTGGGGTGAAGGCGATGGGGAAATAAAAGTTGGGTATGAAGTTCTGTTGAAAGAGGTTGTGTGATGATAATTCGGAGGAGGGTACAGGCGGTATGGGATCAGTTTGAGTGGTGTAACGCAGAGTGGCCAAATTAGCAACAAAAATGAGAGAAATGAAGCACTCCTATGTAAGAAAAGAACAAAATAGGTAAAACAAATTTGGTAAATCATAGAAAAGCACATTTCTGCAGCCTCTTCTGCACGTTTTGAAGGCAGAGAGAGCTAAAAAGAGCAAAGAAAAAGAGCTCTCAGGCCATCATAAACATCATCCTCCCACCCATGCACATACAGTGTACACACAAAATCACTTGATATGATCACTGAGTAAAGTTTTCTTCTGGTATGGTATTACTATTACAATAACACTATAATAACAGGGGTTTTTTTCTCAATGATCTACGTACAGTCAAACCTGCTTTAGCAACAACCTGCACAGAAAGACCATCAGCTCATAAAGACCACAATTTGTTTCTTTTGAACAAAGTTTTCACTGACACATGTATCAAAGAAACTTGTACATTAAGATCAACTGCAACAAAGACCCGCCTTCTCGTCTCCCTTGAGGAGTCTTGATATACAGGCTTCAGTGTAGTTGTTAGACTAGAAGATGTAGTCAAATGTCCCTTTTTTGCTACAATTAAGGCATTGTTCAGTAGGTACTAGGTAGATGACTTGATATTTGCTCCAGCGCCTATTGCTCCAGCCTCCAGGCTTGTTTTGTCACAGATAAAAGGTAAGGGCAAGAGACGTTATGCAGTTTTAAAGTCTTAAAATTTATGTTAGATTTAGAGTAAGGGTTATATTTTGGGGGTATGGTGCTGGGTCCAGAGTTCAATTTCAGAATTCCATTAGGGTGTGATATTAGCCCCGTCCATATTACCCACCTATTTTACGGATATGCTTCGGACCGCTGGCCTGGTAATATGAACGGCTCCCGCCGAATATTCCATTATTTTGTTTCCTCCTATTTTACGCTTATTTTGTGCCTATTTGACGCCTATTTCACACCTATTTCATGCCTATTTCCCACCTCAAGACCTAGCAATATTACCATAATATTGCAGATACTTGGTGTATATGAACAGCATCCACAAAATAGGTGCAACATTTACAACTTGTGCAGTGGGTTTAACCCTTAGCAAATGCGCATTGTACACTGGGTAACTAGGATGCAATGTGGGACTTGCTGATTTACTGTAATATTGCGGAGGCGAATGTGAACGGGGTGAAATTGAGAATACCGCAATATAATGGCAATATTACTGTCTTTTGTCTGTAATATGAACGGTGTCCAAAGGAAATCGCTTACCGATGTGCATCAGTAATATTGCGGTATAGGGCAATATGAACATGGCCACTGACAGTGACACAATTATCACAACCATCATAGTTCATCCTCACAAGCTCACTTACCTGAAATGTCAGCTGTTTGAAGCGTAGTTTAAAGAGGAAGTTGCGATAGAGGAGCCAGTACAGCTGGTTCAAATACTTATTCATGGTGAACGTGATGCTCTGTGACTTGCATGGAATATCCTTCTATTACTCTAGACTGGTCAATGAAAACTGCATTCAGAACATAAAGAAAGAGGAAAACATACTTGAGATGACTACAGTGATAGGAAGGTATGTAACAGGAAAAAATTAATAGGAGATTCAGGGTTCTCACCAGGAAAAAATCCACACAAGGTTCCCACTCTGCGCAAAGCGTGGAAGTTTCAGAAGTTTTACGGAATAACACCTAAAGTTAGGTGTGGCGGCAGTATATGCTATAAAAAGGATGAAAAATACTTCTTGGTAAGCAGGAGTTGTCAATTAATGGCACAAAAGTAAAAATACATTGCTAAAAAGGAAAACAATCTGTGACATTTATCATTATTGTTAAGAATATACTCCAATATTTTTTTTACCCTTGTTGCCATGCATGGTGCAGCAATTTCACACATGGTTCTTCCTTGTCTGAAACCCTTTACGCATGGTACTGGAACCATGGGTGCTATGTACTGGTGAGAACCATGAGGAGATTTAATAATAGTAAATAATAATTAAATAAATTCATACAGTGCAGTTACTATATCAATATACTATATCAATATATTATATCAATAACCTACAATATCACTATCTCTATTACTACCTGTATAATTTATATATTATTACTGTATCAATACAATTTACAAATGTGTATATCATCTTTACTTTGGTTATTAAAGAGATTCAGTCAGTTGCAATAGGATGCATACATGTAGGTCCTCTTCCAGAAGGGCGTGATACAGTGGAAGAGGCAGGATTACAAAAGAGTCGCAAAAACAGAAAAATGGGAGAGAAAAGGGAACTGAAATAATAATCAAACAAGAGGGAAAATGAAAAAATGGAAACAAAAACAAAAACAAAATCATAACAAAAACAATCATCAGGTACACTTTTTGAATCCATATTGTAAAATTATCAGAAATTTATCAATAGCAAGCAATTACATACTGTCACATCCAACATGTACATCATACACATGCCTAAATACTATTTTTTAAAATCAAAATTACTTCAAGTGCTTTATATTTCAGAGCAACAAAGAAGATATTGCTTTTCCTCAATAAAATATGAACAGTATCCATATATATTTTTAGAAAACAACGTTATGCCAATCACTGTAAACATAGAACAAATTAAGTGAATCGCAAAAAATTAGGAAAAAAATAATACCATATTTACCTATATACAACAGATAGAAATTTGATGTTCTGTGCAGACGTACAATCAGCAATAATGTGTGCATGTACACAATCAAATGCACTATACAATATACAATAAAAAATCTGTGGCCTAAACACAATTCTGCATTATCTTATGAAATGAAAAAAATAATTACTACACAAATGAAATATTGACAAGTTACAGTGTATATTTTTGTCAACCATATCCAACTGAAAAGTTTGCCTTGATAGTGATACATGGCACTGCTCCAAAAGTTTAAGTTCAGACAATCAGATAAATTGAGACAATGCCAGATTTGTACAGTATGTATGTTGGCTTGGAAATCAATTTCATCCACAATATTTTCAGAATTATAATTCAAGGTCATTTGAACACATGGTTCTCGCCAGTACATAACACCCATGGTTCCAATACCATGCGTAAAGGATTTCAGACAAGGAAGAACCATGTGTGAAATTGCTGCACAATGCGTGGCAACAAGGGTAAAAAAAAATATTGGAGTATATATTCCTAACAATAATGATAAATGCCACAGATTGTTTTGCTTTTTGGCAATGTATTTTTACTATAATGCCATTAGTGGACAACTCCTGCTTACCAAGAAGTATTTTTCATCCGTCTGCTATAGCATATACTGCTGCCACACCTAACTTTAGGTGTTATTCCGTAAAACTTCCGAAAATTACGCGCTTTGCGCAGAGGAGGAACCATGTGTGGATTTTTTTCTAGTGAGAACCCTGGTTGAACATTATTCAATTTGTGAGTTATTGCAACAGCATCTACATTTCTGCTTTAAATCAACCTGGCAAGTATCATGATTCCTCAAGAGTTTACATGTCAGAACATTTAAATTGACCGTCAACATGTAAATATTTTGTAAACAGCTAAAAAAGCATGAAATAAACCTTTTAACAAAATCACCTCACCTTCTGATGAACAGTTTGGGAGTATGAAGAAAATAAATGATAACATTAGACCTGACATGCAGAGCCCCAACTCAGCTTTGGTTCCGTAGATGCCCTCATTATGTGCTCACATGCACGTAATACACATATGACGCCAAGCGCTACTCAGCTCATTTGGTGCTTTGGATTTCATTGAGAGTATATATATACCGGTATATCTTAACTACTAATACCTTAGTATTGTCATAGAAATAATATTTGAAGCATGTCTGAATACAGTGTAGGCACATACTAGCAGAACCTTCAACATACAAAACAAAGTGTCTTTAACCCATTCGTGACATGAATTATTTAAAGCCTAATTTGATCAGCTTTTATTCTTCAAGTTGGCAACACCCACATTTTTCTTTTATTGCTACATTTTTCTTATAAAAAATCATGTATCTGAAATAAATATAAATTGACAGAATGCATGATGAGAAGTCATAAAGTTGCCAATTTGCAGGGAAAAACGGTAATTTAAACATTTTCATCGCATCGCCAATTTAAGGATTTTAATGCTTATTTTCCTTTAAAAAAATTTCAGCATCAAACAACAAATATTGATACAATGAAAATGGACAAAGTATGTGTAGAATTTTTTGCTCTTTCTGCTCATGTATTTGGTATGATTTTTAGGGCTCTGCATCAAAAGTTATTAGACCAAACCACAAAATGTGGACCCTCTGTCACGAATGGGTTAAAGTAAAATGGTGGAAGGAAGAATCCCATCATTTTCCTTTTCCACTTTGAACCAAATTATCATAAACTATCACTTTATTGCATGGGTTTGATTTTCGAGAATTACACACTTTGGGGTTGTTTTTTTTTAAATGCATATGTAGAACACAGAGACTCCAGGGGGAGTGTTTCATGAAAGGACTTGTCGGATGTTTTATCCGACAAAGTCTGTTTTATCCGACAGTTGCCATAGTAACGATGTTTCTCAGCCAATCAAAATCAAGGAAAGATTTCAGATCTGATAACTTGTCAGACAACAAATGTTGATGAAACACCCCCCCCCCCCCCCCCCCCCGCTCTCCCGTTTTCGGCGGGAGATCTCCCGCTTTGAGTCCATTTTCACAAACTCTCCCGCTCTCCCGCCTGAGTTTGAATTTCTCCTACCCTAGCTGTGTTTCTCCTTTTTTTTCTCCCGCCCAACCACCTTTTTGAAAAAAAATGAATCTGAATCACTGGATTTTACCTCATTTACTGTTGTCATTATGTTAAAAAATAAGCCTAAGATAGCACCAGAGAGCTTAGTAACCCTAAAAGTGACCTCAGGCCACTGGTGATGTGGGCTACACGCACATTGAGTCACATTGCTATAACTTTGCAATTCTTCACATATATATGTTGTATGACCCCTTAAAATGTCGGCCTAATTGAGTTCTACAAGTTTGTGCTGCGTTTTATGCAAATTTTTTACAACCAGCTGTAAAAGTGGGGGTGGTCATGGGGGCATCTTCCATCCCACTTTTTTCACTGACAACATTAACTTTCCGGTATTAAATAAGAACATGATTGGACATGTGTAACTTTCAATTTTAATCATATTTCAATGAAAAACAATCTGTTATAGAGTATTTGTGATTATAAAAAAAAAAATCCCCTGCATTTGCTCTATATTAGATGTAAATGTCAAAATTTTTGACCTTTTGACCTCTGGTCACCTTTTCACCATAAAAAATTGCATATAACGCAGCACAAACTTGTTGAGCTCAATTAAGCCAACATTTTAAGGGGTCATATGATATATATTTCTGAAGAATTGCAAAGGTAGAGCAGTTACAAACGGCTTATGTCGAAAGGGTGCGTGCGCGGGGCAGGATGGGAGCAGGGAGGGAACGGGTATGGCCGTACCCTTTCGAGAGAAGCCTCCCCCCCCCCCCCCCCCCCCGGTTGTCTCGAAAGGGTGGGTTGCATGTGGGGAGTGAAATTAACGCACCCATTCGTGGAAACCGGGAGGGCTTGACTCGAAAGGGTGTGTTGAGTAGTCTGATATACCAGCCGTTTTTTGTTAAAAGTCGTGTTTTTCAGCCCATTTTTTACCATTTCGGGTACCTCGGCCCCCCTGAAAAAGAAAAGGCCCCCCCCCCCACAAAAAAAAAAAAGTAGGAAAGGAGACAGGCGGTTGGCTATCAACTGATGGGGGGGGGGGTGTCCAAACGATCCCCAAAATATATATGAGGGAAAGAATTCCCCTTTTGTATGCCCCACTCCCCCCCCCCCCAAAAAAAGGAATATGCATTTTGTTACACTCAAGAACGCAGAAGCAACCTTATGCACCCACACACACACATACGCATACACACACACACACACACAAAAGTTCCTTGGCTTTCAATTTAGGGAGACATGTCCTGTTGTGTCCCCCACACATTTTTTTTTTTGGGGGGGGATCCTGTCTCCCCCGATTGACACCCACGAGTGTCCCTTGGTAAGGCATGAGCACTCATTACCAGCTCCAATGAAAGCCATATCCTCTGGATGCTTATATACTTACGAGCATGCAGTCTGGTAAACAACCAAACCACTGAAAACAAATTGTAATTTTGGTGAAGAAACTTAACGCCATAGTGGTCATGGTAATTAATGGTCCTTTTCACGATTTGATGGGTTATTTTGTCAAAGTACCGTGGGTACCAATGTACTTTTCAGAATGAGCTCCTCATTTAACCTTTGAATTTAGCAGTTTATACGAAGAGCTGGTACACTCTTAAACCAAATCAGTTATTTTTTTTATTTTTTTTTTATAATTTGCTACTTACCCTTCCACAGGGTTCCTTGTTAAATATCAACATAATCATTTTTGATACAAAAAATCAGTCATTGCTCAAAATGTCATTAAAAAGCGTATTCCCTTTATACACCAAAACTTAAATGCATTGTATCATTATTCATTTTCAGCTTGGGGTTATTCCAAAGAGGCTGACAAGCAATATTATCAAAAGAGATTTTGACCAGCTCTGAAAAGGCAAAAGGCACTTCTCCAGTTTCCAAAATGGATTAGACGTAGCAATGGCTACTTTTTTTGTAAATCAGGTGAACATGACTAGGTAAAAGGGTCAGCTGGGTGTATCCAAAATACCTGGTCATTTTTTAAGAACAATATTTTAATCATGTGTCACATTTTCTAGTCGTATTTTGACTAGAACTTATAGCCATTTCTGACTAGAATATAGTAACTTTCATGATTCCATAATATTATATTAGTTGCACCCAGCTGACCCATTATCCAGTCATTTTAACTTATTTGTTTTTAGAGTGTATATTTTCAGATCTTCGTCTTACCTTGTCCTCATTTTATTGAAATAAAAAAATGGATAAACAAAGAAATAAAACGAGAAGCTAGTGCAAAGTATCGGACTTCTCTCATAGATATAATTTTTCTTTTTCCATATTTTTCCATATTTTTTCCATATGTTTTATTAGAGATTTCATTCGAAATAAATCATTACATAACAAATATACAAACACACCACACATACCCACACACACGAAGCTTGCCAGATCTAAATCTAAAAGATCCTGGATCGTATACTGGATATCATTTGCATTATGGGTGTCGATTTGTATTCGTTGGTCGTTGGGGCCAATCCCGGGGGGGGGGGGGGAGGGGGGGGGGGAGGGGGGGGGGGCACTTAGTATATAATGCGTGGTGGGTATGTGCCACGGAGAAGACCCCCATTTTTACACTTAAATTTCCGTTCCAAAGCATAGCATTTTTATCTTATTGAGAAAAAGAACAAAGAAAGCCGTTCCAAAGCATAGCATTTTCTTCTTATCGAGAAAAAAGAAGAGAGAAATCCGTTCCAAAGCTTCTCATGTTTTACATTACGCTGTTCCGGCCGCATTGATCCGCTAAAATAAGCTGCATTTTTGGTGAAAAGCGGCCCGCAGAGCGCTGTCCGACCATCGCCTCTGCGCGAGCGCACCCGGCGGCTGTGCCGCCGGGCTAGCTGCATGCACGTATGCCCGTTCCATAGGGATACTTACTCACTCACACGCAGGCGAACTGTTCCAAAGACCCCCATTTTCACAAACATTTGTAGTTCCGAAGCCCGTTCCGAAGACCCTCCTTTTCACAATAAGCCAGTTCCAAAGCCCCCATTTTTTGTCTCGCCCACGGAACATACCTACCACTTTTGGGGTCGAGTACCCCCCCCCCCCCCCCCCCCGGGGGGCCAATATCCTTTCCGAAGGAGCAAAGTGACCGAGCGGGAGAAGGATAGGAACTTTCAAAATTACCCTCATTAACATGATTAACAATCATATTTCAGAGCATTTAAGAGCGGTTTTATGGGAATTACTATCGGCTAAATTCCAGATATTTATTTTCATTTTTTCATCATTTATGGAGTAGATGAAAAAGAACGAAGCACATGTCATATAATTTACCCACATCCCATTTCGAGCACTCCAGTAATTGTGGTCCATACCAGCCAGGCGTGATCAAGCAAGCACCAGGGCTGGAAAGAATTGAATTATTTACTGCTGACCAAATTGCATAATTACGGTATTTGTGGTGGAGTACTTTTTTGGATTAAATCTTTTCTTTTAAACCGTAAACAAAGTGTGTTGTTTGAGGGCGCTAGATCTGACTGGGTACCAGTCAGTTCGGGGGTTCCTCAAGGGTCAGTGATTGGCCCAATCCTTTTTAATTTATACGTTGCTGACTTGCCTGATTTTGTTGTTTCACCTATTCGGCAGTATGCCGATGACACTGTAATATATCGCTCAATTATTAATTCAAATGATGTTGCCACTTTACAATCTGATCTGTCCAATATCATTCTATGGTGTCAAAATAATTACATGTCCCTTAACATTTCTAAATGTAAAGTAATGCACATAACCCGATCTAGAAAAATAATTAATGTCACTTATAATATAGATTCTCAACTTCTTGAAAAAGTCAACACTTATCAGTATTTAGGTTTTATAATTTCTAATGATCTTAGTTGGACTCATCATGTAAGAAGTGTTGTCACTAAATGTTCAAGATTATGCGGATTTATACGTAGAGTTGTTATGTCTAGAAATCCGTTAATTTTAAAGAAATTATTTTGTTCACTTTGCCGCCCAATTTTAGAATACGGCATCCCTGTCTGGTTGCCCTACCAAAAGAACCATATTCAATCACTTGAGGCAGTACAAAGACGCTTTACTCGTTTTTGTTTTTCTTTCAAAAGGGCAAATTCTTTATCATATCATGAACGTTTAGTTATTTTGGACCTGCCGCCTTTATATAATAGAATGATTTATCTTTCTGTTTGTTTTGTTGTAAAGAGTTTGCATTGCCTTAATGATATTCCTTGTACCATTTTACCAAAGCCTAGTTTTAGAAGGACTCATTTTCTTACTTTTACTCATGAATATGCTAGAACCAATTGTTTGAAGTTCACATGCTTGTATATGTTCCCTCGTTTTATGGATACACTCCCCCGTTCTACTTGTGATTTATGTCTTGATGTTTCTGTTTGGCCATTTTTAAATGCTTTACGTAATATTTTGTTTGATATGCCCCCAATTATTAATGCATATTGAAGATTTCAGTTATAATCTAATGGTCTTCAGGCGAATGCCTTAGGCTTGTCCTTTTATATTTTCCTTTCTTTTCATTACATTCTTTTCGTGTACATGCTGACCATTGTGTTTGTATGAATTTTATGACAACAACCAATGAGGAGAGCCTTTATACAGAAATTATTATTTCTTTTAGGTAATCCCCAGGCATTGGTTGTTGTTTATGTTATTATGTATATTGTATATTGTTAAGTTTCATATGAGATTTTGTTATGTTATTATGTTATGTGTTCCTGGAAATTAAATAAACATAAACATAAACATAACATGTTTACAAAAAATGTTTATCGCTATTAGATGCAAAACAGCAAAACAACTTGAAATTGATCATCGTAACGTTTCAGGTTGACATGGATAGTCAGTGATGGGTGGCGATGCGACAATCTATCTCCATATTATTTCGATAATTCTCAAAGCACTACCTCTCATCAGCTTAATAGCTTTCGCGCACCATTTTACTCCAGTTTCCATGGCTGCGAATCAAACAATTGATGTTGCTTCTATGTGCATGACATACATATATCACTGGCTCTTGAAAAGACATGGCTGTTTTATGCCACCAATCAAATGCCACTTTTTCCAACTAAATTTGCTCATGACTATGCCTTTAATACCCCCATGCAACCCTAACACCAAAAACCTTAAAGCCAAATTGCAAACCTCACGCTAACCTTGTAGGTTATCTTTGACACCAACACTATTGGTAAGACATTAAAGCCAAATTGCAACCCTCACGCTAACCTTGTAGGCTATCTGTAACACCAACACTAAGACTTTACAACCGAATTGCAACCCTCTTGCTAACCTTGTAAGCTATCGTTGACAATAACACTTAGACCTTAAAGCCCAAATGCAACCCTCAAGCTATCTAAAACCTAAGTCTTTAGTACAAACCTCACACTTACATGTCGGCTATCTTTGACAAATGAAAGTCACAGGTGAGGAGCAAATCCGCTAAAGCAAGAAACTTCTAAAGAATTTTTTTTTAAAACTGTCTTGGGAGAGGCGGAGGGGGGGGGGGGAATTATTGATTTTAAGACGGGTAACGTGAAGACTCAACATCATAACAGCAATATCAAAACAAAACAAAACAAAATTCTTATTCATATTCTGAAGTACAAACATTTTTACAATGCACTCTCTGGAGTAACAATGGTTGAAGGGTCGCAAAGTACAGAAAAGAATTCACATTACTGTGTTAGTAAAGTTAGTTTGAGTTTTTATCATGTACATGTACATGTACTTTCCTAATTCCATCCTTTATGGAGCAGATGAAGGAGAAAGTAAACACACGTGATGTACCTACATGTACATCCTATTTTCATGATTTTCGAGCACTCCATCGTGCTCGCTATTAATTATGCATGATTCAGCGCCAAGCACCAGGACTGGCGAAATATTGATTTGAAATTACTTGTTACTAAAACTGTATATCACTTTCACATTCAACTCAGCAACAGCTTAAAATTGATCGTCATTTTCTAGGTTGATATAAATATTCATATAGTGGGTGGCAACTCAACAATCTGTCTCCATGATTCATTCATTATCATTAATCGATCCAACCGATGAGCTTCCGCGTGATGTTTAACCCAGTTTCCATGGTTTCCATGGCATCGAATCAAACAATTATGTTGCTACTATGTGCATGATATTCACCCGGTTTAGTGACCATTGTCTTTTAACACCTGCCAATATCCGTTTCGAGGGGTTGGCGGAGTGACCAGATTTTGGATTCCCGAATACGGGATTTTTTATTCTTGACTTAAGGGCCAGAGGGCAAGGGACAATGTTGAATTGTGGTCATGGGAATACCTTCCATCCCAGTTTTTTTCACTAGCAACATTAACTTTCTGGTATTAAATAAGAACATGATTGGACATGTGTAACTTTCAATTTTAATCATATTTCAATGAAAAAAATCTGTTATAGAGTCTTTGTCTTTTTTAAAAAAAAAATCTCTGCATTTGCTCTATATTAGATGTAAAGGTCAAAATTTGTGACCTTTTGACCTCTGTTGACCTTTTTACCATATATATATTTGCATAAAATGTAGCACACACTTGTTGAGCTCAATTATGCCAATGTTTTAATGGGTCATATAATATATATTTCTAGAGAATTGTAAAGTTAGAGCAGTTACGAACTATCGATACCCCTAAATTTCTACAACCAGCTGTAAAAGTGGGCGTGGTCATGGGGTATCTTCCATCCAAGTTTTTTTCACTGGCAATATTAACTTTCTGGTATTAAATAAGAACATGATTGATCAAATTTTAATTCAAAAAATCTGTTATAGGGTCTTTGTGATAAAAAAATCCCTGCATTTGCTCTATATTAGAGATATAAAGGTCAAAATTTGTGAACTTTTGACCTCTGGTGACCTCTTCACCATAAAAATTTGCATAAAACGAAGCACAAACTTGTAGAACTCAATTAGGCCAACGTTTTAAGGGGTCATACAATGTATATATGTGAAGAATTGCAAAGTTGGAGCAGTTACAAACTATCAATACCCCTAATTTTCTACAATCAGCTGTAAAAGTGGGCGTGGTAAAAAAGTCCATGGGGGGTATCTTTCATCCCAGTTTTTTTGCTGGCAACATCAATTTTCTGAATTGTTAGACCCCGGGCTACATGAAAATAACCATTTCCGTAAGTCACACCAGGGGTGCACTATGACCCCCACTAGCCCATGGCCTATATCAGGACTGTATGTACATGTACATGTATCTAGTGCTTAAAGGCATTGGCTAACATTGTTATGATTTTAAAAAAATCTCATTTTGTTACTTAAAAATGGGATAAACATTAGGGTTATAGTGTAAAAATATCAGTGTGAAAGTTTCAGAGCATAATATCCACGGGAAGTATTTTTAAATATTAGAAATGTGAACCAATGTTTGAAAAATATACGAGGGTCGGTTGCATAGACCCAACGTAAGGAGTGCGCATGCGCACATGACTCAACGGACCGCACTGTGTGTATTGACGTATCATGCGGCGGAAGGCAAGTAACGGTATTTTTGAATTCGCGCAAACGGTCCTCTTAGTTCAGTGTCTCTCGAGACGAAAGCTAATAAAATCACGGTTTGCGTCTAACTTACAGCTTTTCCTTCCAAATTATGGTTGGTTTCAGGGTTTTTGACTATAGATACAAGTACTCATACCCATGTTTCATCTTAGTTTGAGAATTTTTTAAATCAGCTGCTCACAAAGTTAGCCAATGCCTTTAAACTGAATTAAAATTCATTTCAACATTTATGTACTAAACACATAAAATCAAAAGTTCGCATGATAAATGCACATATACTGTATTCAACATAACATCCAGACAAAATCAAAAATGGATGGCATAGTACAAGAAGAAATATACACATACATGTACATTAATAATTGGATAAATAAGATGTAGCCTAGTCTATAAAACAGAAAGAAAAACAGAAGACATTTGACTATGTAAGGAAGGCATAATTTACAGCCGTTTTGTTCAATATTAAGGCCCTTAAGGAGAAAATAAATAATTATCAGATCTACGTAAAGGTGTACATACGTGTATAATGTCCCATCGTCCACAGAGTCTGTACATAGTACAACATCAAGTGCATACATAGAGTTAAAGGCAATGGCTAACTTTGTCAGCAGCCGATTTAAAAAATTCTCAAACTAAGATGAAACATATGGACATGAGTACTTGTATTTGTACTCAAAAACCCTGAAACCAACCATAATTTGGAATGAAAAACTGTTAGTAAGACGCAAACCACGATTTTATTATTTTTGGTCTCAGAGACAATAAATAAGAGGACCCATTATGTGCCTCCCTCCACGTGATAGGCCAATACACACAGTATGGTCTGGTGAGCCATGCGCACATGCATACTCCTTACATCTCGTCTGTGCAACCGACAGTTATATTTTTCAAACTCTTATGTTTATCCCATCTGCAAGTAGCAAAATGATTTTTTTTTTAATTATAACAATGTTAACCAATGCCTTTGAGAAATTTATCTGATTTTCTACACTCTCAAAAATATTTTTGTATGATGGGGGGACCTAAAGCTACACACTTTGTTTTCAGGAGCCAAGGTCAAGGAAAAAAAAATTCACTTGTTTGTACGAACCAGGGTGCGAACTTTTTACATGTTTCTATCTTGGTTCGGCATATTCTAGAGTTAATTTATTGTGAAAATCATGATGGACGAATTTCAATAATGCATTTTTAATTTTAAGTCAATATCATTGCCAGCACCAGTGTGAAATTTTGTTTGGCAAAATGAAGGGGTCATAAGACTACACACATGTAGTAAATGAATAAAAATCTTGATTTTGTATATATCTGGTGTGAATTTCACCCAGATTTCTAATGATAATATGACAAGAAATAGGCCTAAACTAAAGCCTTAAACTCTAAAAGGAAAAGTGGATTTCTACTACTGATATAGGCCTTAAGGTACTTTCACTCATGCGACAGTGTGGTACCACACTGTGGCGCCACACTTTTTTGTGTACAAGCCTATGGGGTATAGGGCGACAAAAAAATGTCGCCGAGGCAGGACACACTTTTTTTTACTGCCTAGATACACAAAAAATGTGCACCCCGATCCCTATAGGCTTACACGTTATACCTAGTGCCGTGTACTTATTATTACAACGGATATGCTGCTCGTTACAATATGCTCTCTTATTGAGAGTTAACGCGTTAATGCACGTTCATTAGCATATGTGGTGACACAAAGTCCCAACATGTGTGAAGACGAAACAGTGTGGGGCCACAGTGTGGTACCACACTGTCGCATCATGTGTGAAAGCACCTTAAAAAACACAAGTCAAAAGTTAGTCCCACTCCTAGATCTAACCGATTCTCTTTCTTTGGCAAACTTTCATATTTTTGCTGCTCAGCATGCTCAGTCACATCCAAAGTTTGGTACACTGAAATTTGAACGCATCGCACTGCACAAATTAGTAGCTTGCAAAGCTTGTTTTGGACCCTAAAATAGAGGAATTGTGTTTCAGTATGTCATCTCAGTTGGTTCGGATCAATCAATGACAGTGCTCACATCACAGTCCACACAGTCACACACACACACGCGAGTGGTGGCTAGGCCGGAGAAACTAACCGTGTTCAGGCACCTCCGCGGCTAGCGCTTACTGCGGCAGCGCAGCCTGAAGGCAGCGTCCCGGGGCTACTCGGCGGCCAGCGACAGCCAAGATAACAGGCAAGAAAACCAGTTCAGATGGAATTGGCAATAAAATGGGGGAAAGGATGGCGTTTTTTAAATCCAGTTACTTTCCCTGGTCTCCATATACTATAGTAATCAACTTACCTCGTCTATCATCAGCTCCTGTCATAAATTTCAATCATCGAATACATTCCTTCTCTCAAGTGAGAACATTTATCTCCGATCCGTATGTCTGTTATGGTTGTGGGCGGTTGTTGGTTTACGCGTACGGCGGCGTTAAATTATGTAATCCCGGTACTATAGCTATGATGCAATAGACACCACTTCCACATTATGGTTGTGGAACTCCGGGGACTCCGGCGGGGGGGCGGGGGGGGGGGGGGGGGAGGACTATGACAGGAATTTTCCATCCCGTTTTCCATCTTGACAACAGAGCGCCGTCAAACGGATTTTCATTTGTTTCTTTGCTTCTTTCTTCCTTTTTTGTTCAAATTATTAATGCATGTACCGCCGGGATGTACCGTATCTGCTCGCATTTTGTCCGTGCTTTAGCCTATTTGACCGTCTATGGATTTTCTGGACTGGTGGTTCATAATGTTCACCAAAAGAGCAATATTAACAGGTACTAAGGTATAATTAATTATGACTTTCTATCAACTAAAAAAAAAAAAAAAAAAATATCAGTGGCCTATATCAAATCTAACCCATCAGCTATTTTTAACTCTTAAGAACTTTACTTTGACAGACTCCAGACAAAAATTGTGCTTTGAGTTTTTAGAGAATGTCCATGCATTTAAGGCAAAATATGCCCAGGCTACCTATGACTATCATGTTGGCAGAAGAAAATTAGAAAGCCGAAATGGCAATGTGTACGGTATGAACAGCGAGTTAATTGAACTTTAAACATCATAATTTACTATGAGAGTCCCATGGTAGGCTTATTATAGGCCCAGTAAAATATTTTGTAAAGTGGATTATTTTAGTCTTTATATTTTCGCTCGGGTCGCTTTGCTCGTCCGCAAATGACGTGCTATTCACCATGGGTAAAATTCTGAAAATTCGATCTCTTAAGCATTTTGTTTTAAAGATTAGATATTTGGGCCTATTGATTTGTAAAACAGGACAATGCACCACAAAGAAGGGGTGTGAAATAATTATTGAGTAGAATATTTTCCACATGATTTTAGGTGCCCACCGTTTGCCACGCCGCTCGATCGAGCACATGATCTCTTTTGTTGCCCTGTTCAGGTTAATTGCTTGTCAGGTGCACGTGCCACGAAGTCATCATCATCGAATTTTCTATTTTAAGCCATGGCGTTGTGCTATTGTATGCTCTTGCAGGGTCTGTTGCTTCATGGAACTACTAGAAATGGAATGTTAACGGAGCCTTCCTTTGATCCGATGATCGTCACCGCCTTTTGATTAGAAAATTCAGGTGTTTGCACAATAATGATGGCGTGAGCATTTCGCTCACTGACAAAGAAGCAGTTTCCCTCATTTGGGTTATGTTATAGCAAGTGTCTGCTTTTTCAGAATATGTCTTAATCGTAACACAGCAAAGTTGAAAAGCAGACGAGTTTTGTCATATAGAATTTATTATTACTGATTCGCTCACTTTCGCACACCCATATAACAATTCGACGGTCATAAGCCCCGTGCGTCGTAGCTCTGGAAAATGAGGAAAATGCATGCGGAAAACGGGATTTTAATCACAAACAATCAATCAAAATATAACCTCTATCTTGTAATATCAACACGTTTTTCAAAATAAAACATAAGAAACAGCGATTTCCGATTATTCAAGTTCAAGTTCAATTTCAAGTTCAGGTTTTATTTCCAATATAACACAAGACATAATTCTTTTTTTTTTCTTTTAAGCAGAAATATCGTAAATAAACAACATTTTTTCCTCTTATTAACATCAAAACAAATTAAATGTCTGCTTGACATAGTGTATTAAAAGAAAAAAAAATGATATTGGAAAAGAGAAATCCAAAAAAAAAAGCAATGCTTGTAGTGACGTGGATTCCTCAAGAAAGAAAAAGGAAAGTAAAGAAAAGAAAACAGAAGAATGTATATGATACAGAGGTAGGTGAAACAGC
This sequence comes from Echinometra lucunter, assembly GCA_029962745.1. NCBI lineage: Eukaryota > Metazoa > Echinodermata > Echinoidea > Camarodonta > Echinometridae > Echinometra > Echinometra lucunter. Next base: position 33,330,633 of record CM057155.1, read on the forward strand.
GGTATATTACAGTTGCAGATTCAGTCACACAGTGAGGACTCCGCCAGATGAACGATGCGTTGCGCCTTTGATACAATTAAAGAAGAGAAAGGACAATAGGAAAAGGGAGAAATAAGACAAGATGACATAAGACAAGACAAGACGAAAGAGGGACAAGACAAACAGACAGGAAATACAAGGGGAAAAGAGGAGAAAATAGCAAGAAATTAAAAAGAGGAAATGGGAGATGTGCTGCCACAGACCAACATGACATAACATGACCGACAACCAGATTGAAATATAAAAAGAATAGACAGGTGGGAATTTCGTATGTATAGGATAGTGCGATGACCTTGATTAGACGTAACCAAAATTGAAATCTCAGTTCCATTGCTAACTGTTGTAAGAATGAAGCAGGAAAAGTTTAAGCTTATGTTTAAATGCATTCAAAGAGACACTATCTTTAATATCATTACTAAGGGAGTTCCAGAATTTGGGACCGTTGTATATGAATGTGTTTTTGGCTAGTAAAGTTCTGCAGAAAGGTAAATGAAATTCGTAAGAGCGTCTCGTGGGATAGTTATGGTAAGATTGATTTTTAAGGAAAATGGCATCAAAAATATGGGGAAGAGCATTATTATTATAGTTGTACATAAATTGCCCTAACTGGAATAAATACAGGTCTCTGACTTTCAATATTTTACTCTCAAAGAACAATGGATCCGTGTGTGAACGGAAGGCAGAGCTATGAATAACACGAATAACATTATAAACCGGAACTGCACATCGACTTTCCATGATTTAACCCATTCGTGACAGGAATTATTTAAAGCCTTATTTGATCAGCTTTTATTCTTCAAATTGGCAACACCAACATTTTTATTTCATTGCTACATTTTTCTTATAAAACGTCATGTATCTGAAATGAATATAAATTGACAGAAATTACGATGAGACGTCAAAAAGTTGCCAATTTGCAAGGGAAAACGGTGATTTTAAACTTTCTATCACATTGCCAATTTAAGGATTTTAATGCTTATTTTCCTTTAAAAAAATTTCAGCATCAAACAACGAATATTGACGCAACCAAAATGGGAACAGTTTGTGTAGAATATTTTGCTCTTTCTGCTCATGTATTTGGTATGATTTTTAGGGCTTTGCATCAAAAGTTATTAGACCAAACCACAAAATGTGGACCTCTGTCACGAATGGGTTAAGCGATTTATTATCTTCTGCGCATAATCACTGCCTTGCTTCTCTCTGGCTAATTGGCGGTGACTCTCATGAGATCAAAGTGGAGAAACATGTACAGAATGTTATTGAGACGGCTTTGTTAGGGACATGTGCTTGAACTCATTAACAAAATGATGAATGTCCATGTCTCTTTAGGTCCATGGTTGCTTATAGCGTTGTGAGCCTTAATCCCATGACCGGGGTAAACGGAAGGCCTATCTTTTTTTTCTGTATTAAAAGTTTCGGAGCCAATCCCTTCTAAGTATTTCATTACTTTACAATTCATATATCCAAAGTCATAATATCATATGGTCTTGAGGTTTGGGGAAGTACATCAGCTGCAAGTATAAGTAAAGTTCTTGTTATACAAAAAGTGGCATTAAGAGCAATAGTTTCAGCAAATACAGATCACCTTCAGCTCTTTTGTTCCATTCATTATTGGACATATTCAAATTCTACATATTTTTAGTATCAACATTTATGTATAAATTGATCAACCAGCAGCTACCTCATTCAATATATGATTATTGTAAGTTTTTAGATAACCAGTATGGTACAATTAGGCAGAAAGATACTAAAACGTTAGGCCTTCTCTCTTAATTCGCGCGATTACAATTAGTACTCTAATGAGCGATTACAAAATATTGTAAACTTTTTGGGTTATATTTTGCCGTTGTCAATCCGAAAAGGATTAAAAATCGACGAATTCGCGCGCATAAAAGTTAATCTAAACAAAATTACAAAATACTCAAACTATCCACCAATGAAAAGGCTTATATTTTGTCACATGACCACGCCGCGGCAGCGCTCACACGTATTCTGTCGACTTTTTGTACCGCGTCGTATTACCGTACACGTACCCGTTGGTGAGCTGTCGAATTTATACCTGGAGCAGGATGGCCGAACTGGAGAACATTTTAAAAGATTTCGGGGAGGAAATAATCAAGATATTGAAAGGTATGTGTTTATTGAATTATACAGATAAAAACTGAGGAAGAATGGGCTAATGATTGCAATTTTCAACTGTGATTGATTGAGATTGAAAGTACGTTTCAATTGACGCTGTAAGTTTCGCGAAGGAGTACGTTTACGTGTGAGTTGTGTGAGTGCATGATGACTTAAGGTTAGATCTAGTGGTCTAGTGTGTAGGGTTGGACCAAAAGTCACGCACATCATAAAATTCAATATTTTGCAGTACTATGTTTACCTACCATCTGTTGCTACACACTCCAAATATTATTTTTGTTGCAAAAACACGGCATAAAAAATAACATTAATAACGAAAATCCTAGGGAGATCGAGACCCTCTCCGCGTCCGGGCCCTCTCCTCGACCTCGGCTTTGTTGCATGCCTCCAGTCCAGTTCAAACGCAGGTTGTGGACCGAAGTCAAGAGGTCTATATCTGCGCCGGCGCGGCCCGAACGCTGTGCAGACGTTCGAGCGTTCGGGCTGTCGCAGTTCTGGGCAAGAATTTCGCATGCAATTAAAGGACAAGTCCACCCCAACAAAAACTTGATTTGAATAAAAAGAGAAAAAATTCAACAATCATAACTCTGGAAAATTCCAAAGACAAAGTGGATGTAAAATAAAAAAAGTTATGGCATTTTCAAGTTTCGCTTCATTTCACAAAATAGTCTGTCTAGATCTAGTTATGCACATCTCGATCGGTATGCAAATGAGGAACTGATGGCATCACTCAATCACTATTTCTTTTGTATTTTATTACATGAAATATTTTTATTTTCTCGTCATTGTCATGTGAAAGGAAGTTTCATTCCTCCCTTAACACATGGAATTCCATTATTTTAACATTTTTTTGCTTCAGGCAAGGAGGTCAAATCGTCAAAATTCGTAAAACTTGAAATATTGTAGAATAAAAAAAAAATAGTGACATCATCGACTCTCTCATTTGGATGGAACTGGCTCGTTCATATAACTATTCTGTTTAAAAATAAGCGAAACTTTGAAATGTCATAACTTTCTTATTTTACATCCAATTTTGATGAAATTTCAGCATTGTGCTTGTCTGATTTTTCTCTATTGATTCAAATCAACGGTTTTTTCTGAGGTGGACTGACCTTAAAGTTACAGTAGTTCTGAGACCCATTGGCGGCGGAAGCCCAAAATTTAGGGGGTGTCCACCTGAAATTTGGGGATGGACACAGGTAAAAAATTGGACAAGCGCCCCCAAAAAAGGTTATCAACCTAAATTTTAGGAGTGGCTAACCAAAATTTTTTGACAAGCAAAAAAAAAAAGAAAAAAAGGTCATCAACCTAAATTTTAGGGGGGGGACAACACACGTTTCAGGGGAGGTCCACATGACTTTAGGGGGGGGGGACGCTGGAAAAAAAAATGACAACCAAAAAAAAAAACCTAAAATTTAGGGGGGGGACATGTCCAAACCCCCCCCCCCCCCCCCCCCCCCCCGCTTCTGCCGCCTATGCTGAGACCAATTAGGTGCCAGTGTGAGTGATACACTATACTGCCTTGGCCTAGGGCCTTATGGCTGTGAATAGTATACCCAGTGTCCTGTCGGGTTGTATGTCCAGACGATCAATTTTAGAAAGTCATTTGGAAAAATTTACAAGGGAAGTTTCATCAATTTTTATTACACTACAAAATGTTAGGAAATATAAAGAACAAAATATGGTACAAGATGATTAAAGTATTGAGTTCATATTTCTAGTGTAATCCAAAGACAAAAAAGAAGGCTTCAAAAAATGATAAAGTGTCAGACAAGTAGTCTAGATCTAGATGTAGACCTAGACTAAACTTAAAATCTAGACTAGGAGATGGGTCTAGATCTATCTAAATGTAAAAGATCTAAAGCTAATGTAAGTACAGGAACCATAGCCTTACACAGAATGTGGAAATTGATGACTGCTAATTAATGCAAGTATATATTAAATCACCAACTTCTTTTTTTAAACTTTGGTCTAAGTCCAACTTGAAACTAAATCTGGTAGAGCTGAGTACAGGGATCATAATTTGTGCATAGAATTTGGAAATTCATTAATTTGGCTAATTTATGCAGAATTTACTATAAGTATAGGCCTACACTGTTTTCATTTCTTTGCCTTGAACTTTTAGCGGGACGACAAGTGTGTTCTGTTGACACTGCATTAAGCGTTTAACCGCCGACCGTTCCTGCAGGCACGCTTCCGTGAATGGAAGCATGTCTTCATGTGACACATTATAAACAGTAAAAACACCTAAGATCTTAGAAATTGGTAACAGAAAGTAGAGTAAATTCCTTTTTTTTTATATGTAATTTAATGATTTTTATAAAGTATTTGGTTTATATCTTTTTTTGTTAACTAAAAACCAGTCAAATTTTGGATCAAAATGACATAGTAATGTACACAAAACGCATACTGATAGGTGGGTCCAGTAATAAATGCCCTTGAGTATTTATGTTGGACCCACCTAACCATTCCAATGATACATGTAAGAGTAATTTGTATTAATACTTATTGATTTACAGGATGTGTAATTAAAAAGGAACAAAAAAAAAGCAATGGCTGATGTTGCCCCCTAAATAGGATTTTTCCAATTTTAGGGCCCTTTTTTCGCGTGCCGATATTCATATTTATCTTCATAACTCCAGTTAGGATCAATGGTATTTTGTGATTTTGGTGTCTACATAAAGCAGACAATAAGGCCAATCTTAGTAGTATAGTAGAATCACAGCCCACAAATTTACATTTTTATCACTTAATTCTTTAAAAATACAAAAATTTAAAAAATACAGAGGTTTAACGTAGTTAACTTTTAAAAATTATTCATGGATTTAATGAAACTTATGGTTCATATTCAAATAAAATCCAATGAATGGTACACTATTTCCCACTATTAGTATTGAGAGTGTTATTTTCAAACTATTAAAGATCGACAGTAGGTCATTTTTTTGTAACACCCTAGTACATGTAAAGGGACATTCAGTGATGATTGCTTTTTTTTTAACCTTTGTTGCAGAATAATGGAGTTGCAGTGTTTCAAATGCTTCCAAAATGGTCAGGGTGAATGGTGTTGGGGACTTCGCCCGTCATTTACGTTCAAGCCATATTATCAAAAAAGGCGAGAAACTAATATGTGCACAAGATGGATGTATGAGGACTTTCTGCTTGATGAATTCTCTGTTACGCCACATCCGTCGTCACCATACTGGCCAATTGCTGTGGAGCATGCTCCTGCTGAACATTGATGCTGAGAATCAAGAATACAGAATTTGATGATGATGATGATACCCACACCATGACCATGAAATCAGGTTCATGATGGTGAAGAGGATAACTTTGAGATGCACGACAAGCTGAAGTGGAATACATGGGAAATTTCGGTTTTAAATGATTTAAAACGAATAGCTGCTTCCATGATAATGAAGTTGAAATCATCATTGTCTTCGGTTCCATATTAGCAGTACATGCTGCCATAGCTTGTACAAAGACCATGTTTCGTGACACTATTTCTTCTCTAAGATACCGCACACTTTCTGTAATGCAGAACCACAGGCTTGACATGAATGCTGAAGATATTGCAGAACTGACTTCTCTTTTTGAGTCTTGCGAAAATCCGTTTGTTGGCATTGAAACGCCAAAACAACAGATGGACTATATGATTAACAATATGAAGCTAGTTCCTCCAGTTGAAAGGGCTATTGGTGTGCGATATGACCAAAGGATGGATAGACAACTTGGCCAGGAAGTTCAAAAACCTGTGACTGAAACATTCCAGTATGTGCCAGTGTTAGATGTCCTTAAACTGGTTTTGAATCCAAAAGTGAGGAAGTTAATAGAAAGTGAAGAGCTTGTTTTACCAGGATATCTGAAAGGTTACAAGGATGGGATGCAATATCAGCAACATGAAATCTTCAAAAATCACCCACATGCATTACGCTTTCAGCTCTATTATGATGACGTAGAAGTTACGAATCCTTTGGGAAGTAAGACAGGCATACATAAGCTCGGTTTGTTCTATTATACCATTCAAAATCTTCCACGGCATTTGAACTCCTCCATGAAGAGTGTGTTCTTACTTGCTGCTTGTTACACTAATGATCTGAAGAAATATGGATTTAAGAAAATTTTGGATCCGTTTATTGATGACATGAAGAAACTGGAAAGTGCAGCTGGTGTACAGTTGACCATAGATGACCGAGAGATAAATGTCCATGGTACCCTGGTGTCATTCAGTGGGGATACATTAGCTGCACATGATGTGCTTGGCTTCTTAAGCCCTTCAGCCAACAGATTGTAGTGTAAAGTGTCAAGGTGACATCCAAAACTCACTTTACAGAGAAAGACTTTGAGATGAGAACAGTTGAAGACCATGACGAAAGCGTTCATGTTGCCTTGCAGAGACCACGTGGTGATTCTAATACAGGTATTCGCAATGAATGTCCATTGAATGTTTTGCAAAACTTCCATTGTGTAAATAACTATAACCTTGACATAATGCATGACTTAGAAGAAGGCGTGTGCCCGTATGAGGTCAAGTTGTTGCTGCACAGATTTATTATGATAGATAAATTCTTTACTGCAGAGGAGTTCAATCAGCGTTTAAATTCTTTCCAGTATGCTTCTAGTGATAGGAAAAACAAGCCGTCAACTGTTCATTCTGACAAAATCAAGAATCTCGGAGATCACAAGCTTGGTCAGAAAGCTGCACAAATGTGGTGCTTCATTCGCATGTTGCCCCTGTTAATAGGAGATAGAATTCCTCTTGGTAATGCTCATTACGAACTGCTACTCCTGCTCCTGAGGTGCTTGGATATCATATATGCCCCAGTCATAGCAATTGCTCACAGTGTCTATTTGGACCATTTAATTCAAGCTCATCATTCACATTTTAAGGCAATGTTTCCCACCCAACATTTCATCAATAAGCATCACCACATGATTCATTATGGAACTTGTATCAGGATGTGCGGCCCACTTATCCATATGCAGTGTTTGAGATATGAATTGAACCACACACTTGCCAAGCGTTTAGCAGCTGTTAACTGTAATTTCAAAAACATTTCGAAAAGCGTTGCCACTAAGTATCAGGTACTTCAAAGTGCATTGTGGTCAGAGGAAGGTGGACCTTGGATAGAATTTGAATGTTTTGGTGGCTACACGACTCCAGTAGCAAATTTAGATGGAAATGAAACTCTGTATCAAGTACTCGGACTTGCTGATGATGCTGAGGTTTTTGTTGCCACTCATGTGACCATTTTTGGAACAGAGTATAAGCCTCAACTGTATCTACCAATTGGTTGGCGAAATGGTATGCCAGAATTTGGAAAGATTACTAGTATTTTGACTTTTGGAAGTTCTTCAAATAGTGTGAAGTTTGTAGTTAAAAAGTACAGAAACATTGGTTTTCCCCACATTACCACGCCTATGAAATTGAAGACATTGAAGGAGGGGGCTACGTTATTTCAACAGTGAATGACCTTCTACACCACCACACTCCACTCTCTGGTTTGTCATCTTATGAGGCCGATTCACCCATATATTTGTGTCCTCGACATTCTCTGGTACAACTGTAACTGTCGTAACAAGCCTTCAGGTGAGCGAGTGTGATCACTCCCTTAACCCTAATATCAATATCCTGGTTGAATATTAATTAGGCTTCCCCCCCCCCCAACCCCCCCCCCCCAACTGGATTACAATTTGCATACATTGGCAAAATTAATGAACTTCCAAATTCTATGTAGAAATGATGATCCCTGTACTTAGCTCTACCAGACAAAAAAAGTCAAATCAGACTTAAAATTTAAGAGGAAAATAATTGTTTGGTGATTTTAATACATTTGAACAAATCAGCATAGTTAATGAATTTCCACATTCTGTGTAAAATTTCATGATTCCTGTACTTAGCTCTATCAGATGAAACAATGAGAATCAAAACCAGATTTAAAATGAAAGAAGAGAAGCATTTTTTTTTATATTGATTTAAATTTAGAATAAATCTTGCATAAATTATTTTAGCATAATTAATGAATTTCCAAATTCAGTGTAGGTTTCAAGCGGTGTACTCAGCTCTATAGATAGAGAAAAAATCAGAAACAATATTGGACAAAAAAAAGAAAATGAAGGGGAAGAAGCATATTTGGAGATTTTCAATAAATTTGCATAAATTAGCATAATTAATGAATTCTGAATTCAAATAAAACAATCAAAATGAAGGAGAAACAAGTTTTTGGAAGGTGATTTTGTGTAAATCTGCATAAATTAGCGTAATTAATTATTGGCAATACAGTTGTGGCCATTTGCAAAAACAGTTTAGGCCATGCGATATTGATGTTTGTGAAATTTCATGAGTCTAAGCCAAACAATATAAATTATAGATCAAACGAAAGTGTGACTGACAGAGAGACGACGAAAAAGTGATCCTATGTTACACACGTACTAGCTGCCTCGGCAGATGACACAGAAAAACAAGCGAGGGGATGGGGTTTGCACCACAAAGTCCCCCCCCCCCCCCCCCATCTAACTATTTGAAATATCAACTGGACAAGAAGAAACAATTTAAAGAATCTAGAAAATATTTTTTTTTTTGGGGTGGGGTTTTTTTTTTTTTTGTTTTGTTTTGGGGAGGTTTTTTTTTTTTTTTTACAAATTTGGTAAAGAGACACCATAGAAATTTTGACTATTTATTAGTTCATTCTTCCTTAACCTGACAAGAAGGCAGCGGATGGATTGTTGATAGTAACCCGATTTAGTGGCCTTCTTTATGGAAACTACATTTTGGGGATGAATTTGACCAAATACATGTAAGGACAGGTAATTTGAAGATGCATGTTCTTTTGCCTTTCCCCTGCAGATAATGACATCGATAAAAGCATTCTGCTGACAATGAATGAATCAGAGCTTGCAGAAATAGGAGTGAAGTCATTTGGTGTGAGAAGGAGACTGAAGATGAAGATTGATGAACTTAAGGAATCATGCGCCACTACTAGTAATAACAGTGTTACAGACACAGGGCCAGCAGATACTCAAGAATGGGAAGCAGAACCCAATCCAGTTGCTAAAGTACAGTCAAAGGTAAGAGCACAGTTTATGGCAGTGGGAGAGTTGAAGAGGCATTTTAATTACTGATTTCAATTCCGCAGCATTGACATTTAACCCAAGCAAGGGCCTATAACACAGGGTCTGGGGTTGGAAACTTTCCACACAAAATATCAGGAATTTTCATTGGGCTAGAAATTTTGAGAATTTCAATTGAAAATTTCATCATTACTTTGTTGTATACAAGTAGCACTTCTTCTCATAAATGAATAGTTTTAACATCTGTTTTGGCTTGCCTTCGCATTTCATGAAGATAGATCAGCTCAAATGTAAGAACACCGCCGCCATCATTACACATATGGATGAGATGTAACACCCTGGTGTAACACTGTATCTGATCCCACAGAGTAACATAAATGTGTGCAGTGCATGTGCATGAAGTAAAAGATTCCACTGAAATTTACAGTTTGGTGAATGGACTTGTGCATCCTATTGCATGCTACTTCATTCACAAAGTTGGAGTACATAAAAGTTTGATTACACTGTTGCATCAGGCTGGAGTGTTTCAAAAGTTTGATTGGTTAATTGAGCTTATATACTATGTACATACATGTATGTATATATTGCAAACAAATTAAGCCAAGTTATGAGTCAATAAATGTTCATGTTTTCAGGATTTACATGTAACTAATGATGTTTTGTAAACTATGCATTTATTTTGTATAATTCACAGAAAGGTCTCAGGCATACGTTGCTGAAAGATAAGGATGGGAGAGAATTGGTGGAGTATCTGGACCAAGGAGGTCCTCTAACAAATCCCCAAAGACGTTTGTTGGTCAGGTTGGCCGTAGCATATCTAGTGGAAAAGTTGGACGGAGATTTGTAAGTGTAAAGCTGGATTGTTCAGTGTACAATGTATTTGGTACGATTGAATATTCCATTATAGTGTTCTCTTTTTAAATGCTCCAACTCTTACAGGTCAGTGTGACCATTACACAAATTTGTTTTCCATATTGAAAAATTGTGATAATTTGAATTTGACTGTTCAAGTAGATTTGATGCCCTCTTTTGGCAATCGTTTTTTTTCTCTAAACATATATGTCTTCGAAAACATTCGAGATTTTTAAAAATATGTGTCAGAAAGCTATATATTATCTTGAAATTTTCCTCCCATTGTGAAGTGAAAAGAAAATATAGCTGATTTGGCCAGGACCCATGCTTACGATTTTAGACATTTCTAGATTATATGGACATTTATAATGTTTAGATCTCAATTATCAAGCTATTATGTTTTGTCATAAAATCTTCATTCCTCATCGACCCGAAGGACAGTTATTGACAATTTTTCACACTTGTAATATTATAAAACAACATCCGCTTCAGACTATCAAAAGGTACAAATTTGCGCCCTTTTCTAATTCGGCATTGGAGGGGGCACCTCCATTGACAAGTAAATATCATGCATGTCCAAAGAAACATGTAAAAAGGCTAACTTTTTCAAGATAGGGCATGTTACGTACATAACGTGATAAGGGTGTCAAAAACACTACAGAAAAAAGGGTAAAGCTTCTTTTCACTGACACGGAAACCTCCATGTTTAGGAGCCGATTTGCAAGGGTATTAAAAAAATACTCCTAAAAAGAAGTGTACTTTTTGCGCCAAACCTACTTATTCAGGGTCCAGTTTGCGAGCAAGAATACATATTGATGTACTAGAAATGGGATTTGTGTGCACTAAAATATTGCTGGGGCTGTTAAATTATCATTGTACTTGCTTAGGGGGTCAAATTATGGGAATACTTAAGGATATGGTTTTGTACAAAATACTTTAAGGGTAGGGTTCACAAACCAATAATTGATAAGGGACATTCATTTCTTTTAGTGCTTTTTGAAACCCCATGGATGCGCATAATTATCCACTGTTCCATGGAGATAGCCCGGCCCCATGGGCCAATCACAGAAACTGTCTTTTAAAATGGGATAAAAAAAGATGCAGCAGAGATTAGCACCAAAGGACAGCACCGAATTTGAGGCCTGATTCAGAATCCTTATATGTTTTAAAGGTGGCCCAAGTCTAAAAAAAAAAGAAGCTCTAGCTAAGGAAATCATCACAACATGGGGTCAGTTAAAGGATGACAGACCTGGACTGAAAGGATATGTGAGTATAGATTACTATAGTCACATTTGTATCGTGTTTAAGGGTTACTTCGAGTATGATTGTTATTTCGCCTCCCCTTATTGGCATGATGGAGAATTTGCATTGTTGAGTAGTTAAGTCTGCTGTTTGTCTGTACAGTTATAGATTTTGGCGGAGGTTAAGCCGAAACAAGACTCATCATTGTCAGTTTCGGAAATTCATATCCTATTACATTATAACTGTACATGATAAAAAGAGCAGTCTTACATGTATTTCATTATAATAGTAATAATTTTAAAAATTGAAATATCCACCCCTGTAAAGATTTGAGTGAAAATGTATTGTTTAGGTAGCAGAATGTTTTGACCATTATCAGTGAAATTTCAGATAGAAATATATTTCCTCAATTAGCATTACAGAAATCTTAAAGGAAAGACCATGACTAGTTAATTGTTTAGCATGCATAGATATTCATTTATTATTATTTTTTTTTTTTACACATTTTCCATTGTAGTGTGCTTATAATGGAAAATAATATACTGAAACGTTCAGTCTAGTTATATAAGCAAAATTTCCTGAAATGTTAGTAGTCAACAAA
>CM057155.1:33343073-33381760 GCA_029962745.1 Echinometra lucunter
AAATTTTGACTATTTATTAGTTCATTCTTCCTTAAAACCTGACAAGAAGGGCAGCTGGATTGTTTGATAGTAACCCGATTTAGTGGCCTTCTTTATGGAAACTACATTTTGGGGATGATTTGACCAAATACATGTAAGGACAGGTAATTTGAAGATGGCATGTTCTTTTGCCTTTCCCCTGCAGATAATGACATCGATAAAAGCATTCTGCTGACATGAATGAACAGAGCTTGCAGAAATAGGGAGTGAAGTCCATTTGGTGTGAGAAGGAGACTGAAAGATGAAGATTGATGAACTTAAGGAATCATGCGCCACTACTAGTAATAACAGTGTTACAGACACAGGGCCAGCAGATACTCAAGAATGGGAAGCAGAACCAATCCAGTTGCTAAAGTACAGTCAAAGGTAAGAGCACAGTTTTATGGCAGTGGAGAGTTGAAGAGGCATTTAATTACTGATTTCAATTCCGCAGCATTGACATTTAACCCAAGCAAGGGCTATACACAGGGTCTGGGGTTGGAAACTTTCCACACAAAATATCAGGAATTTTCATTGGCTAGAAATTTTGAGAATTTCAATTGAAAATTTCATCATACTTTGTTGTATACAAGTAGCACTTCTTCTCATAAATGAATAGTTTTAACATCTGTTTGGCTTGCCTTCGCATTTCATGAAGATAGATCACTCAATGTAAGAACAAGACACCGCCGCCATCATTACACATATGGATGAGATGTAACACCCCTGGTGTAACACTGTATCTGATCCCACAGAGTAACATAAAATGTGTGCAGTGCATGTGCATGAAGTAAAAGATTCCACTGAAATTTACAGTTTGGTGAATGGACTTGTCATCCTATGCATGCTACTTCATTCACAAAGTTGGAGTACATAAAAGTTTGATTACACTGTTGCAGCATCAGGCTGAGAGTGTTTCAAAAGTTTGATTGGTTAAATTTGAGCTTATATACTATGTACATACATGTATGTATATATTGCAAACAAATTAAGCCAAGTTATGAGTCAATAAATGTTCATGTTTTCAGGATTTACATGTAACTAATGATGTTTTGTAAACTATGCATTTATTTTGTATAATTCACAGAAAGGTCTCAGGCATACGTTGCTGAAAGATAAGGATGGGAGAGAATTGGTGGAGTATCTGATCTGGACCAAGGAGGTCCTCTAACAAATCCCCAAAGACGTTTGTTGGTCAGGTTGGCCGTAGCATATCTAGTGGAAAAGTTGGACGGAGATTTGTAAGTGTAAAGCTGGATTGTTCAGTGTACAATGTAGTTTTGGTACGATTGAATATTCCATTATAGTGTTCTCTTTTTAAATGCTCCAACTCTTACAGGTCAGTGTGACCATTACACACAATTTGTTTTCCATATTGAAAAATTGTGATAATTTGAATTTGAACTAGTTCAAGTAGATTTGATGCCCATCTTTGCAATCGTTTTTTTTCTCTAAACATATATGTCTTCGAAAACATTCGAGATTTTAAAAATATGTGTCAGAAAAGCTATATATTATCTTGAAATTTCCTCCCATTGTGAAGTGAAAAGAAAATATAGCTGATTTGGCCAGGACCCATGCTTACGAATTTTAGACATTTCTAGATTATATGGACATTATAATGTTTAGATTCTCAATTATCAAGCTATTATGTTTTGTCATAAAATCTTTCATTCCTCATCGACCCGAAGGACAGTTATTGACAATTTTTCACCACTTGTAATATTATAAAACCAACATCCGCTTCAGACTATCAAAAGGTACAAATTTGCGCCCTTTTCTAATTCGGCATTGGAGGGGGGCACCTCCATTGACAAGTAAATATCATGCATGTCCAAAGAAACATGTAAAAAGGCTAACTTTTTCAAGATAGGGCATGTACGTACATAACGTGATAAGGGTGTCAAAAACACTACAGAAAAAAGGGTAAGCTTCTTTCACTGACACGGAAACCTCCATGTTTAGGAGCCGATTTGCAAGGGTATTAAAAAATACTCCTAAAAAGAAGTGTACTTTTTGCGCCAAACCCTACTTATTCAGGGTCCAGTTTGCGAGCAAGAATACATATTGATGTAGCTAGAAATGGGATTTGTGTGCACTAAAATATTGCTGGGGCTGTTAAATTATCATTGTACTTGCTTAGGGGGTCAAATTATGGGAATACTTAAGGATATGGTTTTGTACAAAATACTTTAAGGGTAGGGTTCACAAACCAATAATTGATAAGGACATTCATTTTCTTTAGTGCTTTTTGAAACCCCATGGATGCGCATAATTATCCACTGTTCCATGGAGATAGCCCGGCCCCATGGGCCAATCACAGAAACTGTCTTTTAAAATGGGATAAAAAAAGATGCAGCAGATTTAGCACCAAAGGACAGCACCGAATTTGAGGCCTGATTCAGAATCCTTATATTGTTTTAAAGGTGGCCCAAGTCTAATGAAAAAGAAGCTCTAGCTAAGGAAATCATCACAACATGGGGTCAGTTAAAGGATGACAGACCTGGACTGAAAGGATATGTGAGTATAGATTACTATAGTCACATTTGTATCGTGTTTAAGTGGGTTACTTCGAGTATGATTGTTATTTGCCTCCCCTTATTGGCATGATGGAGAATTTGCATTGTTGAGTAGTTAAGTCTGCTGTTTGTCTGTACAGTTATAGATTTTGGCGGAGGTTAAGCCGAAACAAGACTCATCATTGTCAGTTTCGGAAATTCATATCCTATTACATTATAACTGTACATGATAAAAAGAGCAGTCTTACATGTATTTCATTATAATAGTAATAATTTTAAAAATTGAAATATCCACCCCTGTAAAGATTTGAGTGAAAATGTATTGTTTAGGTAGCAGAATGTTTGACCATTATCAGTGAAATTTCAGATAGAAATATATTTTCCTCAATTAGCATTACAGAAATCTTAAAGGAAAGACCATGACTAGTTAATTGTTTAGCATGCATAGATATTCATTTTATTATTATTTTTTTTTTTTACACATTTTCCATTGTAGTGTGCTTATAATGGAAAATAATATACTGAAACGTTCAGTCTAGTTATATAAGCAAAATTTCCTGAAATGTTAGTAGTCAACAATCGGAAGATTGCTTTGAAAGCATTCCTTTTTATGGAACTACCAAACCATTTTGCCTTTTCTTATTTTTTTTTATAATTGCAGAGAGAAGCTGTTGAAAACTGCTATCGGATAAACAGAGAGCAAGTGAAGTTATATACATGTATATATACAGTTATTGAGTCAAAGGGGGCCTGAGCTTTCGCTCCTAGCAGAATCTTCTTCTGAGGTGAAACTCATTTCGTCACTGAAGAAGATTCTGCTAGGATCGAAGGCTGCCCCTTTTTGACTCAGGTTCTTATTTTTACGAAGAATGCATGAGTTTGCCTTTTGAAGTACTGGAAATCATGATATCATGTGACTTCATATGTTCTATATTTTCAACATGACAGGAGCATTTCTTCTCAGAAAATGAAGGATCATTGAGTACAGATTCAAGAATATGAGGCCGAATGGGAAACAGGGTAAGAAGAGGAAGCATGCCAAATCAGATGATCACAAACAAGAAGATGTGATAGTGGATGAGGAATTACTCCAAGATGAAGAATTACAAGAAAAGGTGTGAGAAATGTCAATCTTGTTACAGTGTTGATTCCTGCAAAATAATATGTGAAATAAGATGGGAGGCTGACTGAAAGTCTTGTCTGAGTTTAATAATCTGATAAGAAAAGATAATTCAAGATATTCTTAAAGCACAAATATACTTTGGTAAGGAAAAAGTTGAAAAAATATAAAACTTGCTCTACATTTGAAAAGACATTAAAAGTATTTTCGAATAGCTTTATCGCTTTGAACCGAAGTCAGATTAATGATTTTACAATAATTACACCTTGCAAACTGTACATGTAGTTATCATACTGTATGTATAGATTTGTTCGGAAGCCATCCGAACAATTAAAAATAAGTCAAATTATTAAAAAGTGAAAAAAGAGATTCAATGCAAATCATTATTGGTCAATGATTTGCCTTAATCATTCTTTCATTTTCAAGTTTGTTTCATCAATCTGAGTGACAATGCACATTTACAAAGCTTTAATGATTTTCAAGTCATTTCAGATCAAGGGGCAACCAAAGTCACATTAAAAAGTAATACAAAGAGTATGTCCAAGGCAATAAAAGTGCCTTACATGTACATGAAGGTTATTTTGATGGTTGAAATAATACGGTAACTACTGTCTTCAGGTTAACTGGATGAAGCACACAGTTCCCACTGCAGCAAATAAGGGGAAAATTATCCAATTTTTCAAAGACACTACTGCTTATCGTCAAATGATGCTGAAGAAGAGGACAGATATGACCATTACAGACTTCATCACCACGTTTCCAAGGATACAAGAGATGCCAGAACTTGTAAGTTAACCCACGCTTTCATGACGACTTATTTAGAGGCCTATTTGATCACCTTTTCTTCTGCTAATTGGCAACACTTGCATTTTTACTTTAATGCTTAACATGTTAAACAAAACATTTGCTTATAATATATCCACTAATAAATATGTTCAATCCTAAACTGGCAGGGGTGGGGGGTGAATCACCCCCCCCCCCTCAACATTTTCTGCGATCATTCCGCCGCGCGAAATTTTTTGACAGCGCCACTCCCAGAGTTTTATACTTTTAAGTCTGGCGCATCTTTTGAGACCAAATTTACGACGCCGGGTACGTGGTTCCGAAATTACGCAACATTTTGTAAGTGCATGTCGGACCAAAAATTGTTCCAAAACGTGATTTTGTGTACTAAGTCAATGCAAATTGAGTTTTCTCATCTTATTCATAAAGATATGATTATTCTTATTTTAAACAGCTGAAATCAATTGATTTTAGCATAATTATGCTTTCAAAAGTTTTTGCAATAAATCTGGTGAGAAAACAAAAGGTTGAAAAACAAAGAAATTCATATACAATAAGAAATTGATTTCCAAACCGAAGTTTTTTTTCGATTGCTATTGTTAAGAATGCTACAAATAATACTTTACCAAAAATAAGCATTCCAGGAGCTTTATTTAGTGAATTAGAGCAAATAGTATGATTTATTGCAAAAATTAGCATAATTATTTAAATATAAAATAAAATCTCATTATTTGGAAAATTTTACCATACAGCCTTGTAGATTACATCGCACACTATCAGCATGCAAATCAACCAAAGTTTGAGTAAGATTGAGCAAGTAATAAGAAAGTTATGAGCATTTGAATGTCAAGATCACTAATGCTATGCAGACATTGCCATTGGCAATGCGACTGACCAATATCTGATGTCACAGACGTACAACTCTCCCCTTTGAACACTGAAAATATACCCCAAAATGTCTCATTTTGCTCATTTTTATGATATGACAAACAAATCAACCATGATATAATGCTGTGAAACCTCTGTGCTTGTCCTCTCATAAAAGAACACCTCATATTGCAATAGACTCTATAAAAGAGAGAATTTAAAAGTGAAATAAGTATTAAAGTAATGGGGGGGGGGTGTAAGTCTGTGACATCACAGATCGTGGTTGCATTGCCAATGGGAGGATCTACATGGCATTAGTGATCTGAATATTCAGATACTCATGACTTTCTTATTATTCATTCAATCTGGCTCAAACTTTCAACAATATGTTTCTGTGATTTTCACTTTGATATGAATCCAACTGGTTTCTAGGGTTTCTTTCTCCATTAATTATCCTTATGTGGGTTATGTCCATGTTTAATGAACTAGGCAAAATGTACGCATTGAATCATGGACCCAATGTTCTACTAATACAAGCATGAAAGTTAGGTTTTCAAAAATATACTTATTCCTGTTTGATTTTACAGATCAACATGGACTTTGAAACAGAACATGGGCACCTTTCTGACAATTTTATTTCAAAGTGGGAGTCGTTCTACCGAGACCGTATCATAAAATTAGGTTTGAGCGGGTATCCAGCGGTAAAAGAATCAATTCAACAGTTTGAGGAAGGTGACAACAGTGAGTAAATTTTTTATTTTTAATGACTCCAGGCTGAAATTCAAATGATTTGAAAAAGTAGAGTAAAATATAAATCCATTCAGAAGGTATTTGCGGTTCAACCATGTAAGAGTTGGAAACGCCACATTCCGAGCTGAACTGCGCAGCTCGTCGTCAGGAGAAGAATAAAGCTATTAAGAGCAAGATACAACAACTTATGTACATGTATGATGCTAGGTATAGGCTGAAAAAAAGAAATTGAAAACAATAGTAAGAATAGAGTTGAGGTAAAAGAAGGAGGATGTGGCAGTGAAAGTACGTAGGTTCATGCATAGGAAGGGATTACTTCCATGAATAGTAGATAGAACAGAACAATGGAAACTGAAGGGGATATAAAAGGTGCATAGAGCATAGAGGAGATCAAAGGAAGTGCCTTTGCATATATTGTAATAAAAAAGTTTAGTACATCAAAGATATACCTTCAAGTCTTATAGAGTAAAATATAACAAGCACAACACTAAAATATGTCATCAAAATTGGAAGAAAATGTAATGACGTTACTTTTTTGCATTTTTTTTCTCAATAAAATGGTTTCATGCATATTCAATGAGCAAGGTGATGATATCACACCTCAACTTTTGTATTTTATTATGTGAAATAGTTATTCAAATTTTCTGCTCTAGACATAATAAACTGGGATGACTGACTCCTAATGGAATGTTTATGATCATTGTTGGTATTTAGTTATGTCCATATAAGGGATAGATTTTTTATACACCTATGATGTGTTGTGCTTGTTAAATTTTACTCTACTTTCCAAATTATCAGATTTTCAGCCGAGATTCCCCCTTTATTTCTGATTTATATTTATTGTCAGTTTGGTTGTGCAAAGAAAATTTGTTTGCTGCTTTATCTAGGTGAAAGCAGACAAAACATGTTAAAAGTTATTCGTTTCAAATACTTAAGTGGTAAAAAGATGTTCAGATAATGATCCAAACAACAGTTGTCTCCACACTTTTTTGTCTTGCCTGAACAAAGTTTGGCAGAGACCTTGTAATCTCTCTCTCTCTATCACACATGGAATTGTGATGAATGGATGGTACAAATTATGCATTGCATTACAATGAGGAGATGATGCAATGTATGTACATCATTGCATCACAGTGAGCAGATAAGATATAATCTTACCTTCTATCATTACTCGACAATAAGGGAGTGTGCCAAGGTTAATTAAGCATATTAAATCATAATATCATAATATTCATCTTTTGCAGGAGACCTGTGTGGTTTAACTGCACTGCTGCTGATGTTACATAAGCCACTGACAAAGACCAAGAACCCCACCTCGAGTTCAAGAGCATCGAGTTTGGAGCACTTCATCCAGTACAGACCTGTAAGTAGTCAGTTAGCGAATATGCGAATTTTTGGGTTCCCTACCAGACATCAATTAATCCTTAAATTCCTGGTCCCACAATGCTTCTTTTTTGGTGTGTGTTTCTTGCTATATTCACAATTTTTTTTCCCTCTCTGTTTTTTTTTCTGTCTGTCCCTCTCTTCATTGGGTTTTTCTCCACCCGGCCTAATTAGTATATTTTGTTTTCTTTTGTTCCCGGGCTTTGTGCCACCTCTTTGTGGATCTTCCTCTACATTGGTTAATGCCTCTCCCCCCTTGTCTTTTCACTATGAAAACTTGTCTATTTTCTGTGTATCCTATGTATTAAGAATTGTGAATAATCATTAAAAAGAAATTAATTGTATTTATTTATCCAAAAACAATATCAACTTCATGAATAATAACAAATGCAAAAATATGAACAAAGAAAAATTATAATATGATGATTAGAAATTGCAGATCCAGAACTTGAAAGAGGCCATAATGCAGTGGTGTAAGCCATCCTGAAGATGCATTCCAATATCTTATGTAATACAAATTTCAGCTGATACATTCAGTCATTAATCTCCCCTTCACTGGCAAAACCTCATTGTTGGCTGTTTATAGATTGTGGCAGCCTCCCAAAGCTTCATCCATGGGTTTCAAATATACTACAGGTTTACATCATCATCATGTAATATTTTCCTCCCTGTTTGAATATGAGATTAATTAGGTTCTACATATGTTTGAATATGATATTGTTGGGGCCTATGCTTTTAAAATTTGTAGCTCATGTTGTCAATGCTCAACTATCACTTCTTTATGCTTTGCCAGATTGGGACAGACGTTCAAGCGGCAGCAGCTGGGAAGTCTGCTGAGTTTCGGCAGCCCTATATTCTAGCCCTTGGACACAGACGCAAGCCACTACAATATTTCTTGATTGCAGACAAGGTAGTGATTGAAGCGGGACAGAATGTGGTGGAAGCCACTGACAGGCTTTTTAAGTCTCATTATGTATTTGGAGTCCATTTTGCCCAAGTAATTCAAAATTTCTGGGAGTTCATGGCATCTGAAGTGTACAGGGTCATGCAGGCATCTGATACCAAAGCCTCTGTAAGAAGTATGGCGTTATCGATCCGAAATTTAAAGTTAACCGAGCAGTAGCTTGGACAACAAAACTAAGCGGCTTTCAAGGACAGGCTTCTCACTCACCTTACCTTTGTAATTCATAAGCACATTTGCTGTCTATATGAACATGACAGAGAATAGTTTCTCTAAGGCTGTTATTTTGGATTTTGTACATAAACTAAAAATAATAAAATATGAAAATAAGAGATGTTTTGTACAGATTCCAAATGGTATAAATATACGCTGAGTGAGAAAATGTTGTTCATATAGGTAGTCTTGTATGCAGACCATTTATGAAAGAAGTTCTAATTTACATATTTTTAATTATGCAGAGCAAAGAAGTAGTACAAGGTTGTTATTTCAAGCTTTAATGAAGCGATCGGGATAGTAGTGGTTTGGAGTAAAAGCAAAGTTAGTGGTTAATTTATGCCAGAACAATGAGCCCTTGTATGAAATTGTCTGAATTAAGATGTACACATGTTCCGAGACAAAATGAGTTTGTTTACTACTTGTGAGCCTAACAGTTGAAAAGAAATGTTTATTATACCCCTGCCAAACGAAGTTTGAAGGGGGTATGTAGTAATCAGCGTATGGTTGGGCGGGTGGTCCGTTGCAAATCTTGCGGATCGAACTTCTTCCTCATTTTTCAACTAATACTCGTGAAAATTGGCACGTAGATTAGTCTTGTTGTGAGGATGTGCAAGACACATTTTTCTTAAGTGTTGGAAACTGTGCGTTGTCGGGGTAATGGCATGTATTGGCATAAAATTCGGTAAAAATCTTGCGGATCGAACTACCGCGGTACTTCAAGTTTTCAACCAATATTCATGAAATTTGGCACATATATTGGTCTGCTTGTGAGGATGTGCAGACACATTTTTCACAAAAATAACTAGAAGACAAAGTGATATCTAGTTTTATATACATTGCTGAGAGTGATTTATTATTCATGAGTCATTAGGTAAAGAATCAAGCAGAATTTACAGCTTCTTTTATTAAGACATAAAGACAAATTTAACCCTAAATAGACTGGGGAGGGGGAGGGTGAAAGGCCCCCCGAGAAATTTTTTTTTGCAATAAATCTTTATTGATAAATCTCATGCAACTTTTGAGACCAAATTTGCGACGCCTGGGTATGCAGTCCGAAATTATGCATAATTATGTAAGTGCCGAAAGACCCAAAATTGCTCAAAATGCAAATTCTGTTTGTAGGCAAAATTCATACCATTCTTTAAAATCAATTAATTTCATGTTATAAAATTATTGCCAACAATTTCCATCCAAAAAGTCTAAAACAAAGTAATACGTATGAAATTTCAAAAACAATTAAATACTTAAAACTCTTTGATACTGATTATTTTTTATGTGCATTTGGTCAGAATCTCACAGGGAGTCTCTAAACAAAAGATTAGCGGTACAAGGGCCTTATAGTTTAAAACAGTCAAATTCTAATTTCATGCATAAATTAGGATAATTAATAAATTAATTTGAATAATTTTGGAACAATCAAATAGTATACAGTTTTGTAGATTAAGTCATGGATGACGTGCATGACTATTTTCGTTGCAATTGTGCGATCAACAAAGTCGAGATTAATCGGGGACCTTTAGGGCATTTAACCCCCCCCCCCCCCTCCAACAGTATTTCCATCCTCCAAAATACTCCAGTCTGATTAAGGTTAAACTTTCATTTTCATACTTATTTTGCTCTTTTTGTCTCACCTGAACAAAGTTCAGCAGAGACTTAATCACGGTCCCTGTTGGTCTTTTACAACAATCTGAAAGTATTTGTTTAACTTGCTTTTATTTCTGCAATTTATGAATTTGAGTACACATGACTATTTGCGGCGGAGCAGAGGTTTATCTTTTGTGTTTTGGGGGGACGGCTATTTTTGCATCTTCCCCCCCCCCCCAAACACCAAAGATAATCCTCTGCTCCTCCACCTATGCACATGACTATAATTAATTATGCCATGAAGTTATTTACTGTGACACTGATTAGTGCTGAAAAACAAGTTGCATTGTAAACTCTTTCAATATTAATATTGTCTGGTCACTTATCCCTTCCTTATTATATATGATATAACTTATACTGTGTATTTTTATAAATTTATATCAAATCACAGCACCTAATATCATAATTATGAAGTTTGAAGGTGGTATATAGTAATCAAATTAAGTTTGAAGCGGGTATAAATATAGTAACCAAATGAAGTTTGAAGGGGGTATATAGTAATCAGCGTATGGTCGGGCGGCGGTCCGTTGCAAATCTTGTGGATCAAACTACTTCCTTATTTTTCAACCAATACTCATGAAATTTTTGGCACATACATTGGTCTTGGTGTGAGAATGTTCAGGACACATTTTCCACATATTTTGGAAACTGTTGCCATGGTAACGGCATGTAATGTCAGAAAATTTGGTAAAAATCTTGCGGATCGAACTACTTCCTCAGTTCTTAACCAATTTGGCACAAACATTTGTCTTGGTGTGAGGATGTGCAAGACACATTTTTAACATGTGTTGAAAATCGTGTTGTCATGGTAACAGCATGTTTTTGATGGAGGGGGGGGGTATTAATCCCCTTTGGTGATATTTCTAGTTCACCTTATAATTGTACAGAATATTTAATGTTTCTACTTTCATTATATTGATTGAGAATTGATTGTACAATACTCTTCAGACATAATCACATTACACTCTGATGTGTATTGTTAATGTAAATAATTATTTGAAAGCATTGAATTTGGAATGTTAACTGATGAAATGTGTATTGTTGCAATGTAAATAATTCTTTGACAGCATTGAATTTTGAATGTAAACTGGTGAAATGTTATGAAAATAAAGTTGTAAAAGCACCCATTTCTTTATTTCATATTGTGTACTTTTTTTTTAGTTTGTGAAAGTGTCAATCTAGAAGGGATTTATAATTAATTCATAACTGATTAGTTTTTAATCTAATTTGATTATGATTGATGTAATCTTCCTAAAGATTAAAAATTAGTAATCCAAGAAAAGTTTACTTTTTAATCTGAAGGGATTTGTCCCTCAGGACAATCTGAGCTGGATTAAAAAGTTAATCTATTTGATTACAATTATAATCGCTCGAATTTAGAGAGTTAGTTACTGTTGCTTAAAGAAAAATGCAACCCAGACATTAGTTTGCTTTTAGAGTGAAGAAGAACAAGAAAGAAAAGACAGTGAAAGTTTGATGGACAATCTGTTCAAAAGTTAATATTGAAAGTTTAAGAATATCATTATTATGAAGATCCTTAAATTGGCAACTCTGCAGGCATCTGTGATGTCATCGTGGACAACCCTCAATTAATTTTGTACACAGAATTTAACATTTTCTTCATTTTCAAGAAAAATCGAAATTCTTTTGATTTACTCTTTGAGTATGTCATGGCTACATCAATTCTACAAGTATTTTGGGAAAAATTATGTTGATTCCTGACTGAAAAGGTTATATAAATCAGTTATTTTGAAAATTTATGCACAAAATGAATGGAGAGTTGCCCACGATGACATCACAGATGCTGGCAAAGTTGCCAACTTAAGGATTTTCATAATAGGGACTTACTTAAAATTTCAAAATTTATAACTCTTGAACAGATTGTTCGATTTTTCTCAAAATTTCACTGTTTACTCTTTCTTGATCATCTTCATTCACTTAAAACACACTGATGCCTGGGTTGCATTCTCCTTTAAGGTGAGAACGGAACATGGCAAGTCATCTATATCATTTGCATGCTCTGTAGTATGGAATAGTTTACCAAAAGATATTAGGCAGAAAAAAACACTCTCCGCTCATTTTCTACAGCAATAAAAATCCATTTATTTCAAGAATATATTCAGTATCCGTTGTAAATACCACCATACGTGCCTTCCTTACGTTCTCTGTTTTATGTCAAAATGATCCATTTATGATCTGCCCTATGTCATGTACGTAAATCCATTTTAATACGAGTTTAGTATTCACTGTTATAAGGGCACCGCACCTCACCAGCAGTATTAATTGCTATCGGTGTCCTATATTACCAATGATATGTGTGTTTCAAAATATGTATAATAGTATTGTGATCAATTTTTGGTAATAAAGTTCTTTCTTTCTTTTATTCATTCATTCGTTCATTCATTCATTCATTCATTCATTCATTCATTCATTATGACATGTATATAGGCCTACTATTGAAAGAGTGGTTATTACGCGTACACTCTAAAAACGATTCAGTCAAAATGACTATAGATAAAGGATCATATCTTACTATCTTCTAATCAAAACCGTATGTCTACTAGCAAAAAATACGACCAGTAAATAATTAAAAATTACTTTTAAAATAGTCAGAAATGACTAAAGTAATAGCTGTACCCAGCTGACCCTTTCGTCTAGTCAATTTTAACCGTTTATAAAGGGTGTACCGGAATTTCGGTTTCTGAAAAGTAAGACAACAATGCATTGATTTAGAACTGATAAATTCTGATATAAAAGATTCCCTATACCCCCCCCCGCCCTCTTCTCTCTGTATGTCTATCTTGCTATTTTCATAGCAAGCAGTGGCGGCACCAAGGGGGGGGGGGCATGGGGGGCATTTGCCCCCCCCCCCCACTCAGAAGCTTTGCCCCACCCCCCAGTTGCCCCCCCCCCCAAAAAAAAAAAAAATTTTGAGGACTGAAAAGAAAAATTATACAGTCATTTGTAAATAGGTAGATGTTGTCATAAGCATCATGATATGTTCTTCCATTGTTCTGACAATGAACCCATACAGGTACATGCATGCATTGAAAGAGCGGTCTCATGACGTGGGTCTATAAAGATGATTAACGCTGGAATATCAGTTTCCAAAAATAAAGATGAGGCAATGAATAGACAAAAAAAAAAAGATAATTCCAAAACTCTGATGATAAATTCTGATCATGCTGATAAAAGGATAACCATTATACTCATCTCTCTCTCTCTTCCTCTCTCTCTCTCTCTCTCTCTCTCTCTCTGTCTCTAGTCTTCTCTCCGACACTCTTAATCCCATTTAGTTTCAAATTTCAAGCCTTCAGGCTTTTTAGAGGAACTTTCCCCTAATCACAAAGTTGAAAATGATAAAGTTATGCGGCATACAGATCTAGAAACTCGTAAGATAATTAATCCACACGAAATTACAGAACATATTTATGTAACATAATGGTCGAAATTTATCCAGTTTTTATCAGTAATTCAGCCCACTCCCACTTTATTTTATTTATTTTTCATTAGCCTTCAAGACAAACATAAACAGATAAATGAATAAATAAAATGTACATATTCGCATACAAGTTGTTTCATGCGAATATACTTACATCCATGCATAAAATTCATAGAGTCTTTTAATCAAAACCATCCTGTTGCACGAACCATTAAGTAATTAATTACAAAATAATTCCTTGATCCCTACAATTCACAGAATAATTAGAGAAATCAGAAAAAGCACCCCCCCCCCCCCCCCGATCCACAAAATAATAATAATAATGTTACAAAATACTAGCACAAACCATAATGCTGTAACAGATATAGAACCTTGATATTTGAATGCTGATTAAATCTTAAAGTGGAATGAGGAAAATTACATGACTTGGAGGAGAGAAATGAAATAATATTTTTTCGGTATATTTTGATAGGAAACAATTCCTTTATTTATTTTAACATTAATATTCAATAGGGTGCACTTTCAGCAAAATGCATATCACAAGAGCCAATACACATAAAATTAATGACATGTGTAATTTGAAATTGCATGTACATTCTAAAATGTCTCTTTATGCTGATGATACCGCCATTTTTAATCACGGTGAATCAATTAAGGAGGTACAAAAGTATTTGCAAGATGATTTTGATTCAATATGTAAATGGTTAGACTTAAATAATATGCATTTACACCCGCAAAAAACAAAAGCCATGGTATTTGGTCAAAAGAAAAAGTTGAGGGGTGCTTATTTGCCAGTGAAATTCAGGAACGTACAATTAGAAAATGTAAAAAAGATTAAATACTTAGGTGGAACGTACAATTAGAAAATGTAAAAAAGATTAAATACTTAGGTGTCATGCTCGATCCGGGCTTGACTTGGTGTGAACATATTACTAATATCGTTTGTAAAATATCTCGAGCAATAGGTTGTATAAGGCGGATTAAGCACTTACTGTCCTTTGATATCATGAAGAAGCTGTACTTTTCTATGATTTTACCTTACATTGATTACTGTAGTACATCTTGGGGAAGCAGTGCAAAAATACATTTAGATAAGATACAAAAACTTCAAAATAAATATGCCAGGATGCTTTTGAAAAAAGATTATAATACATCACAAATTTCTTTGTTGCAGTCACTAAAGTGGCAATCAGTAGATCAGCGTATAAAATATCAGTATTGTGTTCTTGTATATAAAATAATGAATAATTTAGTTCCAAATTATTTAAAACCTTTAGTATGTAAACGGCCCGTGAAATACAGGACACGGTTTTCTTTGCGATGCCCCCTTCAGCTTCCCAAAGCTAGAACTGAATATAAAAGAAAATCTTTCGCATATTTCGGACCCAAATTATTTAATGCACTTCCTTCAAATTTACAAGCTTGTACCTCCTTGTTAGTTTTTAAAAAAATATGCAAAGCCTTTCATACGAATTGATAAAGAGCGAAATAATATTCCATTGATTTACAATGCTATGTACTTGTATGTTTAAATTGTCACTTCCCACTCTATGTTTTTGGTGTTAATTGTTTCTGATGTTAAATATTTTGTATTTTGTATTTTTGACGTTGATTGTTTTTTTGATGATATATTTTATAGTTATCTTGACATGTATTTTTTAAACTGCAGGGCGCCTTTGTAAAGCAGTTTTAAGAACTGAACAGGCCTACCCTGCAGTATAAAATAAATAAAACAAAATAAATAAATAATAAATAAATAAATAAATAATAAAACAAGTTGAATACAAATTTATACAATGGTTAGAATACGAGGCGATATGATGGAAATGTATAAGTATTTATAAAACATTTATAATGCCCCATTTCTAAGGTGGGATCATGAAGGGATTTTTTTAAGATAAAGATTGAGACAAACGGATACCAATAGTGTCCAACACTATTTATAATCACACTTGCTAAACTAATAGCAGAAACACTAGCCGATCCAGCGTTTGAAAATAGTGGGGGCGACGAGGCCGAGCAGCACGCCTGTCAGTAACGTTATTGGTAAGATGGCCCCAGATTTCAATTAAGCAGCCTGTTTACCCCTTCGACGCTGGAAAAAAAATAAGGAGAGGGGCGTCCCCGCAACCTACTGGATCCGCCAATGTAAATATAACTCAAGATTTGATGGCTTCGAGAGAATTACACTGAAATTCATTTCCATATCAGATATCATTTTCTTGACTTCAATGTATGGATGTCCTCCTCGACTTTTCTGAGGCCTCCGCAGCTAAACTGGGTTCCAAAAGAAACATCACTTTTGCAGAGCAACGCTCACTAAAATCTACAGCATCAAAATTAATCATTATTTAGACACAGATAAGCTATAATTCTCCTTATGACGCACATTTGAAAATTTTAAAGATCAGTTTTGCCATAAAGGAGAAAAATCTGATGAAATTGCTTAAGGTCGCTTTTTAAAAATCACAGAAACTGCTCCCTGAGAACCTCCGCGAAATCCTATTCAGAACATTCCAAAGCTGTTCATTCAATTTCAAAGGTGGGTTGTACTGGCAATTGTCCATACCGATCTCGGTGCCTGGGAGGCAAGCAGTTTTTGTGATTTTGAAAAATTACCTATTGCGTTTTTACCTTCTTTTATTCTTCTTTTATCACTGAACAAAACATAAAATTTTTAAGTTGTGCTTGGTAAAGAGTATTTCAGCTAATCTCTGCCCAATTATGATTCATTTAAATGCTTTTGATTTTAATGTGTGTTCACTCTGAAAAAGTGATAACAGAGCAATATATTCTTATCCATGCACTTTAACAGGAATACTATAGGCCTAATTTTCATTGTTTGTTTGTTTTTACCCAGAGTAGCCTTAAAAATATTGATATTGTTCTCTCTTTGAGTCTTGGATTCACATTATTGTCAAAACTTAATAGAAGCGCCGTAGTCTAGTGGAATGTGAATCTCGTGGTCCGAATTCGAGTCCCGCCGCGGCACGGGAATTTGGCAAGATTGTGAATCTGCATTGCCACTCTATCTCCAGCCAGGCGTTAAGTGGGTACCCGGTAGGATGCGAAAGTAATTGTGGTGTGAATCCCATGACCGGAGTAATACTATTTCTGTAAAGCGCTTAGAGACATCGGAGATGTATTAGCCGCTACAAAAATCCAGAATATTTTATTATTATTATTATCATTATGTAGGAATTACTGATCTTATGCCATATTCCCCATTCCTGGGTTTTTTTTCTTCGGGCAAGGCTCGATTGGCCAGCCCGTTAGTGACAAGAAGCCAATGCTTAACACTGTTAACTCTGTTAACCGACTACACTGGAACGTGTTAACCTACAGGATGGAAGTAGTGTATGCAGGTGATTTTTTTTTTTTTTTTTTTTTTTTTTTTTTTGGTAGGGTCCAGGAAGAATAACTACGCACTGGTTACTGCCTTTCCTTTCTTTAATAATTATCTTATTATTATGCACGGATCTATTGTATGATTAAAAGGGACAATATTATTGTAAAGTTTTACACATAACTGTTATCGCTCGGTGCACATTCAAAAGTGCCCCCCTCTTGTTTGACATTTTCTTTAGGAATAAATTCATGCAGATACTCCGGGCGGGGGGGGGGCATTAGTCACAGGTTATCTGTCATCAATTATTTTGTGCAATATGGGGTATGAGTAATAGAGGAGGGCATTTATGACATAAATCTTTTCTTTTGTCTCTTACTTTTACATAAGTTGTATTTAATAATAATAATAATAATAATATCGATGCTTATATAGCGCCGGTATCCGCCAGGTCCTGACGCTCATGGCGCTCAACAAATTACATATGACAATCGAGAAAAATACATATTGGAAAAATAAATTCTTAGACTACAAAATTAAGTAAGGAGAGAATAATCCTAAACTGAGGTACATACAGATCAACATAATTCAAGGAAATGATAGCAATAAAAGATTAAGGGTATCCATTCAAAAAGAGATGAGATTTGAGGGCAGCTCTGAAATCAATAAGGGTTGATAGGGTACGTATTTCAAGAGGGAGCCTATTCCAAAGATGGGGGCCAGAGTGAGAGAAGGCTCTATCCCCCCAAGAGCTCCGTGTCTTGGGGATTACCAAAAGGGAAGATTGAGAAGAACGTAGGTGTCCTGTAGGCTTGTACTCAGTTATTAAATTCATATTGTAGGAGGGAGCAGAGTCATGAAGGGAACGGAATACTATAGTAATAATATCTTGAAGATGATCCTATCACATACAGGAAGCCAATGTAGGGCTTTAAGAACAGTATTTTGAATATGTCTTTCTCAGGTATTCATTTTGTATTTGTAGCACCCTATTTGTGTATACTGTACATGTCAAAGATGTTTTTGTTGTTATTGTATTTTATAGAGTCCGAAAACAATTTTTGTGTTTTTAAAACATGACAATAAAGAAAATTGAATTGAATTGAATTGAATTGAATTGAATTGAATTATACTTTGAATTATACATTATTTATTTGCCCATTGTAGTATCGCTCATAGCAAAATGAAAATTAATATTGCCCTGAATTCCCTCAGAAAAAAATCAGTCCATCAGACAATATCATGTTTGTAATTCTCAATATATCAGATATTTTCCTATAGTTGTCAAAATTTACCCTTTATTTCGTACAATGGCATGCAAATCAATAAATCCAGTCTCCTAAGTTCGAATGACTAATACAGCTCTTTTCACTTAAAAAATATTATTTTGACATAATTAATGATTATGCAAAGCGGCTATTTTGCAATGGACTCAGAAAATGATCAGATTTAACGTATAAAGTTACCTTTTCAGTGTTCTTTAACAATGGTTTTTTTTTTTTTTCTTCTTCTTCTTTTTTTTTCTTTTTTTTTCTCCTTTCTCTCATACCAAATAGGGTTGTCATGCTGTCTGTGTACAAAGAAATGTTTTAACGTGTTTTTGTTAAAGTATTTTTGTTGCTTGATTTATAGATTTTCATATAATCATGGACTTTTATTTTGAAAAGGGACTCTAAACGTGAAATACTTTCACTGGCCCTTTAACCACGTGATGTTTATTATTTTTTCCCTATTCATCTTTAAAAGGTAACCAGGCAAAGACATTACCTTACGATAAAGCTCTCACATAATAATCTGAAGCATCACGATAATGCAGTATATAATGTTTTGTGAGGTTTGCCAACTTTCTTTTCCCCCTACCAGATATTTCCGTTTGCAGATGACGGCGGGGTTTTTTTTTTCTTCAAAAAGGTTTAGATTGG
Organism: Echinometra lucunter; assembly: GCA_029962745.1. NCBI lineage: Eukaryota > Metazoa > Echinodermata > Echinoidea > Camarodonta > Echinometridae > Echinometra > Echinometra lucunter. The sequence goes on from CM057155.1 coordinate 33,362,045, forward strand.
GTAGATTTACAATACCAGGTGTATTTAGTCAGTTGTTGTTTTCTTGTTTGTAATAAACTTGATTTACAATGCGAATATTTTTAAAGTGTTTTGTGCGGAACAAGGTTTTGTTATCAGCAGAGCTCATGATTCCTGTTCTGATCTAAATGATGACTAAGAAAAAAAAACCCCACAGATTTGAAAACGCATTAAAGTCGTTAAAACTCTTCATCGTATGCCATGTTGTGTCCTTGTAGTTTTGTTTGAAATCTTCAAAAGGCCTAATGATAGCATTATTGAAATGTTTGACCTTTCTGTTATAGCGTGCATCTCCTTATATGCTGTAGATATCTCACAGGAAGGAATATGGATCATTCTGGGGTTCAAGATTATCAAACGGCGCTGCTTGTGTAGCCTTTGATACTCAGTCTGCAGCTACTTTGTAGGGGCTTTTGGGCCACATTTTTTCTCCATCTACAACCAAAAGATAAGTCCTAAACGCAATGCTATTTTTCTTACTGTGCAGAATGTAGTTTTATTTGGATTATGTGTGAGATGAATATTCTGTTAGGATCCACTTTGTTTTGATGATGGCCCCAAATAGGTTCATCTATATTTGTGCGTCTGTCGGCAATCGTTTAACTGAAAAATTCTCCCGTTAATTAACTGCTGAGCTCCATAACATGCAAGATTAAGCCGAGAATGCAAATGTGTATAGGCCTACTCAACTATAGCTTTTTAAAATACAAAAAGTGGCACATGGGCCACATTTTGTGGGCCATCTGCCAGGCCCCGTGTAGTAGAAAATTTTCTTGAAAGGGAGAATGGGCCACACGGTGTTTAGTGGTATTTATAAATTTATTATAAAAATTGATTTCAATAGTATACCTCTATCCTTTGACAGAGGTCCCATTTAGCTATGGCTCTTTGGGGCCGTCTGTCGGGCACAAAGCAGCAGAAAATTCGTCTGTCATGACCCATTCCGCAATCGGTAAGAGTAACCTGAGCATCCGAAATTGGTTTTATGTGGTACCTTGGATATCTAACCTAGGTTAGATATAGAGAGGGGGCCTATGGGCCACATTTTAAGGACGTCTGCCGGGCACAAAGCAGCAGAAATTTCGTCTGTCATGGGCCATTCCGTGTTCTGGGGCACTCAGATATTTACTTGAAATTGGTTTCAAGTGGTACCTCGTTCATCTAAGCGACACCCCTTTTTTTCGGCCCTTTGGGGCGTCTGCAGGGCATTTAGCAGCAGAAAATTCGTCTGTCACGGGCCATTCCGTATTCAGTGTAATAAGCCGCAAAATCTGCCGTGGGTTTCATGTGGTACCTCGTTCATCTAATCTAGCCCATTTTGGCCCCCTTTAAAAGGGCCCAGGGGCCACACGCAGCAGAGCTGCAACGGCAGACGCCCAGTTTGGTTTTTGCGGGGTTCTTACCCAAGTATTCCAATACTCAGATGTTGGTACCTTGTTCATCTAATCAAAAGTGACCTAGCTGTCGGTCTATAATGACAGTCACAAATTAATGTTTTTTTTTTCTTTCTTTCTTTCTTTTGATCTATACCATGTGAGTCGTAAATGTCGAAAGGTCGGGATCGTATTTTGAAAATAATCCCTTTTCAATGATGATGATGTACCTTGAATTACGTGAGCCTTCCGGAAAATTCCCATGCGTTTTAAAATCATGAAAATTTTTATTAACTTAACGTCAATATTTTATCATGTAGTATACATAGACATCTATTCCCATAAACTATTTTCAAATATATATAGCCCACATTGTAAAAAAACAAAAGAAAGATTGTAAAGTATATTGTCCATGATGGACACTTTTGATCGACGGCTTTGTTAATCCGCAAATCACATGGGTGTTTTTTTATTATTATTACTATCATTTTTTTTTATTCATTTTTATTTTTTATTTATTTATTTTTTATTTTTGTATATATATATATATATATATATATATAAACATGATGACAATGCACCAGTCAATAAAGGTGGGGTGTAATCTAGTCATTTGTGTAGGCACGTGAATGTTTCCTCATGATTTGCCCCCCCCCCCCTGGTTTCGCCTATAGTTTGAGAAACTTAGATACGCCACCCCTGTTACTAGCTTATTATGCAGTGCCGTTGCATCCATTTTGTTCGCAGTGCTGCTTTTCGGTTGAAATGCATATGCCACAAATTCTATTTTAAGTCATGTCGTTATTCCCTTGCTGTCTCATTTAGTGGAAGAACATAAAATGTTCTTCCATTGTTCGGACAATGAACCAATACAGGTGCATGCATGCATTGAAAGAGCGGTCTCATGACGTGGGTCTATAAAGATGATTAACGCTGGAATATCAGTTTCCAAAATTAAAGATGAGGCAATGAATAGACAAAAAAAAAAAAAAAGATAATTCTAAAAACTCTGATAAATTCTGATCATGCTGATAAAAGGTAAATCATTACACTCCTCTCTCTCTCTCTCTCTCTCTCTCTCTCTCTGTCTCTTGTCTTCTCTCCGACACTCTTAATCCCTTTTAGTTACAAATTTCAAGCCTTCAGGCTTTTTAGAGGAACTTTCCCCTAATCACAAAGTTGAAAATGATAAAGTTATGCGGCATACAGATCTAGAAACTCGTAAGATAATTAATCCGCACGAAATTACAGAACATGATTATGTAACATTATGTTCGAAATTTATCCAGTTTTTATCTGATTCAGTAATTCAGTCCACTCCCACTTTATTTTATTTATTTTTCATTAGCCTTCAAGGCAAAAATAAACAGATAAATGCATAAATAAAATGTACATATTCGCATGCAAGTTGTTTCATGCGAATATACTTACATCCATGCATAAAATTCATAGAGTCTTTTAATCAAAACCATCCTGTTGCACGAACCATTGAGTAATTAATTACAAAATAATTCCTTGATCCCTACAATTCACAGAATAATTAGAGAAATCAGAAAAAGCACCCCCCCCCCCGATCCACAAAATAATGATAATAATAATGTTACAAAATACTAGCACAAACCATAATGCTGTAACAGATATAGAACCTTGATATTATTTTGAATGCTGATTAAATCTTAAAGTGGAATGAGGAAAATTACATGACTTGGAGGAGAGAAATGAAATAATATTTTTTTGTATATTTTGGTAGGAAACAAACATCATTTTATATTCCTTTATTTATTTGAACATTAATATTCAATAGGGTGCACTTTCAGCAAAATGCATATCACAAGCTTAGAGACAATACACATAAAACAAGTTGAATACAAATTTATACAATGGTTAGAATACGAGGCGATATGATGGAAATGTATAAGTATTTATAAAACATTTATAATGCTCCATTTCTAAGGTGGGATCATGAAGGGATTTTTTTTAAGATAAAGATTGAGACAAACGGATACCAGTAGTGTCCAACACTATTTATAATCACACTTGCTAAACTAATAGCAGAAACACTAGCCGATCCAGCGTTTGAAAATAGTGGGGGCGACGAGGTCGAGCAGCACGCCTGTCAGTATTATGCGCAGCGGCGCCAGTGTTGTTAGAACGTTATTGGTAAGATGGCCCCAGATTTCAATTAAGCAGCCTGTTTACCCCTTCGACGCTGGAAAAAAATAAGGAGAGGGGCGCCCCCGCAACCTACTGGATCCGCCACTGTAAAAATAACTCAAGATTCGATGGCTTCGAGAGAATTACGCTGAAATTCATTTCCATATCAGATATCATTTTCTTGACTTCGATGTATGGATGTCCTCATCGACTTTTCTGAGGCCTCCGTAGCTAAACTGGGTTCCAAAAGAAACATCACTTTTTCAGAGCAACGCTCACTAAAATCTACTGCATCAAAATTAATCATATTTAGACACGGATAAGCTATAATTCTCCTTATGACGCACATTTGAAAATTTTAAAGATCAGTTTTGCCATAAAGGAGAAATATCTGACGAAATTGCTTAAGGTCGCTTTTTAAAAATCACAGAAACTGCTCCCTACCTAGGGGGCAAACCCCATTTTCAGGGTTTTTGAGACACGGAATGCTGTAAAAGGTTGTTGGGTGTCAATGTGTTCAGGAGATCATACTGCACAACTTCCAGGTGGACTACCTTGAAATTACGCTGCTGAAAAGAAATGGTGACCATTCTTCCAAAATGGCTGCCTTGTAAACTAGTAATGAACTGTTTTGAATGTAAATATTTAATAAAACGTCTATTTTTCACGTATAATACATCATATTAAAGAGTATTAAATTCCCTACGCACTGATGTCACTTTCGATGGGTTTGAAGATGATTTGTATAACATTTTTGGCTCAAATATGTGAAATTTTACCTTTTTTACCCAAAATCTTAATTGCATCAAAATACATATTTCGGCGTGTTTCAATAGTCCTGATGACTAATAATTTCAGACTTTCTCAAAAATTGTCCATATCTATGGTCAATATCATATGCAAGTTTCAACTTCATCACTTATCTAACAAAAAAGTTGTAGGACTCTGAAGTTAAAACTGTGATATTGACTAATTGCACAGAAATTGGTTGCTAAGGGCTGCCTACTCCCTAGCACGTTGGCATCTTGCTATGTCTAGTGATCGCTATTTCCATGCAGCTTAATGATAAGATATGTGCTGTCTATTAATGTAGTTTGATCGTATTACACTCATTTATGAATCTTAATTAGTTCCCAATGCTGTAAAAACAATGCGCATGTAGCAACTGATGTACAGATAGAAACTAGTGCAGGCTATTGGTGTATTTGGTGTATATAGAATGAGTCCTTTCTGATGGTGATAGTCATGATTTGCACCCCTACTCTTAAAAATTACAATTCAAGGTTTGGTCGCCGCCTTCTGTTACATCTCCACTCCTCTCCATCCCGCCTCACCCCCCCCCCCCCCTCCATTCGGCATTTAAAGAGACTTTTAGTAATGGAAAATGATCAATGAATTAAAAAGGCCTGACAAAAAGATTTCTTCCTTGCATGCGCTCATAATCTTCAAAGCCTATAAGGCATAAGCAGTGTTTTTAATATGATTTTACTCAATTTCTCGCTTTAAAATAAAAAATAAAATGGGCAGGATCATGGCTGTTGAGGAAGGAGGGGGAGGACTAGGAGTTCTGATCCCAAAATAGGAGCTTCGCTAGATATGTGTGCGGAGGTGTCACAGCCAAGGATGAAAAGGGGCAAATTTGACATTTTCATATTTTTATTTATTTATTTTATTTTATTTATTCATTTCCTGACATAGGGTGGATAGCCCTTTCAGCAAAAGCTGATTTTCAAAGGGGTCCACACATGAAAATATACAACAGAAACGAGTGTAACAAAAGAATGGGATAAAACAAAAATGTACAGAAACAGGTAAAACACAAAGTAAACAGATGAATATGATAAAACAGTACAAAAGCATAATACAAAAATTATATCTACGAATTAAACAAGTGAAAATAAAAACTAATAAAAAGTAAATACAAATAGTAACAACAAAAAAAAACATGTTGGTAAAGAATTTATTACAGCATTAAAAATATCAAAGATTAGAAAAAAGAAAAGAAATGACAAAGAAAGACAGTATGAGACCTCCCCCCCCCCCCACCCCACTAATCGAACGCGCTCTTTAAAGCACGAATAAATGCGTTTATATTACATCCTTCTCTTACTTCTAATGGAAGGAAATTGAATGACCTGGTCGTGTTGTAAAGAAAACTTCTTCTCTTAATTTCGGAATTGGGTTTTGTGAGGTTTAGCAGTCTATCACTATTTCTTAATGAGTAGGGATTTCTTTTAAATTCAATTCGTGACGAAAGATAAGGAGGGCTTAATTTATGAATCATTTTGAATAGCATAACCAGGTTTCCAATTTTCCATCGGGTATAAATGCGTGTAATACCCGCTTGTTCATACACATCATTTGTCCTTTGTTCAGGTTGTGCTTTTATCATAACTCTCACCGCTCTATTCTGTAGCACATTGAGCTTATTCAAAATGACTTTACCAGGATTGTTCCAAATAGGAGAACAATAATCGAGGTGGCACTGAATAATACTGAAATATAACATCTTGGCGCAAGTGAAATTAATAAGGGGTCTTGCTTTTCGATAGAGAAACAGGTTGCGAATAATTTTCTTACGTATATGATCAAAGTGCAATTTCCATGTCAAAGATGGGTCAAGTATTACTCCTAGGTATTTACAACTAGAAACTTCTTTTAAAATTTGATTGTCAATGCAGAACCGTAGGCCAAGATTGTGAATCTGCTTTAATCTTTTGTGTGAACTAATGAGCATGTATTCAGTTTTATTTAAATTTAAAATCAGTCTATTAGCATTGAGCCATGAGGTTACAGATACCAAATCCTCATTAATTTGGGCCTTCATATCAACTGGATCTTCAGAGGAATAATACAGACAGGTGTCGTCAGCGTAAAGGGAAATTGACGAATGTTTGACTGCATTGATAATGTCATTAATAAATATTACAAAGAGCATGGGACCCAGAATACTCCCCTGGGGTATCCCTAACTCTATCTAATATCTATCTGCATGGGATGTTATCAATTCTATGCAGTGTTGCTTTCGTGTTCTTTCTGTTCATATATTTGTTTTTATCTCTTCCTGCAGGTTTGGCAAAAATCCAATGACCTTTTATTTTATTTATTTATTTCAATTTATTTATTCATTTATTTATTTTTGCTTAGAAAACAATCGTTTCAGCTGCATAGTAAGACATTTCACAACTCAAAAGAAAATAACGACGTTAATATCTCTTCTGAGTCAAAATCAACTGATCTTTAGTACCTATATTTTTATTGTTTGATAGCCATTGCAAATATATTTGGACCATATAGCATACTAGTACACATAGTTACCTGTATTGGTGAAACTGTAGTAAGGTTAGGTTCTGGGCAAAAAAGTAGGGTATTGGGGAAAAAATCCTTATTTGTAGATATCTATTTTATTCCCATCAGTTTTCATAAAACAATAGTTTGGCAAGTTTTTTTTTTTGGGGGGGGAAGGGGCTCGAATCTCGAAATGGGCATGTTTTTGAGGTAGTGGGTGTGCGGGATAAGGAATGAGTTATGAACCCTACACGCTCAGAAAGTTGGTTAAGATCGTTGCCAGTTGCTTATGAACCTGTCAATTTTTCGTAAAAAGAAATGTACAGTATGAAACGTAAGTGTTTTTTTCTAAACCAACGTTTGGTTGGTTCATGATAAGAACCTACCAAATGTTCATCTAGAAAATTTCTTATTTTTATAGAATAGATCTTCAACCAACCTAAAAAAAAAAAACCAAAAAAAAAAAAAAGACCCTTTCTTAGAGGGTAGGGTTTTTTTTTTTCGTTAAATCTTGTTTAGCACTTGTATGCATGTCTAATTGTATTTCGCCGGTTTCCTTGACAGTACTATAAATTTAAGGCTAAATGATTATGACAAGGGGGAGTGAAAGAGGGGGGGGGAGCAAGAAGGGTAAGGAATGGGCAGATATGCTAACTATCAATGAGTTGTAGAGACTCTTTCATTTTTTGTCAATAATTCTCCATTACAACAAAGGTAATGGACGAAAAGTCTCTCGCTTTTTAGCTTTTATGTGTTGGGGGAGAGGGGGAGGGGGTATGGACACATTAAGATATTAGGATGTGGTGTGGAGCAACATCTGAACAATTTCTTCATGTGATAAAGTCATAGTGTCCTTGTTCTTAATGCATTATTGGACCAATAATCTAGATTTTTATAATAGTTCATGAACACACGACATACATGTAGATTGCTAGGCACAGACAACAGCAACAGCTTATTAGGATGGGGTGAGCGAAGGGGCCTAAACATGGCGCAAGAGGGGGTGAACGAACCGCAAAATCTATAATCTTTATGAGTTGGAATGTAAATCATAAATCATGAATACCACTTTAAGAAAGGACTCGTTCCCTGTATCATTGGACCAAATGCTGTGCTAAATACAACAAAAAAAGTAACTTCACCCCTAAGGAAAATGCTGTAACTTTTTAACGAAGAGGTTTTGAGGAAAATGATTTGGCAGAAATGTTTCTACACTTATTGACCAGCTTCTGTGTAAAAATGAGATTGATACGTCGAGTCATGGATGAGTGAGCATACATTAAAGGAAAAAATGTCACTTTTCAAAAGTCACAAGAGTCATTTACGAGGGTCTGTGAAACAAGATTTTGGCAAGCTAACTTGCCCCAAGTAAGGTTTAGAGTAATTCAAAATTTAAATGAGAACCGACCCTACACAGCCATAATGAGTGGGTGCCTAAAGTGGCATATGTTTTTTCTAAGAAAAAAAAAAGTAGGGGGGGGGGGCTAAAGTGGAACTGTGTCCAAATTTGTTAGGAATTGATATGCCTTGTGAATTGTTAAAGGGTAGCAACTTTCGAATCCTTACAAAAGTAATATGGGTATATTTCATTATATTCTTTTTAAATCTCCATATGTATGCCTACCTACTCAAGCGTGACATCATTAAAACTGTTTATTTAACAGTATAACACACGTTCAGCAAGATAACTGATATTCAATTTTCATTCACCTGAAGTAATGTCATGCTTGTCATGCAGTTGACTTTCCCCATTACCCGTTGATATCGTGTTCACTCAACCATGCAATTTCGAGCAAAATATCAGAATAGGTTTTAGAAAGTTGATGGCGTTACACATACAGAGCTGAAATTGAATTGTGCATATGCATTAATGCCATATTCACAGGAATCTTTGCATTTCTTCCTTCATCTTTAAAGTGTGCTCACTCAACCATGACACCAATGCTTCCTTTGATCTTCCTACAACACGCGATGATACTTGTTAGTAACAATATTTCATGTCAATTCTTGCAATAAATTTAATGGATTTTGCAATTTTAGGAGGATTGAACATTGCCATTTCCCTCGTAAAACTGTGCTCACCCAACCGTGAAAAAGCGTGAAAGGTGTCAGGATAGGTGTGAGTCGATCAAACATTGAATAATAAAACAACAACAGCACTTAAACAGACACCAGAAACAGAATTTGCCAAAATCTTGTTTCACAGACCCTCATAAATGACTCTTGTGACTTTTGAAAAGTGACATTTTTTCCTTTAATGTATGCTCACTCATCCATGACTCGACGTATCAATCTCATTTTTACACAGAAGCTGGTCAATAAGTGTAGGAACATTTCTGCCAAATCATTTTCCTCAAAACCTCTTCGTTAAAAAGTTACAGCATTTTCCTTAGGGGTGAAGTTACTTTTTTTGTTGTGTTTAGTTTCCATCTATGCATTATCAGTTTCTAGGCGCAGTTTTTTTTTAGTGCTCATTGGGAACCAATGAAGATTCATAAATGAATGAAATATGATCAAACTGCATCATTAGACATTACATGACTTATCAGCTGCATGGAAATAGTAATTACTGGTGGAAATGTCATTCTACATAGCAAGATACCAACGTTGCTAGGGATCAGGCAGCCCTTAGCAACCAATTTCTGTGCAATCAGTCAATATCACAGTGTTAACTTCAGAGTCCTACAACTTTTTTTGTTAGAAAAGTGATGAAGTTGAAACTTGCATATGATATTGACCATAGATATGGACAATTTTTGAGAAAGTCTGAAATTATTAGTCATCAGGACTATTGAAATACGCTGAAATATGTATTTTGACGCAATTAAGATTTTGGGTAAAAAAGGTAAAATTTCACATATTTGAGCCAAAAATGTTATGCAAATCATCTTCAAGCCCATCGAAAGTGACATCACTGTGTAGGGAATTTAATACTCTTTAATATGATGTATCATACGGGAAAAATAGATGTTTTATTAAATATTTACATTCAAAACAGTTCATTACTAGTTTACAAGGCAGCCATTTTGGAAAAATGGTCACCATTTCTTTTCAGCAGCGTAATTTCAAGGTAGTCCACCTGGAAGTTGTGCAGTATGATCTCCTGAACACATTGACACCTAACAACCTTTTACAGCATTCCGTGCCCCTAAAACCTGTCTTGCCCCCTAGGTACCCTGAGAACCTCCGCGAAATCCTGTTCAGAACATTCCAAAGCTGTTCATTCAATTTCAAAGGTGGGTTGTACTGGCCATTGTCCATACCGATCTCGGTGCCTGGGAGGCAAGCAGTTTTTGTGATTTTGAAAAAAATACCTCTTGCGTTTTTACCTTGTTTTATTCTTTTTCTTTCACCTAACAAAACATATATTTTTTTAGTTATGCTTGGTAAGGAGTATTTAAACTAATCTCTGCCCAATTATGATTCATTTAAATGCTTTTGATTTTAATGTGTGTCACTCTGAAAAAGAAGCAATATATTCTTTTCCATGCACTTTAGCAGGAATACTATAGGCCTAATTTTCATTGTTTGTTTGTTTTTACCCAGAGTAGCCTTAAAAATATTGATATTGTTCTCTCTTTGAGTCTTGGATTCTCATTATTTTCAAAACTAAATAGAAGCGTCGTAGTCTAGTGGAATGTGAATCTCGTGGTCCGAATTCGAGTCCCGCCGCGGCACGGGAATTTGGCAAGATTGTGAATCTGCATTGCCACTCTCCAGCCAGGCGTTAAGTGGGTACCCGGTAGGATGCGAAAGTAATTGTGGTGTGAATCCCATGACCGGAGTAATAATATTTCTGTAAAGCGCTTAGAGACATCGGAGATGTATTAGCCGCTACAAAAATCCAGAATATTTTATTATTATTATTATCATTATGTAGGAATTACTGATCTTATGCCATAGTCCCCATTCCTGTTTTTTTTTCTTCGGGCAAGGCTCGATTGGCCAGCCCGTTAGTGACAAGAAGCCAATGCTTAACACTGTTAACTCTGTTAACCGACTACACTGGAACGTGTTAACCTACAGGATGGAAGTAGTGTATGCAGGAGATTTTTTTTATTTTTTTTTTTATTTTGGTAGGGTCCAGGAAGAATAACTACGCACTGGTTACTGCCTTTCCTTTCTTTAATAATTATCTTATTATTATGCACGGATCTATTGTATGATTAAAAGGGACAATATTATTGTAAAGTTTTACACATAACTGTTATCGCTCGGTGCACATTCAAAAGTGCCCCCCTCTTGTTTGACATTTTCTTTAGGAATAAATTCATGCAGATACTCCGGGCGGGGGGGGGGCATTAGTCACAGGTTATCGGTCATCAATTATTTTGTGCAATATGGGGTATGGATAATAGAGGAGGGCATTTATGACACAAATCTTTTCTTTTGTCTCTTACTTTTACATAAGTTGTATTTAATAATAATAATAATAATATCGATGCTTATATAGCGCCGGTATCCGCCAGGTCCTGACGCTCATGGCGCTCAACAAATTACATATGACAATCGAGAAAAATACATTTTGGAAAAATAAATTCTTAGACTACAAAATTAAGTAAGGAGAGAATAATCCTAAACTGAGGTACATACAAATCAACATAATATTCAAGGAAATGACAGCAGGAAAAGATTAAGGGTATCCATTCAAAAAGATATGAGATTTGAGGGCAGCTTTGAAATCACTAAGGGTTGACAGGGTACGTATTTCAAGAGGGAGCCTATTCCAAAGATGGGGGCCAGAGTGAGAGAAGGCTCTATCCCCCCAAGAGCTCCGTGTCTTGGGGATTACCAAAAGGGAAGATTGAGAAGAACGTAGGTGTCTTGTAGGCTTGTACTCAGTTATTAAATTCATATTGTAGGAGGAAGCAGAGTCATGAAGGGAACGGAATACTAGTAATAATATCTTGAAGATGATCCTATCACATACAGGAAGCCAATGTAGGACTTTAAGAACAGTATTTTGCATATGTCTTTCTCAGGTATTCATTTTGTATTTGTAGCACCCTATTTGTGTATACTGTACATGTCAAAGATGTTTTTGTTGTTATTGTATTTTATAAAGAGTCCGAAAACAATTTTTGTGTTCTTAAAACATGACAATAAAGAAAATTGAATTGAATTGAATTGAATTGAATTGAATTGAATTATACTTTGAATTATACATTATTTATTTGCCCATTGTAGTATCGCTCATAGCAAAATGAAAATTAATATTGCCCTGAATTCCCTCAGAAAAAAATCAGTCCATCAGACAATATCATGTTTGTAATTCTCAATATATCAGATATTTTCCTATAGTTGTCAAAATTTACCCTTTATTTGGTACAATGGCATGCAAATCAATAAATCCAGTCTCCTAAGTTCGAATGACTAATACAGCTCTTTTCACTTAAAAAATATTATTTTGATATAATTAATGATTATGCAAAGCGGCTATTTTGCAATGGACTCAGAAAATGGCCAGATTTAACGTATAAAGTTACCTTTTCAGTGTTCTTTAAAAATGGTTTCTCTTTTCTTTTTTTTTTCTTTTTTTTTTTCTTTTTTTTCTCCTTTCTCTCATACCAAATAGGGTTGTCATGCTGTCTGTGTACAAAGAAATGTTTTAACGTGTTTTTGTTAAAGTATTTTTGTTGCTTGATTGATAGATTTTCATATAATCATGGACTTTTATTTTGAAAAGGGACTCTAAACGTGAAATACTTTCATTGGCCCTTTAACCACGTGATGTTTATTATTTTTTCACTATGCATGTTTAAAAGGTAACCAGGCAAAGACATTACCTTACGATAAAGCTCTCACATAATAATCTGAAGCATCACGATTATGCAGTACATAATGTTTTGTGAGGTTTACCCACTTTCTTTTCCCCCTACCAGATATTTCCGTTTGCAGATGACGGCGGGGTTTTTTTTTTTCTTCAAAAAGGTTTAGATTGGGTAGATTTACAATACCAGGTGTATTTAGTCAGTTGTTATTTTCTTGTTTGTAATAAACTTGACTTACAATGCGAATATTTTTAAAGTGTTTTGTGCGGAACAAGGTTTTGTTATCAGCAGAGCTCATGATTCCTGTTCTGATCTAAATGATGACTAAGAAAAAAAAAAACCCACAGATTTGAAAACGCATTAAAGTCTTTAAAACTCTTCATCGTATGCCATGTTGTGTCCTTGTAGTTTTGTTTGAAATCTTCAAAAGGCCTAATGATAGCATTATTGAAATGTTTGACTTTCTGTTATAGCGTGCATCTCCTTATATGCTGCAGATATTTCACATTCTGGGGTTCAAGATTATCAAACGGCGCTGCTTGTGTAGCCTTTGATACTCAGTCTGCAGCTACTTTGTAGGGGCTTTAGGGCCACATTTTTTCTCCATCTACAAACCAAAATATAAGTCCTAAACGCAGTGCTATTTTTTCTTACTATGCAGAATGTATTTTTATTTGGATTTTGTGTGAGATGAATATTCTGTTGGGATCCACTTTGTTTTGATGATGGCCCCAAATAGGTTCATCTATTTGTGCGTCTGTCGGCAATCGTTTAACTGAAAAATTCTCCCGTTAATTAACTGCTGAGCTCCATAACATGCAAGATTAAGCCGAGAATGAAAATGTGTATAGACCTACTCAACTATAGCTTTTTAAAATACAAAAGGTGGCACATGGGCCACATTTTGTGGGCCATCTGCCAGGCCCCGTGTAGTAGAAAATTTTCTTGAAAGGGAGAATGGGCCACACGGTGTTTAGTGGTATTTATAAATTTATTATAAAAATTGATTTCAATAGTATACCTCTATCCTTTGACAGAGGTCCCATTTAGTCATGACCCATTCCGCAATCGGTAAGAGTAACCTGAGCATCCGAAATTGGTTTTATGTGGTACCTTGGATATCTAACCTAGGTTAGATATAGAGAGAGGGCCTATGGGCCACATTGTGAGGGCGTCTGCCGGGCACAAAGCAGCAGAAATTTCGTCTGTCATGGGCCATTCCGTGTTCTGGGGCACTCAGACATTTACTTGAAATTGGTTTCAAGTGGTACCTCATTCATCTAACCGACACCCCTTTTTTCGGCCCTTTGGGGCGTCTGCCGGGCATTTAGCAGCAGAAAATTCGTCTGTCGCGGGCCATTCCGTATTCAGTGTAATAAGCCGCAAAATCTGCCGTGGGTTTCATGTGGTACCTCGTTCATCTAATCTAGCCCATTTTTGGCCCCCTTTAAAAGGGCCCAGGGCCCACACGCAGCAGAGCTGCAACGGCAGACGCCCAGTTTGGTTTTTGCGGGGTTCTTACCCAAGTATTCCAATACTCAGATGTTGGTACCTCGTTCATCTAATCAAAAGTGACCTAGCAGTCGGTCTATAATGACAGTCACAACCAATCTAAACATGATGACAATGCACCAGTCAATAAAGGTGGGGTGTAATCTAGTCATTTGTGTAGGCACATGAATGTTTCCTCATGATTTGCCCCCCCCCCCCCCCCTGGTTTCGCCTATAGTTTGAGAAACTTAGATACGCCACCCCTGTTACTAGCTTATGCAGTGCCGTTGCATTCATTTTGTTCGCAGTGTTGCTTTTCGGTTGAAATGCACATGCCACAAATTCTATTTTAAGTCATGTCGTTATTCCCTTGCTATCTCATTTAATGGAATTATGTTCTTCCATTGTTCGGACAATGAACCCATACAGGTGCATGCATGCATGCATTGAAAGAGCGGTCTCATGACGTGGGTCTATAAAGATGATTAACGCTGGAATATCAGTTTCCAAAAATAAAAATGAGGCAATGAATACACAAAAAAAAAATTGATAATTCCAAAATGATAAATTCTGATCATGCTGATAAAAGGATAACCATTATACTCCCCTCTCTCTCTCTCTCTCTCTCTCCCCCCCCCCCCCTCTCTCTCTCTCTCTCTCTCTACCTCTGTCTCTAGTCTTCTCTCCGACACTCTTAATCCCTTTTAGTTACAAATTTCAAGCCTTCAGGCTTTTTAAAGGAACTTTCCCCTAATCACAAAGTTGAAAATGATAAAGTTATGCGGCATACAGATCTAGAAACTCGTAAGATAATTAATCCGCACGAAATTACAGAACATGATTATGTAACATTATGTTCGAAATTTATCCAGTTTTTATCTGATTCAGTAATTCAGTCCACTCCCACTTTATTTTATTTATTTTTCATTAGCCTTCAAGGCAAAAATAAACAGATAAATGCATAAATAAAATGTACATATTCGCATACAAGTTTTTTCATGCGAATATACTTACATCCATGCATAAAATTCATAGTCTTTTAATCAAAACCATCCTGTTGCACGAACCATTAAGTAATTAATTACAGAATAATTATTTGATCCCTACAAAACAAAACACTAGCACAAACCATAATGCTGTAACAGATATAGAACCTTGATATTTGAATGCTGATTAAATCTTAAAGTGGAATGAGGAAAATTACATGACTCGGAGGAGAGAAATGAAATAATATTTTTCCGGTATATTTTGACAGGAAACAAACATCATTTATATTCATTTATTTATTTGAACATTAATATTCAATAGGGTGCACTTTCAGCAAAATGCATATCACAAGAGACAATACACATAACAAGTTGAATACAAATTTATACAATGGTTAGAATACGAGGCGATATGATGGAAATGTATAAGTATTTATAAAACATTTATAATGCCCCATTTCTAAGGTGGGATCATGAAGGGATTTTTTTTTAAAGAAAAAGATTGAGACAAACGGATACCAGTAGTGTCCAACACTATTTATAGTCACACTTGCTAAACTAATAGCAGAAACACTAGCCGATCCAGCGTTTGAAAATAGTGGGGGCGACGAGGCCGAGCAGCACGCCTGTCAGTATTATGCGCAGCGGCGCCAGTGTTGTTAGAACGTTATTGGTAAGATGGCCCCAGATTTCAATTAAGCAGCCTGTTTACCCCTTCGACGCTGGAAAAAAAAATAAGGAGAGGGGCGCCCCCGCAACCTACTGGATCCGCCAATGTAAAAATAACTCAAGATTTGATGTCTTCGAGAGAATTACACTGAAATTCATTTCCATATCAAATATAATTTTCTTGACTTCAATGTATGGATGTCCTCCTCGACTTTTCTGAGGCCTCCGCAGCTAAACTGGGTTCCAAAAGAAACATCACTTTTGCAGAGCAACGCTCACTAGAATCTACTGCATCAAAATTAATCATATTTAGACACAGATAAGCTATAATTCTCTTTATGACGCACATTTGAAAATTTTAAAGATCAGTTGTGCCATAAAGGAGAAAAATCTGATGAAATTGCTAAAGGTCACTTTTTAAAAATCACAGAAACTGCTCGCTGAGAACCTCCGCGAAATCCTATTCAGAACGTTCCAAAGCTGTTCATTCAATTTCAAAGGCGGGTTGTACTGGCCATTGTCCATACCGATCTCCGCGTGCCTGGGAGGCAAGCAGTTTTTGTGATTTTGAAAAAATACCTCTTGCGTTTTTACCTTATTTTATTCTTCTTTTTTTTTCACTTAACAAAACATATATTTTTTTAGTTGTGCTTGGTAAGGAGTATTTTAGCTAATCTCTGCCCAATTATGATTCATTTAAATGCTTTTGATTTTAATGTGTGTCACTCTGAAGAAGTGACAAGAGAGCAATATATTCTTTTCCATGCACTTTAACAGGAATACTATAGGCCTAATTTTCATTGTTTGTTTGTTTTTACCCAGAGTAGCCTTAAAATATTGATATTGTTCTCTCTTTGAGTCTTGGATTCTCATTATTTTCAAAACTAAATAGAAGCGTCGTAGTCTAGTGGAATGTGAATCTCGTGGTCCGAATTCGAGTCCCGCCGCGGCACGGAATTTGGCAAGATTGTGAATCTGCATTGCCACTCTCCAGCCAGGCGTTCAGTGGGTACCCGGTAGGATGCGAAAGTAATTGTGGTGTGAATCCCATGACCGGAGTAATAATATTTCTGTAATCGGAGATGTATTAGCCGCTACAAAAATCCAGAATATTTTATTATTATTATTACCATTATGTAGGAATTACTGATCTTATGCCATATTCCCCATTCCTGTTTTTTTTTTCTTCGGGCAAGGGTCGATCGGCCAGCCCGTTAGTGACAAGAAGCTAATGCGTAACACTGTTAACTCTGTTAACCGACTACACTGTAACGTGTTAACCTACAGGATGGAAGTAGTGTATGCAGGAGACGAGGGACTCGTCATCCCCTTGTCCGTCGTTGAAATAATGGCGAAAAGGGTAAAAGAAGTATAAAATAAAAGAAGAGAACAAAAAAGAAGAAAGGGAAAGGGCGATAAAGAAGACAACGAAACTCAGAAATCCCACTCTCACTCTCCCCTGTCAGCGGCCATGAAAATTCGCCATTTCATTTTCCGAACAAAAGCGGTGACCCCTACCCCCCCCCCCCCCCAAACACGCACACAAACACACTATACGCCGTCCAGGCCATTGCAGGCTAAGTTGAGAGTGTATACTGACAGACAACGAGGGCAGTCTCATCGCAACTTATGCCATACCAGTCACCATTGTAGAGAGACAGGATGACACAGAGACCCGTCGAACCTGGAGAATGAAAAAAAAAATGGTGACTTAACTAGAGTGAATATAATGACCGAATGAAACAATTAAACCACCTTCCCCCCCCCCCCCCCCAACTATAGACACCATAACCGTGCAGGGAATAGGTAGCAAGCAGAGGCCGACTGCATGGGCTGAAATGCGTTGGGGAATTTCATTTTTCTATAAAGGCGGCACAAGTCGACCGGAATGCAATGAAAATATCAAGCGGCACATAGGACCCCCCCCCCCCCCATCCCCATGATCATTCTGCCCTTCAGCAGCAAGAATATTGGCATGCATATATGCAGCGACCTTGCAGTTTAAAGTGAGCGGGGGAAAATACTTAAGAACAATAACATGATTAAATGACCCTATCTTTTAAGTGACGGTATATAGGAGCATGATCAACGTCGAATCCCCGGTTCCCAGTCACACACAGACAAGTCGATACGAGGTTAAGTGCACCGACCTGCATGAAAATTGCTTTACCGCGAATGTACACCATTTTATCGATTATCGGTTAGCTTGGAATCAGAATCGGGGTAGGACAGGATATTAAACTGTTTAATGGGACTTGAAATGGACTCTTCTACGAGTCACAATGACTTTAAGTCGTCTCAGAGTTCAATCTATACTCCAAACTTCTTGTCTGAGATGAAGTTAGAAGGTTTACACGGTGGAGCAATAATAGGGTGGGTACAGTTTTAACCACTCTTATCCACTCATGTCTGAGTCCTAAAAAAATCTACAGTTATGTTGAGAAATAGATAAAAGGATCCCTTGGCCTATTTCCCGGGGGATATGTCTCATTGAGGCCTGTTCATCATCCGCGTAAACGAAAGCATAGAAAAGGGGTTGTTTTTCAGCACCAGGCGGGGAACCCGGGGATCCCATTAAGGCTATCTATAAACAGGAAAAATCTGGGAAAAGGGTATCAAATTCAGAGGAATGATGATGCAATCCCCGAACGAATTCTCTACTAAGAGTATAAACATCGGAGATGCTGGACATAATTTCCTGTTTAGGGTATCACAACCACTCCTCTTTTAATTCACGTTCCTGGGGTGTCACGAAAAAAGGGGGAAGGGTAGTTTCTTCAGCACTAGGTGGAGAACCCTCATATCCCGTTAAGGGTATCGAAAATCAGAGGTAATAATGCAATCTTTGGATAAAATCCCTCTTAAGGGTATAAAAATTGAAGATGTTAGACATTTTTTCCTGCTTAGTGTATTAAAATCACTGCTAACTTAATCTCCGTTTAGGTGAATTTTGCAAAGTGATTTATGCGGATGATGTACATGTCTCAATGAGACATATCCCCGGGGCCTATTTTTTTTTTCTTCTATTTTTTTTTTTGGGGGGGGGTCGAGGGGAAGGGGCTAAGGGAAGGAGCCATTCTTGGGGTTCCAGCATGATTGACTCCGCCTTCATTTCGTCAAAGATGAAGGGAGAGGGTTGCAATGGGTATTAGGGATTATGTACAGAGTTTAGTCCAGAAATGACGTTTAGAATTTGGTTACAGTATGACCGAGGAGCAATTGGCACCATAGCACGTGCTTTCCAACTGATCCTTCATGACCCATACTTACTATCCCCATAATCATAGACCCTATAGCTCCAGGACCAAGACGATCCATAGCCATCATCCGCAGTGCAGTAAAAACGCCCATCAAGATCACAGTTCACCCAGACACCGTCACTGTTATAGACATCCACAGCAGCGGGATAGTTAGACAAGTAGTTCACCAGAAACTCGTTCTCTTCGGCACTGTTGATGGTCAAGAGAGTCGCAGGGTTATACCAAGAACCCGTGAACACGTCCCAACAGTGGCTGTTGGCATCATCGTAGCTCATGTAGGACGTTGGATCAGCTGGGAGAAAGTAGTAGCACTTGTTCCCAAACGACACAAAGTTGGCAGCACACGTGGCTGATTAAAATTACAGATAAAGAATATAAATTCAAACCAAGGTTTTGTGATTCTTCAAAAGACTAAAACACAATTATCCCAGATTTGTACCCCCCCCCTCTCCCTTTAATCTTCCGACTATCTTAGAAACATTCTGTCATTGACTACAATTATAGATAAAAATTCTTCCAAGAATTAACGGTGACGAAAAAAAAATCGATGTACACATATTGGTAGACCTTATTTCACGAATTGCATTGACGCCGAGGATGACCAATGCCCCCTCCTCCCCTCCCTTATGCTATACCAGTGCCATCCTCAATATCTGAGCCCTGCTTAACTTCGATATTACTCTTAAAGGCAATCAGAGGAATAAGA
>CM057155.1:33382260-33429094 GCA_029962745.1 Echinometra lucunter
GTTTTGATGCAACTTTTCCCAGAAACAATCGTCTCACTTTATTTAAGATCGGTGATAGGCCTACTTATTCACGATGACTGTAATTATGATTAAAGTTTCTATCATCGTTATTGGTATCATCATACAATTATCTTCAACGCCTTAACGAATTTGAAAAACAAAACAATTTCCTGTTTAAAGTGCTCTTTATAAATGTGTTCTTGAAGATATTCTATGAACGGTTGAGGAATTCCATTCATTTACATTCATTATAAAGTTCATATTGTCAGTCTTTATTTCCAATATTCGAACGAAATGTTATACTTAACTATCGATATACACTGTAAAAAAATATTGGGTAAAATCTTAACCAGCACGAGGGTAATTATTATGTCGAACCAACTTCGGGCAATATCTTACCCAATGCGGGAAGCATATTGTCCAGTTAGGGTAAAAAATAAAAAAAAAATAAAAAAAACCAACAAAAAAAAAGCAGTAATTACTTTAGAATGGGCAAAAAAATGGGCCAAAGTGGTCGGACACATACTTACCTGTATGGCACATTTTTACCCAATATTTTTAGAGTGTATATGTTTTCGAACAAAATAGATCTTGTGCTGCCTGATATACTACCTGGATGGGTGCAGACAATATTCCTCTTTCCATAAAACAAGGGCCACCGAGGGAAGCGAGTTTTGGAGATGTTACGTAATGGCACTGGGACCAACTGGATCTCAATATCCGAAGATACTCTGATGGCGCCACAAAGATTTTCCAGTTTCGTCCGACATGCTGCACGAAGGTCAGCTGGAGCAGACGCTTGCTCAACTTGAATGAAATATGTTATTAAAGTGATGCTGTGTTAGCTATAATTCCTATAAGACCACTTTTCTGTTTTAAAATATAGGCTGATACCATTAGTCATTATTGTTTTCATCATTGTTGCTGTTCCTCCAAGTGTTCGTTTATTATTATTATTATTATTATCATCATTATTATTATTATTATTATCATTATTATCAATATGAGTAATTCATTCATTATTATTATTCATTATCATTATTATTATTTTTCATTATTATTATTATTATAATTACTACTATTATTACTACTACTACTATTACGACTACTATTACTACTACTACTACTACTACTACTACTACTACTACTACTACTACTACCTCTACTTCTACTACTACTTCTACTACTACTATCATCATCATCATCATTACGATTTGATGTTCGACATAATAGGGAAATAACGCCACCAATTAAACATACACCATTATAAAAAGTGAAATACTGCATATAACATGTTTAACTTCATCCTTACCCATAATCAAAATGAACATCCATTTTCTTGCCTGACTCACAAAATCCTGCATGAAAAAAGTGATGATCGTCTGTTAAAGCAGTTTGGAAACATAACATGACTTAACAAAGTAAACAAACCATAGAATACATCGAAAAAAAAACTTCAATTAACATTGTTTTTCTTTATTTCTTCAAAGGATAAGAAGGTTTTTCTATTTATTCATTCATTTTTACAATTTTTTTCGCTACTCTCTCGTATAGCAGAAAGCCTTACACTCTAAAACAAATCTAGTCAAATGTGACAGACTAGTACTACTCTAGTCAAAAGTGACACATTTCTAGTCAAAACGACTAGATTCTAGTAACATAATTTGACTAGTCTACCCGATCATACAGGCACCAACACTAACTTGACTTGATTCTAGTGAAATTGACTAGAGTTATGGTAAAATTCTTGGCTGTGCCATAAGTTTCCTTCATTTTCAAAATCGTAGATCGCTTTAACGTGGCTGGAAGTGAAAGTGAAACTCACAGTAAAACTCGCAGCAAAACTCTGAATGAATAGAAACAAAATCTACTTACTTGTGTCATGATTATCAAAGGAAATTGCGGCATTATAGTGTGATAGAATCACGTGATATGGCAGGACTCCACTTCAAAGCTCCCCAAAATAAATACAAAACTATAATACATCAACTGCTGAATATAGTGTAATAATAGTGCTACTTTTTTAGATTTTGGTCACAAGGTGTTCATCTAAAGAAAAATAATGCAACGATGTAATACACCAGTCACAATGAGGAAACGATATCAGACTCACAACAAACCATCACATCGCACTGAATAATGACTAAGAATTCAGTCGGTTTGAGAGCGGTGGAATCGGATTGGTTGTGTGACTGAGTTAGTGTCGTCAAAACATGTATTAAAGCGATGTCCGAGCGTGAAGCTAAATTGCTAAACAAAAGTTCTTTTCTTAGCACTAATATCGACACTGACGGTCTTTTAAACAACAATCTAATGGAATATAAATTATGCACATAATTGCCGAAATTGTTTTCGGCTTTCATACAAGGGGAAATCTTTGTTCTTGCCCATGGGCTTTTTGATTAAAATTTATGAATTTTGAAAGTGAATTCTTAAAAAGGGGGTTTAAAGGTGACTAAGTGTTGATAAGGTTCTTTAAGTCTGGCACCGAGTTCCAGTAATTTTATTTAGCTATGATCCAAACTTAAATATAATTCTTGTCCCAAAGTTTTTGTAATCTCTTTTAGTATAGTTTACTTTGTCTCCGTCTCTCTATCCTCCTCCCTTCCATTTCCCCCATTTCTATCTCTCTCCATCTTCCATTTTTATTCTTCGCTCTTTCTCTCTCACATTATTTTCTTCACTTTTTTTAAGCTTCTTTATGCTATCTGTCTACGTGTCTCTGTCTCTGTCTCTCTTACACACACACACACACGCACATATGCACCCACATATACTTTCTTTCTCGCCTCTCTCGTTCTCTCTCTCTCTCTATATATATATATATATCTCTCTGTCACTCCCTGTCTCTTTCTACCCTTTCTCTCTTTCTCTCCCCCTCCTCTTTCTCATATATCTCTCTTCTTTCATATTTCTCCTGGGGGGCGTTTCATGAAACAATTAGTCGGTGGTTTTCACCGACTAATTTGCTTTCAGCCAATCAGATGCAAGTATTTTCAGTAGCTTATAACATTTGTCGGTGATTTTCACCGACAAAACTCTTCATGAAACGCTACCCAGCTCTCTTTCACCAACATACCAAACTGAACCAGCCCAGCTAATTTTATCCAGAAAATGGTTTTGCTATCGAGGTCGTTGTAATAAAGTTGATGCCAGTGGCCATCCAAGCTTACAGTACAGTCAGTCAATTGAGTCATTCAGAGACAAAAAAGACCACATTCCCATCAACAACATAGAGCAATTACATTGTTAATTGTCTCTATGACAACCATGGTCCCGCTAGGTTATAATGTCAGTTTGGATTAATTTTTGTTTACATTCGATTTTTATGTT
Source organism: Echinometra lucunter (assembly GCA_029962745.1). Classification (NCBI taxonomy): domain Eukaryota; kingdom Metazoa; phylum Echinodermata; class Echinoidea; order Camarodonta; family Echinometridae; genus Echinometra; species Echinometra lucunter. The sequence goes on from CM057155.1 coordinate 33,385,594, forward strand.
GGTTCGTGAGTGCAGTGAAAATAAATAAATAAAAAACAGGTCACAAACCTGGGGGCGAGGTAAATTCTTTGATTTGCAATGTTCTAGGACAACATGGGTATAAAGAAGGAATGGAATGGACAAATCTGATTGCAAGAAAAGTTGCTGTAGCTCATACTTTCCATGTTATAAAATGAGTCTCATATTACTACAAATACCAAGTTTGTGAGATCCATATATCCTGTCCACGTCTATACCGAGAGTTATTCCAATTTCCAAACTGAACCTCAAAATTTGAATGATATGAAAAAATATTTCTGAACACATACGGATAAGAAAATATGTGATAGAATGACAGCAAAAGTATTTTCCTCTGTAAGGGACCACAAACACTTCTTTATTTACAAGACAGATATTTTAGTATTTACAACATAATCTTTAAAAGTTTTTTCAACATGACAATATCCTTGCAGATATATTTTGACTAGTATGTTATGCTCCTCATATTCATGTTTTCGCGGTATCAAAATAACAACAGCAAAACTTTTTGTATATTGTTGTGGGGTTTTTCTTTCGATTAGATAAAGTGAAAGAGCCTGCTTGGGGACATTCACTATGAACATGACGGACAAAGAAAGCGGACAGAATAAACAACCTCTCATTCTACTCTTCACAATGGTTCTGGTAGTCAAAAAAACATCCCTTGACACCTGTTTCACATATTTTAGACAACAGTAGAGAAGTAATGTTCTTTTGACTACCAGAACCATTGTGAAGGGTAGAATGAGGGATTGTTTATTTTGTCCGCTTTCTTTGTCCGCCATGTTCATAGTGATTTCAATAACTTATAAAAGGTATCAAAACTACATACAACATCACCGAAGTAAATGCTCTATATATCTCCCTATGACTATGACTAAACTATTACGTAACAAGCAGACCGTAACGAATCATAAAAATCGTTTAATGGTTACCAAAGGTTTTGGTGTTGTACTGTGAAAGATACGGCTTGGCACATCAAGTGCTCATTATAATTATTACGATTATGATCTGTAACAGGGCAGCAGATCTGACACGTTACAGTCAATCCGGTCTTTTGTTTCATGTAGGCGTAATTATGGTCTTAAATTCTGTGTTTAGGAGGTTGTGATTAAAAGGTTGTCTAACCATGCTTATTATTGTTTTCGCTTGTAAGGTGCCATTATGCGTTATCAGAGCAATTCAGCATTTCACTTGGCATACTCGGGCTCAGTTTCTACCTCCCCTCCCCCATCCATTTATCTTGCTTTCTCATCATCTTGTTCCTTCATCATAGCGTGCTCTTTCTCTCTCTCTCTCTCTCTCTCTCTCTCTCTCTCTCTCTCTCTTTTAAATGTATTTTCACTCCTCCTCCTCTGCCATCTCTCCCTCTTCAGTGTGATCCATCTCTCCTCATATCATATTTAAAGGTCGCAAGAATTATTCCTCACGAAGAAGCTCTCTCTGCATTTATTTGTCCTTAGGTATTTTCTTTCTTTCTTTCTTTCTTTATGTATGCATCCCCTATCTCTCTCTCCCTTCCTCCTTCTTTCTGTTCAGTCGTTCTCACTATCCTTGCCATCAGCTCCATATCGACCTATTCAGTTTTAAAGCACTGTAACTTATGTCGACCATAGGGGCCGGGGCTTCCAAATAAATAAGAAAAGAATGATTCGTGCATTGAGTTAGGTGCATTGTTATGTCAGTGCATAAATCACCTATTAAAATGCTAGGACGACTTGAAGACCCCAGTTATCCAGTTATGGTTGAAATAGAACAGTACCCAAACCGAACAGGTCTTCAGCTACAATCATCTCATCTTCCATCCCCTCTTCTCTCCTCTAACTATCCCTGCACTCTGTCACCTTCTCCCTCTCTCACACTCTCCCTCTCTCTCTCCCTCTCTCTCCCTCTCCCTCCCCTCTTTCTCTCTTTCTCTCTCTCCCTCTCTCTGACAAGCATTGTCAAGCTTGTCCTCCGTCTTTACTCATAACAATATGTTCATGGCACTCAAACAAACTGAAAACAAACAATGCAGTTGTGAAATATTTCCAGTTAAACTGTTATTTACTACTGATATATTTCTTTATCTACAAAACTATTCATTTGGAATGAAGGTGTCAAATTTAGTACAATTATCCAGTCTTGGCTAAGCAACCATAAAAACTTTCATAAACTTCATCCCTTGAACAGAAAAAAAATCCTGGTGGCAAATTATTTGATTCAAAGCTTTATACTTTTTCGTCAATGAAAAGTCCTATCTAATCTGCATCTATCATGCATCTATCATGTTCAACAATAAGTATTATTTATCAAAACATCCCTCTCTAAGCTTCCAGCAATTAATTTGGCATAAACACAAAATTGATAAGCATTATTGTAAACAAAACAAATTGCAAAATTTCAGATATCACTAATCAAATGCTACTGATTTGAGGTAAACAATACAATTACCAATGTTCTTATGATTACACAAAATATGATTTTTTTTTTTTTAATATGAGACATATGATGTCTACATTGTCCTAGAGCTGATGTTTTTAAAAGTGTTCTGATCATATTGGTTAATGTCATTGAATCTTTTCTGGTTTTCATTCACAATAAATAATAGTATAAACATTTATTGTAATATTTCTGCTGTGTGCTTTCCTCAAGAAGAGTACCATGTTGTTTGTAAGTATCCCCTACTCTCATAGTTCTCTCTTCAGATTTTCTACACAGAGTAATAATAATTCTTTTTTTCTAAAACTTTATGAAAGGGAATAACATTCCTAACCCATTCATGACAGGAATTATCTGAAGCTTTATTTGATCAGTTGTTCCTTTTCAAAGTGGCAACATGAGTATTTCCTGCATTTTCTTTAAAACAAGCCAATAGGAAGATTGTGTCTCGCCCACCCGTGGCTAAATAACACGAAAGTTTCCCCAAGTACATCCCTTGCCCTAACCAAGTTTGATGTCACAAGAAAGTCTTGCAGGTCGTAAAGTTTGACCTAAAATGACCTTTCACCTTACCATGTGACCTGACAGCACAATAGCATGAATGTACCCCTAGTGCATCTATCACCCAAATTTGGTTGCTATTGCAGCAACATGTGCCAAGTTATGCGTCATAAGAGAGTCTTGCAGGTAAACTTTAACGTTTGAAATACAAGAAATGACAGAGGAAAAGCAAATTCAAGAATTTGAAAACATCTGTAACATATGACCTCCAATGACCTTTCACCTTATCATGTGAAGTCCAACAGAATGATAACATGCACTTCCCCTTAGTGATCTGCAACCCAAGTTTGACTGAAAAGTGTGACACGGTTGCAAAGTTTTGTGTCATAAGAGAGTCTTGCACGTAAACTTTAACCGTTCAACGTTTGACCTGTAATGACCTTTGACCTGACCATGTGACCTCTGACTAGAGCATAACATGCAGGTCCGCTTAGGGCATCTACAACCCAAGTTTGGTTGAAAAGTGAGTCACGGTTGCAGAGTTTTGTGTCATAAGAGAGTCTTGCACGTAAACTTTAATGTTTGACCTGAAATGACCTTTGACCTTACCATGTGACCTCTGACTGGACCATAACATGCAGGTCCCCTTAGTGCATCTACAACCCAAGTTTGGTTGAAAAGTGAGTCACGGTTGCCAAGTTATCTTTCATAACGTTTGTGACGGACGGACGGACGGACGGACGGACGGACGGACGGACGACGGACGGACGACGGACGGACGACGGACGGACGACGGACGGACGACATTTGGATCCCTTAGTCTCGCCTTCACCTCCGGTGGGCGAGACAATAAGAGGTTTGCGCCTATAATCCAGCTAACAGTGGAAGTTATATGCTGATCCAGCGGACCCAGGTTTGAGTCTGAGTCACGTCTTTCGGATGGTGACGTTAAAGGTCGGTCCCAGACGTAAATAATCATACTTGATTGATACACTTTTGTAAAAAAACCCAAGCAACAACAACAACAATGATGCATCTGATATGGATATAAAATGACAGAGAGTATGTTGAGAAGTTAAAAGCTGCAAAATTTCTTGGATAAACAGGGATCTTGAACTTTTTATCACATCACTAATTTAAGGATTGTAATGCTTATTTCATTACTACAAGTCTAAATTTTCATTACTATGAATTTGGTGATGATAATACTTTTGTGAAATTGATGAAATTTCAAGTTGCATGACTGGCACAACTAAAAATCAACAAACCAGCTACATTTAATAGTACACCTACTCTTCATTGCCATTTATAGGCATTTTATATAAATCTACCGGTATATGCAAGTACAAAGATTAAAAAGCAGCAAAACAGCAAGTACATTTAAAAATTCATATCCAGTTGTGGCAATGATAAGTACAAAATACTGAATTCCAACAAGATCATCAGAACTATTCATTAGTTTCAATGAACTATGGTACAGAATTGGTATGCTTTTAATATGTGAAGGGGGTATATTTACATACTGCAAAGCAAGAAACTTCCATATCACAAAACACTGTTAATGAAGGATGTTTATATGGCACGTAACTTCTGAATATGGCAATATCCCACTGTACATTGCAATTGAATAAATCTGCAGCATGAGACTTTCCCGATTCTTGGCCACTCACACTATTTGTCCCATGTTTCGTGAGCGGCACGTTTTCCATCCTAAGGCTTGTTCAGATATGAGGCAACTAATCCCCGCAACGTTTTTAGTCTACAAGTCCCTGGGATATGAGGTGGCAGACAGGAGACAATTTTTTTTGTCGCCTGACATCAAAAAGCTGTGGACCAATCAAGTTCTTAAAAGGTTAGTGCAAAATATAATGTCATGCATTTGTCTGTGTAACTTTTGACAAAACTCTCTTTTATTTGAGAGTTGACATGTTAATACGGGTTCATTAACATGTGAGGTGGTTTGTCGCGCCATATCTGAACACTTAAAATGTTGCGGGACTTTGTTGCTTGAATTGTCGCCTCATGTCTGAACAAGCCCTTATGATATCCAGCAGAGGGTACAGGAGATAGCAAATTCCTCATCCTATATTATTTGAAGATCAACAAAAAATTAACCCACTGAACACTAAACACGAGACAACCTGGGTAGGGTCTATGGAAAAAAATATGTTATATTGGAATTAAATTGTGCTCAGTGGGTTAAATTAAGTCACCCCTCGCTTTCGCAGCAGAGGTACATTCTGCCCCCCCCCCCCATTATGAAATATCCTAATTTTTTCACAGGACTACATAATAATATGCACAGACAAAAATACATGAAGAAAATTCAATCAAAATATTTCATCACATGCTTCATGTCAAAGAATATTTGATATCATATCATCCTAATGAATCTGCTTTAATATACAAAGGCAAAATGAAAGACATTGAGGTGAATCCCCGTTTAAGATCAAATGAATGTAAAAATTCATGCAAATGTGCGCAGTACTAGTACATTAGCTCTCATGGTGGTCCACTTGATAGTGTAGGTTACTGGTCTAAAGAAGATCAAAATAAGATCAATATGTGTCATAGAACAAGGAAAGGCCATCCATCCATCTATACCAGACATATTTTCATTTCTAATGAATGGCAGCCTCAACAGACAGGTTCCAACATTCCATGTATTCTAACTAAAACAAACTTAAGATATTGTAGCATAATTGTTTATAATGTATTGAGTTCTTTTATATGTTATAAGTAAGGCCTGTAGAGGGTGATATGATTCATTGTTAGTAGATCTTGTGAAAGAGATCGAAGTACCTGTATATCAGCTCATTTCGAGCTGCGGTGGCAAATGGACAAGTTATGAAGCTCTGAATAAAGAATTACTAACGTATTAAGTACCTCTAAAGCTCGCATTCCTTTTATTAAAGGCTACTATGTAATCCTGTGAGATAATCATGCCTAAATTGATTTTTTTGAGCTAACTTTGTCAATTAGAACTGGTGAATCAAGATGAGACACAGGGTGTCAGTCAAGGAGAGTGTAACGACTATGTCTGCGCATAAACAAAGTCTCTAATGACACATCGATGATAGGCATTGGAATCGACGGGCCTTTACCTGTGATGTTTGTAGGAAGGCGTATAGCCGGAGAGACAACCATAGGGCCAATATGCGGGAGCTGCGGTGCTGTACAGGCATGTTAGGAAGCTCTGAATAAAGACTTACTAGAACTTACTAAGTACCTCCCAAGTTCAAAATCCTTTGGCTGTTGATCGAGTAGAGATAAGTGTGTAGAATTATCAGTTAAGAGTGATGTAAGAGAGAGCATTTCCATGTTGCACAATAGAGTTTTGTGAGTGAATCCGCTGAATGAGAAGGCGCATGATTGTTGAGACGTGGACCGGATTCTGAGAGACTGCAAGGCAGAACGCTAACCCAGCAGAGCCCGGTTATGCCACAATATCCACATGTCTACAGAGATTTAATACTACCAGTACTTTTAGTCTCATTCTGAACGTCTTTTCATGTGAAGGCTTTCTTTTGCATTAACCCATTCGTGACAGAGGGTCCACATTATGTGGTTTTGTTTAATAACTTTTGATGCAAAGCCCTCAAAATCATACCAAATACATGAGCAGAAAGAGCAAAAAATTCTACACTTACTGTGCCCATTTTTGTTGCATCAATATTTGTTGTTTGATGCTGAAATTTTTTAAAGGAAAATAAGCATTAAAATCCTTAAATTGGCAATGCGATGAAAATGTTAAAATTACTGTTTTCCCTGCAAATTGGCAACTTTATGACTTCTCATCATACATTCTGTCAATTTATATGTATTTCAGATACATGATGTTTTATAAGAAAAATGTAGCAATAAAAGAAAAATGTTGGTGTTGCCAATTTGAAGAATAAAAGCTGACCAAATTAGGCTTTAAATAATTCCTGTCACGAATGGGTTAAATTGAACAATTTCATTTATCAGCTGAAAGTATGATGTACTTTTGGTTCACGGTTATTCATCTCTTTTTACTACTGATGCTCACAACTGGGGGGACAGGCAACAAAATACAAAAGTTTTGTCCAAATTACACAGAATACTGCTCAAAAACCTCATAAAATGTTTTTGGTTTAGTATAATCCCTTCTCAGATTTGGTTTAAATATGCTTTTCTTTGGAATTTCTCTGATATCAGTTAGAACAAAACATTAGTTTGGGAATCTCATTCCATTCTTAAACATGTATCTATTAACACTCATATCATGAAATCGATGGCTAATGTATATGGACCATGGAAAAATCAGATACATTAACTCAAATCAACCAAATAGTTCCACTTAAAGGCAAAGTCTTGGAGGGTGTTTCACAAAGCTGTGCACAAAATTACGCGTGACTTTAAGAATGACTGGAATATGGAAAGCCAAATGGGATTCTCAATCATATTTAACTGCATAAGCTCAAGGTGAAATACCTATGCAGATTAACATCATTATTCCAAACAAAACATTTTTATTGTACAGTACAGATTTTACCAACAATTTAATTGAGACCATGGGAAATACAGTCACACTTTTTGTAATCACAAGAGGAAAAACCTTGGGTATTCAGTTTGGCTGTTCATAGTTAAGTCGTTCTTAAAGCCATGCGTAACCTTATACACGGCTTTTGTGAAACATCCCCCCCCCCCCCGATCTTTTCTAACGTATGCCCATGTAATTCCTCACACAATAAATGCTATTTCCTTGATTTCAACATTTCCAGCAGAACATTTGTCCACATCATTCAGGAAGAGTCTGATTTCATCTTAATGTCATTCTATAGTAGAATATATGAAGATGTATACCATAATAGAATATATAAGAAAAACACCATCAGCCTTTCTAGTCTAGGCCTGGTTGAAAGGTTAAGAGCTAGAAAAATATCTAAATCAAAGACATGGCAACATAGGAGTAAAAGGATTTCATATAGATTGTTTCAATAATTGCCAAGTTCAATGACAAAATCTCTCACACTCAATTAAGAGCTTTGATTGCATATGATTTCTAAATCATTAATAACTGCAAAGCTTGATAATGCATTTCTCAAAGACAATAAAATGCAATTATTTCAGAATCACATATTAAGCATTTATGATTTGTTATTGATAATAAGTCCTTTAGATGTTCATATACCTTCAACTTGGCCAGTTTATGTCATTCTGGCGCACGCTCACTAGACGTTATTTCATTCCTATACCTTCCTGTCTTCAGCTGCTGATTTAGCTTTCTCCATCACCAGCAGTAGATGGTCACAGAACTCTCTGACTGCTCCCTTGCCTCCTCTGGACTTGGCTACAAACTTGGCGGTGGTGGTGACCTCATTCTGAGCATCCGACGGAGCGCCTCCGATCCCTACCGTCTTCATGCAGTCAAGGTCTGGAGTATCGCAACCTGGTGGTGTAAGAACAGTCGAGTATTCTTAAAGAAAGGTCTCTTCAGCTTAACAGAGAGTGCTTTGAAAAGAGAGGACATTCCTGGGTAAGCATGAGTTCAGAAGCATACACAGAAAAAAAACCCCCATTAAAATGGAGGTCTATGGTGCCAAGAGTACAGTAGAGCTACAAGTTATTCACCAAGTTTTTTTTTCTTTTGGGCCTTCTGTCTCACAGATGTAAGATAGACCTACATGAAAGATTGATTCTTAAAGATAAACTGGAGCTTTGGTCATGCGATCATAATGTGAACAAAAAAACTGTTGTAAAGTGACTGGAAGAGTTACTGGTAGATTACTTGTATATAAACATAGGTGTCTAGTGTGAAATTTGGACATGATTGAATTGAAAAGAAATTCACTTTCTTTCCCCCTTTTGAAAAGAAAGCTTCCACCTGGGTATCATAGAATGCATACCATGCATGATTACTAGCACATAATGATTATGTATTCGTGTCAGTGGGTTTTTGATTTTGTCCCGAATGACCTTCATCTGCTCATGCTCAGATTGTATCTACGAACTCTCTTTTGGGTCAAAACCACTAAAAATGTACAATTGGGATGTTAGAATTTCAGAAAATTCAACTTTTCTCAAAATAGTTAAGTAGACTAAAAAATGAAAGATGACAATATGAATTTTGAAAAACAAAAATATGAGCATGTAATAGTGTGAACTTTTTATTGCAGAATTAATCAAAGTGGAGAGGTGATTTTTTTGCTGGTGTAACATGCGATACTTCTCCCTCAGTCTTTTCTACATCATTAAGTTAGCTAAGGAATGCACTTTTCTACTAACTTTTCATCACTGTTCCTCAGACAACTCTAATGCTAAAGAAATTTCTCAATTTTCCTTTCATGTGAATATTTTAAATCAATTTGAATTCAGTATTAACAAATGTGGAAGAATCTGCGCATGCATGTGGGTTCAATTGTTTGGTATATGTGTTGAAAATTTCAACATATACGCCATATCAATTTACCTAAATTTTCCATATGGATGTATTTGTCAGACATAAATTAATCAATATCTCTTAAAATATCATGAGGAACTTATTTCAGTGTTTCATATGGTAACGTATGTTTCACTTAAGCAGTCACGCATGTTACCAAAACTTAACAATCAACAATAACCTAAGAAAGTCAAGCGCTTTCAGTAAGTGACCCAATATTAACACTTACAACTACACTATACAGATACAAAGTTCTCATTCCAAAGTGAAGACGACGTGTTTGTACATAAAAATGATAATTAGTAGCATGTTTGATTATGTAATAAACATGATATAAGCCAAGCAAATCAGAAAGATTGGGTTTTGTATAACCAATTTCCATTTCCTGGTTTCTGTTTATTTCTGACTCTAGCTATTCTATTCATTACACAAAAGGATTTTCACAAAACGTATCTTACATACATAATCACCCAATAATGTCCATTTTGGTATCACTAAGGAACCTTACGTCACTTTAAAAGCAGTAACGTATGTTTCTTATAAGTAACAATAATCATAATAATTAAATACACAAAACCACTCGAGGGAGAAAAAGATATCCCCAAAACGTGCTACAGCTACAAAAGTGATGTTTCAGGTTTAAGTGTTATTTGCAAACTAAACTGATGTACACGTATTTAGAAAGTTTGATGTTAACGAATATTTTATAATTGGGCCCAATTTGTTTTATTTGGAAAATCAAAGTAATTGGTCGTGGGTATAATTAAAAACATTAGTATTGCAAAATAAGTTCCACAGAGATAGATTCCAGAGATTCTGATGTTGTTTCTGAGTCGCGGAATACCTCTGTTACAGCCTGGTTTACTCGAAAATGTCACATCGATTTTCTTTGATGTCCTTTCTTATCGTTTACTCATTGGCTTGTTATATGTTTATGGTTTTCCCTTTTAGCAGTCTGTATTTGCAACTTAGCTGCTGGATGTGCCTGTGTGCGTTCTTGGTCTAGGCACAGGCGACACTCTGGCGAACTGGCTGATCAAAATCACTTGTCCTCTAAATCATTAGGCAGATCAATATAATCTTCTTCATGTAACCTTTCAAAAGTTTCTCCTTTTTTTTTTTTGTTGTTGCTCTTTTGTATTGTCTTCTTTAATCTGCTTATATCTCTTCTCTTGCTTTCCTGTTCTCACATTCTTCCTATATATTCTGCTTGAATTTGAGCTCTCTCCCCCTCCCCCATGTTCCTTTCGTTCCTTGACCTTTATGTGATAATGAAAAGAGATTTTTGAAAAAGAGAATTTACAATAAAAATGAATTTTGAGTGAAAAATGAAGATTCAGATGTGATAGCCTTCCACAATTTATTTCGTAACATACATTACCATTATTAACACAGAGGGATCAAGATCCTGCCTTAAAGACGTTTTGAAGAGGTTATTATCACTTCACAACTCTTACGGCAGCTTAGATGTTGATTACTACAAAAAGCCACCCAAGAAATGTCCATCTCGTGTCATTGCTGCTTTTCTTCAAGTATTTGGTTAAAGAAACCTACGTTACCATAAGATTGCAGACTGGCATTATTGGCCTTATGGTAGCTAAGCGTCGCTTTAGTGTGGTGGCGCTAGATAATACAATAGTTGACAAGCGTACAGTTAAGATTTTACCGAATTTAACTGTAAATAAAAAATTACCAGTAACGTATGTTTCATTTAAGCATTAAGTGGGATTTACGGAAATGATGTAAGGCCACAGATGCAATTATAATCCCTTCAAATTGACAAGATTAACAAGCCCTTTTCGTTTGGCAGCTTTTCTGTTGTCAATCGTTGTTCAATTCTGATACTGACGGTAACGTATGTTGCATTTCTTATCCATACAGTTTAAAACACATGCCTCAGCTCTTCTTATGAGCTTCTTTTTCTCCAGAATGGATCTACACCCATCGCTGCAAACTTTTATAGACTGTAGATGGGATATCAGTGAGTGATTACATTGAAAGAAACAGAAAATAAAACTTGGAAAAAGGTGGTAAATCAGAGATTCATTCTAAAGGTAACATAGGTTTCACTGACCTTGGCGACAAATTTCTATTGCGAAAATTTTTATTTTTACATGTGTACAATACCTGAATATTATGTTATCTTGCACACATATATCACAGTCTATTTTTCTATGCCAGGATCTAAGAATAAAAGCACCCTTGTTTTTTACAACATCGCAAGATATGTTAAATTATTGATTTGCGACATGCAGTTTTTCCCCGGACAGGAGTACTTAAAACAGAATAATTTCTCAAAAAAACCATGTTTGAATGCTAAAATTTTCTGAAGTTATAGCCCGTTACATATTAGGTTTTATGACTAAAATTATTTCTTTATAATCTGATATTAACATATTCGCAATTTAACACGTGCGACACGTTTTTTGGCTAATAGTACATTTTTAGTGGTTTTGGGCCTTATTCCCTCCTAACTCCTAACTATTCCCCCCCCTCTCTCTCTCTCTCTTTGGAAAAGGCATGTGCTCTGTGTAGATACCGGTACTACCCAAAATTGTACCCTTAACAAAATCTAAAAATCAATGTCAAATCTTTTTATGTAATTTGGTGTTCTGTTCAATATGCTTTATTCGCAATGTAGTGGTGTTTATAAAAACATGTACTGTACAATTCAGCCATTGTACTGCAAAAAGTTTCTCAATAAGCAATTATTAAATTGAATTGATTTTGAAATGAGAATGCTACAGTGCCTGGTAATGTATGGGACATCAAAGGATCATATATCTTGGAACTGTCTAAACATGTCTTTGTAAGATAGCATATTTTAATGTATGATGCACAAGGACACTCAAATAGCCTCGATGTATGTCACCTACCTCAATCCAGACTAGAGAGGGTTATAATTGAATTCCAACACCAGTAACATTTTCTTTTACCCCCTCCCCCCCCCCCCAAAAAAAAGAAGAGGGATATAAAAAACCAGAATCATATTCAATAGCTCTTCTAAGACCAGTACCAATATTGCTTTAAACCCCCCCCCCCTCCTCAAAAATCAAATATTTAAGAAGAGGGATATAGTGCGCTGCAATCATATTCCTGAAGCTTTTACCCCTGACTTCACTCTGCACTGAAAGGGAATTGAATTCTAACACTAGTACTTAACATTTTCTTTAACTCCCCCCCCCCCATATCAAATATTTAACAAATGGGACATAATACAATGTGATTGTATTCCTATAGCTCTTACCCATATACGCCACTTGACTCCAGTCTAAACTCAATGTTTTCCTCCATTCATTTAACAGGTCCACTTTGTTCTTGCTTTCAGTAGCCAAGGCAATACATAGTCGTTCTGCCAGTTTGGTGGTTACGGCATTCTCCTCATCTGCAAGATCGATAAAATAGAAATAAAATATAAGACAAAGAATGTCAGAGTCAGTGGAGTAGTGGAGTATCGGGAGGGGGGGGGGGGGGGTGGGGCAAGGGGGGCATGAGCCCTGGGTGCCACTTTTATGGGGTGCAAAAAGAATAAAAGCAAACATAACAAAACAAAACAAAACAAAACCATCCTGACCAACCGAAGAAAGAGTCCAAACTTCAACTTCTTTTTTTTTTTTTCCATTGGTGTTAGAAGTTGGAAGGGGGTGAATTTTCAGCACTTGCCCCAGGCACCACTTTCCCCTAGATATATGCCACTGGTAAGAGTTAGAAGATATTCCACCATCATGCGATAAATTCATGAAGATTTGTGTACATAAATTTTGCCATAGTACTACAGTGCGTCCCAAAAAAAACTTTACACTTTTGAAATGGCCGCTAAATGAAAAATACAAGATTCTGGAAGAAAAAGGTTTATATGTATGGATAGCTCATGGACTCAACTTTCACATGAGACCAAAAATGCCGAAAATAATTCATGCTTGGGTGAGCACTGCTCACTTTTGTAAAGGGTATGAAAATTAGGTTGCGCAGGAATTGCACCTTTCAATTTATGAGAGATGAGTCCTTTGGAGGTTACAGAATTGAGGGTGATATGATGAATTCATGATTAGTTGCAATCAGTTAAGGTTTGCTGAGTGAGTTTTATGGTTTATTAAATCAAAATTTTATGCATGAGTGAACAGGAATTGCATTCATTATTGTAGCATTGTACCTTTCCCTGGTAGACTCAGTGGTGTGTTCATGGGAGTCAGGATTGGGTGATGGTACATGTTGCAGGCCGGAGGTGAGATAGGGTAAGACTTTGTTAGGTAGATGGGATAAGGGTCAAGAGGACAGTATGCCCCCCCCCCTCTCTCTCTCTCTCTCTCTCTCTCTTGCTTCCTGTGTGCTAGTGCATATCTTGACATTCTTCGGTCTCCACTCCAAAATATCCAAACCATCTTCCCTTATCCCTTATGAAGAGATCAAGATTTTGCATTAAAGGAGGAGGTGGACATGTGGACCACTGAACTAGCAAACTTTGATTTTTAGTTTCCATTATCATTTATTTCCCCCTTTTCTCTCATACAAGATGGATGAAACAGTTGTAAAATTGAAATGAATGAAAATTATCTGAAAACAAAGACTGACATGTTCATTTTACCAATTTGTGTTACACTGTACCGTTTTTCTTGCCCGAAACTCAACTGCTAAAATGACTGTTTGGTTGGATAAATTTTGATTGAGTGATTGACTGAGTTATTGATTAATTATGATTGATTTATTGAATAATTCATTGATTGAATCAGCTGAATGGGGACTGAATGCTTGATTGATTAATTGATTGACTGATACATTGATTAGTTGAATGATACCTAAATATTGATTGTCTAACTTACGGTATTGATTGACTGACTGATAGAATGCGATTGACTTCAGGTGTTAATGGGTGACACCAGTCCCAGTCCAGTTTTGGAAATGCAGTAGAATTCGGGATAGGGGAATGTGGTCGGGATGTTTTGGAGAGGAGACCAACGGATGTGAATTGTCAAGATATGCACAAGCACACCCAGGAAGAGAGAGAGAGAGAGAGAGAGAGAGGGAGTCCTACCTTACATCTCACCTCCCCTGCACCATGTACCATCACCCAATCCTGACTCCCATGAACACACCACTGAGTCTACCAGGGAAAGGTACAATACTACAATAATGAATGCAATTCCTGTTCATTCATGCATAAAATTTTGATTTAATAAACCACAAGATTCACTCAGCAAACATAAACTGACTGCAACTGATCATAAATTTATCATATCATCCTCAATTTTGTAACCTCCAAAGGACTTACCTCTCACAAATTGGAAGGCGCAATTCCTGCGCAACCTAATTTTCATACCCTTTACAAAAGTGAGCAGTGCTCACCCAAGCATGAATTATTTTCGGCCTTTTTGGTCTCATATGAACGTTGAGTCCATGAGCTTTCCATACATATAAACCTTTTTCTTCCAGGATCATGTATTTTTCATTTGGCGGCCATTTCAAAAGTGTAAAGTTTTTTTTGGGACGCACTGTATAGAGCCCACTTGCAGTAGGGTGCTGACAAGGTTTCTTTCCTCTGCAAAACTAATCAAGGGTGCAGAAGTTGAGAGATATTTTCACCATCATGCAATACATCATACATGTAGATTTGTTCTTATTTCTTGCCACTGCAACATAGACCCCAAGGTAAAATGTGGTAAAGACAGCACTCTCCCTTCTTCAAGATTACCAATGTATGCAGTTTAAAAGATACCTCCTAAAATGCATACAGATGATTGTACAACACATCTGCAACCATTGCTTGAATTGGCTGTCAATTTCCTACAAATACATAATAACACTTCTAACTTTGATTCTGAAGCACATATTACACTTAACCCTAAACCTAACCTTCACTCTAAACAAAAGTGAGCAGTGCTCACCCAAGCATGAATTATTTTCGGCCTTTTTGGTCTCATATGAACGTTGAGTCCATGAGCTTTCCATACATATAAACCTTTTTCTTCCAGGATCATGTATTTTTCATTTGGCGGCCATTTCAAAAGTGTAAAGTTTTTTTTGGGACGCACTGTATAGAGCCCACTTGCAGTAGGGTGCTGACAAGGTTTCTTTCCTCTGCAAAACTAATCAAGGGTGCAGAAGTTGAGAGATATTTTCACCATCATGCAATACATCATACATGTAGATTTGTTCTTATTTCTTGCCACTGCAACATAGACCCCAAGGTAAAATGTGGTAAAGACAGCACTCTCCCTTCTTCAAGATTACCAATGTATGCAGTTTAAAGATACCTCCTAAAATGCATACAGATGATTGTACAACACATCTGCAACCATTGCTTGAATTGGCTGTCAATTTCCTACAAATACATAATAACACTTCTAACTTTGATTCTGAAGCACATATTACACTTAACCCTAAACCTAACCTTCACTCTAAACAAAAGTGAGCAGTGCTCACCCAAGCATGAATTATTTTCGGCCTTTTTGGTCTCATATGAACGTTGAGTCCATGAGCTTTCCATACATATAAACCTTTTTCTTCCAGGATCATGTATTTTTCATTTGGCGGCCATTTCAAAAGTGTAAAGTTTTTTTTGGGACGCACTGTATAGAGCCCACTTGCAGTAGGGTGCTGACAAGGTTTCTTTCCTCTGCAAAACTAATCAAGGGTGCAGAAGTTGAGAGATATTTTCACCATCATGCAATACATCATACATGTAGATTTGTTCTTATTTCTTGCCACTGCAACATAGACCCCAAGGTAAAATGTGGTAAAGACAGCACTCTCCCTTCTTCAAGATTACCAATGTATGCAGTTTAAAAGATACCTCCTAAAATGCATACAGATGATTGTACAACACATCTGCAACCATTGCTTGAATTGGCTGTCAATTTCCTACAAATACATAATAACACTTCTAACTTTGATTCTGAAGCACATATTACACTTAACCCTAAACCTAACCTTCACTCTAAACCTTACTTTAAACCTCACCCTAAAACTAACCAAATATTCAATCATAACCCTAACCACAGTTTTTTTACTCTTTGATGGATTTTAAAATTAGTTTGGGTTTTGTTTTTTTTTACAGAGCAGAACAGCTGGTCAAGCAATTTTCTGTGTTTAGAAATAAATGAAGAACTTTATATGAGTGTCTACTATATATATTTAATCAAGCCTTTTATTGAAACTACATGTATAGCACCCTCATGAACACAAAATTATTACTTGCATCAGCTCAGGTATTGCAGCAGAAACAGATTATAACATCAGTAGAACCTAACCATTAGAGAGACGGTGGCTGGGGGAGGGGGGGGGGGTGTGAGCATTGTTCATGCACAATGCTCTGATCCTTTAATCCTTTGTCCTCTCTCAAGAGTTCTGGCACCTATATCTCACTTTCATCATCATTGTGAATACCCAAGTTTGACTGCATATTAAAACTGCACGGTAGTCTTGTAAAACTACTTCAGTTTATATGAAATCATTCAGAAAAGGTGTAAATGATTTCATACAAATAAACCTTCTTTTAAAACCCACTATTAAACACTTTTAATAAATCACTGCAATCAAGGATGTACGTGAGCATTTAAGGATTACCAAGTCCAAAGTTCAGTTTATTTGTTATAACTCAATAAACTATGCATACATCAGCATATAAGACACAGCTCTTGTATGTGTACATAATGTCAGCAAATAGAATTGATGTCACAGCAGTGCTACCAAATAGTATACTTACGGTGGCGACCTTGGCAATCAAATGTTGAATTATTTACCAGGCTTATATATTTCCACTAATAAGTACACGTTGAGTTATATTAAATTTTGCATGCATCATATGGTGCATTTGATAACATCTGTAGAATATGAAAAGATACAACTGAAGGTGGGCTCTTTACAAGAAACTGCAACTTTTATCAACTGGGCTAAAATGACTCAATTGAAACACTGAATTCTTTAAAACAAAAATTTTAATCATTGAGTAGTAGTCAGATGTGATTTTTTCCAACAAAGCCATCAATCACAGAGTATTTGCTAGTATTGATCTTAGACTCATACACATTTTACTTCCAAAGTATGTGTTATAGTATGGAAGTGGTGAGAATAATAGCACTCTCTGTCAGAACTAGCATGCTTACTCTGATATGATCCAAAAAGCAGAAAATTCAGTCAGCCAACAATCTAGACTTCAATATTTACTCAAACGGATCAATACCTATGTACACATATGTTCACATATTTTATAGGACCTGGAGGCTGAACCATTCTATCTCCACCGTACTATTTCTGTTCAAAATTGAATTGCTCTATTGTAATCACTGCAAGCTTTATTTGACGCCCTCATATTAGATTTCTTTACTTTCTTCCTTGTATTAATTGACTCTTGTTTTCTTTAATGCATTAAAATAAAAACAGGCTGTTAAGAATCAGTAATTAAAAAAAACAAGGCAAACGCCAAGCGTTGTCTCGCCTGCATATTGCAGTCATGAAGAGACTGCATGTCAAAACTATGCTATATGACTTCTGAGGCTGTCAGCAGTTTAGGGGGTGAATTGTGGTTCTGACAGTTTACTATGCAATAATGGTATAGGCCTACTTTATCCCTAGGAAATCAGATAACACTAAGAATGCTGTTAATACTATGAAGCTATAATTATTTCCATGCAAGTAAGGAAATGAATGTTAGTGAAAAAGAATGTAACTGATAATAATGTGAGTAAAATTGTAAAATTAAATTAATTATTAAGGTGTTATGGCAAACTTATTGTTTGAAAAATGGTATGAATTTGGTGATTCCACGTCAAAGCTATAGAAAGTTATTAGGTGTACAACATAGCACAGTGCCAGTTATGAAAAGTTCATTGACCTTTGACCTTTGACCTTAATCAAATTCAACTCACATTCGAACTTGACCTGCACCTTCAAGAGATGGACCTCTCATATGAATTTGGCAATCCTACCTCGAAGGTATAGAAAGTTATTGTGTGTACAACATAGCACAGTGCCAGTCATGGAAAGTTCATTGACCTTTGACCTCTGACCTTATTCAAATTCAACTCATACTCAAACTTGACCTGTGCCTTCAAGAGATGTACCTCTGGTATAAATTTGGTGATCCCACCTCGAAGCTATAGAAAGTTATTGTGTGTACAACACAGCACAGTGCCAGTCATGGAAAGTTCATTGACCTTTGACCTTTGACCTTAATCAAATTCAACTCACATTCGAACTTGACCTGCACCTTCAAGAGATGGACCTCTTGTATGAATTTGGCAATCCTACCTCGAAGGTATAAAAAGTTATTGTGTGTACAATATAGCACAGTGCCAGTCATGGAAAGTTCATTGACCTTTGACCTTTGACCTTATTCAAATTCGACTCATATTCGAACTTGACCTGCGCCTTCAAGAGATGGATCTCTGGTATGAATTTGGTGATCCCACCTTAAAGCTATAGAAAGTTATTGGGTGTACAACACAATTGTTGACGACGACGCCGACGCCGACGACGACGCCTATGCCGACACCGGAAATAGTGATACCTATGTCTCGCTCCGCTACGCAGGCGAGACAAAAAATAATAAAATATACACGGACATGTAGCCATAATTTTTCATTAAGGTACACATGCCTCTCTGTGGTTTAAGGTATAATCAAATCAAATCATCAACCGTGGAGGTGCCATGGTCCAGTGGTTTAAGGTGCTTGACTGGAGACATGAAGATCGGGGGTTATGCCCTTGAGTGAAGCATTTTATCTACATTGCTCTTTTACTGTACATCAAATACATGAAAGTGCTATAGGCATATTAATACCAACGTGTGCATGTTTGTGTATTTAAACAGGGTTCATACACTTATACATTTTCAAAGTTCCATGACTTTCCATGACTTTCCAGGGCAGAAAAATGCAAATTTCCATGACTCATCGATGATATGTGACGTAAAACTTACATAAAAAGCGCGCTGATTAAAAGAGTTTCAAAGCTGATATGAGTGCCATGAATGCAAGGCTGGCTGGAGCGTGAATTTATTAACATGAAAGATATCTTGAATAAATGACTTTCCATGACTTTCCAGAAGAAATTGACAAATTCCCTGACTTTCCCTGACTTTTTGCTTCTGGAAAAAAGAATTTCCAATTCCCTGACTTTCCAGAAATTCCCTGACCCGTATGAACCCTGTTAAAAAAAAAAATAATAATAATCCAATCAAATTATGGGTCACGTGATCTATTCTATTAGGTATGTATACATACCAGCAATGACTCTGACATCGACATCTTTCTCTTTTAGATGTTTGATACCCATAGAGTCACTCAGGCTGAAAGACCGGAACTCTTCTCCTGTTAGAATAGAGGAGATATTATACGAATTAGAGGCATTTTAGTCTGATGGATATAAACAAACTAAAGATTCAGTTCTTAGGAATGGTATTAAAGGCATTGGCTAACTTTGTGAGCAGCTGATTTAAAAATTTCTCAAACTAAGATGAAACATGTGTATGAGTACTTGTATTTATACTCAAAAACCCTGAAACCAACCATAATTTGGAAGGAAAAGCTGTAAATTAGACGCAAACCGCGATTTTATTAGCTTTCGTCTCGAGAGACACTGAACTAAGAGGACCGTTTGGACGAATTCAAAAATACCGTTACTTGCCTTCCACCGCGTGATACGTCAATACACACAGTGCGGTCCGTTGAGTCATGTGCGTATGCGCACTCCTTTTACGTTGGGTCTATGCAACCGACCCTCGTATATTTTTCAAACATTGGTTCACATTTCTAATATTCAAAAATACTTCCCGTGGATATTATGCTCTGAAACTTTCACACTGGTATTTTTACACTATAACCCTAATGTTTATCCCATTTTTAAGTAACAAAATGAGATTTTTTTCAAATCATAGCAATGTTAGCCAATGCCTTTAAGCCTGCTGCACACGTACAATCCGTCTGAGATTTGATTTTGGAAAACTGTGTTATAGCATTTGAAATGAACATTCAAACATGTAAAATCTTAAAAATCAAAGTTCTGAATAGTTGTATGAATACTTGGATCGAAATTCTGGCTATTGCAAGTCTCCTTGTAGGAGGAAAAGCAAAATCAATGCCGAATTGTAATGACGTTATAGCAGTCTTGCAATTGTCTACGATTTAGAGCCGATGTGACCTTTACTCTGACTAAAAGGCTTACAGTAAACCAGAATTTCGATTCAAGAAATCCTGACATTATCAAGAACCTCACTTATGAAATTTTGTTTGTATACATTTTTATATTTAAGGGAAAATGCATTTCTTCTCAAATCGGATCGCAGTCGGATCATACATTGTGCTCCAGGCTTTACAAGTAAAAAAGACAATTATCTACCTCAATACCACATTTTCCCTCTCTTCTCTGAAATATACTAGCCAGGTGCATATAATGGAATATTAGTCATTTACGATTGTGGGACTTAATAACATAAAAGAAGCTGCTCTTGCAGAGTAGTAGAAATTATTCCTGTATATCTCACTATGAACATGACGGACAAAGAAAGCGGACAAAATAAACAACCTCTCATTCTACCCTTCACAATGGTTCTGGTAGTCAAAGAACATCCCTTCACTGCTATTGTCTAAAATATGTGGAACAGGTGTCACATGCATATTCACCTGGAACAAAATGATTAAACATAATAGCTGTGAAGGGATATTCTTTTGACTACCAGAACCATTGTGAAGGGTAGAATGAGGGGTTGTTTATTTTGTCCGCTTTCTTTGTCCGTCGTGTTCATAGTGTCTCACTCTATAAATTTACATATTATTATCATCAAGCAATATATTGTTTATACAAATCTCCTCTGGAGTGTCAGTGGTGAAATTGAAGTTTTTGTCATGGACATTTCTGGTTTGTTCCCAACAAACTACAGAAATATTGCAGGGTGATTTTGTACATATGCATTGAAGTGTTGAGTAAAATATTTTGTAGCCCTTACATGTATCTCTATAAGAGTAAACTGAAGAATATTTTTAAAAGCAATGTCTCTATAAGATTAAACTGAAAAATTAATACTTTGTGTGATCCATTACATGCAGAATTTCTAGAAATTTGCCTTTATTCCTAATATGCCCACTACCTGATTCAGTTAAGCTGGTTTCGCAATCAATGAGAACAGACATTTATTTACATCATATAGCACTTACATGCTAATAAAGTTCAAATGAATTGCTGACCTTGAGGAACGAGTTAGCACAAATCAAATCAATGGAGAGTGGGTGCAAACCACACTTCTCTTTGCTGCGGCTATGCCCATTACCTGTTGCAGTAAAGTTAATCTGGTTGTCGATGAGAACTCCGTCTGCTGCAAAGACCACAAGCCTGACTCCCTGAGGTTTCGTCTTGCCGAAATAGCCAAACTTAATGACACGCTGCTCAGCAATAGGCCAGTCAATGTCAGTGTCAATGTCCACACTATACTCAGGTTGCATTTCGCAGTATCCAACTCTACAATACACACAATTTTGAGGACTTTATCATACTTTCAAAAGCAAATTGAAACAGTCAGGGGAGGGTTTCATGAAGTTTCTTGTCAGTGATTTTTACTGACAAATTTTCCCTCAGCCAATCAGATGCAAGGATTTCAGTAGCTTATAACAGTTGTCAGTAAAAATCGCTGACAAGACACTTCATGAAATGCTCCCAGGATTGTGAGTTGGGATTTAGAAGGGCATTTAAACATAAACATATACTTCTTTTTCAGAAAACTATGACTGATTTATGCTTACACTTAATTGATGCCATAATATGCCATTACCATGGCAACGCAGTTTCCAACACATTGAAAAAATGTCTTGCACATCTTTACCACAAGACCAATGTGTGTGCCACATTTCATGAGCGTTCCTAAAAAAATGAGAAAGTAGTTTGATCTACAAGATTCGTAACGGACTGTTCGACCTCCTGACCTGATTCCTATATACCCTCTTCAAACTTTGTGTGGCGGAGTTATAAGGATAATTGCAGCACCTGCAGGAAAAGCTGCAACAATACAGGGTGCCGTTGCATAAAAACTTGCTGTTATAGTAACTTTGCCATCAATGGTAACTACCATGGTAACATTGCTAAACAGCCAATCAAAATCCAGTATTCCATGAAAGTTACCACTGGTGGCAAAGTTAAGCAAAAAAAAAAAAAATTTATGTTGCCCTCACATAAACAAAATTTGAAAACTGGGTCGGTCGGTCGATTTTTTTTTTTTTTTGAACTACCCCACTGGACTGTAATTGTCATGTACGCGAGTGAGCGCGAGCCGACACTCATGTGTAATATGTGCAGTTGTGTGACGTGAGAGAGTTGAGTTTTCTGATATTTTTTATGAGTTTCTAATGGGGAAAACGCAGGCAGAACGCAGTCAAAATGCATATAAAAGTGTTTTTACGCCATTGAATACAAAGTTTAGCAACTTCTTCGAAAAAAAAAAAAAAAAAAACCCGACTTTTTTTTTCACATTTTACGGTCGGTCGATTGAGGGCAACATAACAATTTTTTCTTTTTTTTGCCTTACTATAATAGCAAGTTTTATGCAACGGCACCCTGATCTGGCTATCATGGGTAGAGAAAACCATTCTGTAACTCAAACCTAAACAAAACCTAATATCTAATGCTACACTCACTTTCCACCTTGGAAGAGTCCAGCCATAAGGATTTCTCTTGTTGCAAAGTAGAAGGATCCATTCTCATACAACTCCCCAGCCCAGTCTTGTCTACGTGGTCTCTTAGCAGGGTTGAGATTCTCTGCCTTCGTACTTACAGCTGCACAAAGCAAAGGCAGAGTACATTCTTTTAAAATTACTAAGTAATCACTCTATGATGATGATGATGATGATGATGATGATGAAGGCATCTTGTAAAGCGCTGGTAACCGCCTCAGCTGGGCACTCATGGCGCTTGCTCCAGAATGATCATATCATATGAATAAACAGGATGATACCATTTGCTTGATGGAAGAGGGCATGTTAACCCATTCATGACAGAGGGTCCACATTTTGTGGTTTGGCCTAATATCTTTTGATGCAAAGCCCTAAAAATCATACCAAATACATGAGCAGAAAGAGCAAAAAATTCTACACATACTGAGCTCATTTTGGTTGCGTTAATATTCGTTGTTTGATGCTGAAAATTTTATAAAGGAAAATAAGCATTAAAATCCTTAAATTGGCAATGTGATAGAAGGTTTAAAATCACCGTTTTCCCCTGCAAATTGGCAACTTTTTGACTTCTCATCATAATTTCTGTCAATTTATATTCATTTCAGATACATGACGTTTTATAAGAAAAATGTAGCAATAAAATAAAAATGTTGATGTTGCCAATTTGAAGAATAAAAGCTGATCAAACTAGGCTTTAAATAATTCTTGTCACGAATGGGTTAACCTGCTCGATATGATTTGATGTTGGTACATGTATAGCACACAGTTTCAACAGACTCCAGCATGAGTTATCTTGGGCTTCAGTATTCAGCAGGTGAATGTTTCATTGCCCTATGTGGGCATGAAGAAAGAGGGTTTAAATCAAAGGCTATTAAAGTGCAGTTTTGATAAGTCCTTCATCAGTCTTTGTTTTAGATGAAAAATAGCAAGATAGCAAGCTATCCATTTCTCTCCAGTTTATGGCGTGACAGATATACAGACAAAATAATGTCTCACCAAATGACACTCTTTATCATGCTGGTGATTGAAAAAAAAAGAACCCTCATATCCTCAATTGAACATTAATCCATTAGCAGCTTTAGTTGACTATAAACAGCACAAGCACTGGACTGCTACAGTCGACTCTCGGCACATGTACTGTGTATTGTACACTATGAACCATGTGGCAGTCCAGAGTTTGATTCATTGTGAATAAAGAGTAAAAAACATGTGACCTTGAGATCTCTATTTTTACCTTGGTCTACAGGAGTCTCTGTCCATCTGAAGAGGTGCCTCCTGGTGACGGCAAACACTGAATCATAACCCAGATTCCTGATCATGTGACAGGCCCTCTGGAGGTGGGATGGGTGCAGGCATGGGGATGTGCACTGGACCTGGCCTACAAACTTTACCTCTGTGAAATGAATAAAAATGTAAGAATATATTATTTAAAGACTTGCCAGCAAACAATTTAGGTTTAGAAAGCTCCTAGAAAGTTCTCGAAAAATCCAAAAGAGCTCCCAGAAATATTCAAAGGCTTCTGGTAAATCCTGAGCCAACAGACTACCGTAAATGACCCCTTGTGTATACCTACATGTAGGTATCCCACTTCTACAATATCCTAGCTTTTCTTATCTTACTATCAAGGACAATCTTTAAGTTTAGAGCAAAATTCTTGATAGCACCCGAAGAAAAGCCCTTATGGGTGATTGTTTGAAGGTACTTCTTGAAGGTTCTATGTACATTGTAGAAGTGGTATGAGTAGAGGTGGTATGGGTTTCTCCCACACACCTTCTTACAGTGTAGGCACCCTACTCCTGTACTGTTTCTTTCTTACTGAAAGTGCAGTGAAAGGAAGAGAATTCTCAAGGACTGTTTGACCTGTATCATCAGTTCGGAAGTCATGGACAGCCTCCATAAAGGTGAACTGGTCCTTGGCAGTATTGAGGGGACTTCTTCTGTGCACCTGGGCACCCATTCATTGGATATCCTTGTTTCTTTCTTCTTAAGATAACATTCAAAGCAAACTCACCTGGATGCTCTGCGAGGAATTCCTGGACAGCTTCTATAGAGGTTGCTTGGTCCCGGGCAGTATGGGGGCTTCTCCTGTGCACCTGGGCACCCCATTCCTTGGATATCCTAGCAATTTCATCATGGTCTGTTGACACCCACACACTGTCAAATTCTGTAAAATATATAAAATTCCACTGTCAAAGATCAATGCTAAATGAAAGTGGAAAGAAACACTAAAGTGCAGAGCACTTTACCTCTAGATAGACTGCATTTTCTATTTTAAAAAAAAACTAGATGAATCCTCGACCGCGTGCAGTCGAAATTTATGCCTTGGCCATTGCCAGATCAAAAATATATTGGATATTCATTTTGATTTACTTTCATTTATACGACATCTTTGACCTTGACCTTTGAACTTGTGACCCCCTTTCCATATGCATACATGAGCCAAGTTTGAAGTTGATCTGTCACAGAGTTGTGGATTTATCACAAGAACAAGCAGTTTCATGTATATGACCTCTATGACCTTTGACCTTTGACCTTTAGACCCCAAAATCTAATCAGATCATTGTCCCCCCCCCCCATATGCATATATGAGCCAAGTCTGAAGTTGATTCGTCAAATGGTTATTGAGTTATCGCGAGAACGCACCATTTCTATGTACATAATGACCTCTATGTCCTTTGACCTTTGTCCTTGAGACCCCCAAATCTAATCAGATCATTGTACCTCCCATATGCATACGTGAGCCAAGGTTACAGAGGTGAACTCCACCGCCGCCTGCCACCTTCTTCGGCGGTGGCGGAGACGGAGCTCCTTGGAGTTAAGTGTGACTATGCTGGGACTCCGAGTGGGAGGGTTTAGTTTTTGTCACATATAGCAACTTCTTTTGTGTAGGAAGAAAAGCCATGGCGATCTCTTTTGATTCTCAAACTTTCAAGCATTTGAAAGCACAGTTAAGCTTCTTGGATCTTCTTCTTCTTCTTCTTCTTCTCCTCTCTTCAACGGGCTCTTCTACTTTTTTTTCTTCTTCTTTTTCTTCTTCTCCTTCCTCTCCTTCTTCTTCTCTCTTCAAAGGGCTCTGCTACTTTTTTTTCTACTTTTTCTTCTTCTTCTCCTTCCTCTCCTCCTCCTTCTTCTTCTTCTTCTTCTTCTTCTTCTTCTTCTTCTTCTTCTTCTTCTCTGGTACAGTCCACCGCTGGTGTATCATACCTTGTACTTGTGAAGTGCTGAGTGTATAGTGCACGTAAAAATCTCTAACTGTTACAGATCTAGTCTAGGCCTAGAAATTTTCAAAACAGAGATGCGGGAAACGTAACAGGTCGAATGTGCAGCTAAAAACCAGACTGAAGCTCAGCGGAGCTTAGCACATTGCACTTTCTGCTTGAAGAGCTCCAAGGAGGTGTAGTACTACTGTACTAGGTCTTTTATCATCATAATACATTTCAATTGCACACATTTGAAGTAGACTATGGCACTTAAAATAGGCCTAACAATAATCATAATAATCGCAAGTCACACCAGCACATTATGATTAGTCTGTGGATTTTTTTGTCAGCGTGCTCAAAATTTGTCATTAGGAACATTTTTTTTGTTGGCCCTCTATTTACAAAAATCAAGATTTTGATTACTAATAGTTAGGCGTTGTGGCCTGCACCTGTAATCCAGCCACTAGTGGAAGTTATAAACTGATTCAGACAGAGAGGACCCGTTTCAAGCTTGAGATGCACACGTCTTTCAGATGGTGACGTAAAAGGTCGGTCCTTTTAACAACAACAACATTACACAAACTTCCTTCCCCCTTTTGCAGTAATGCCATGGTGATTTGAAGTGAATAATTTTGACAAAAACAAATAAGAAAGTGTTACGAAGGAGTTGATTGGTTATTACTCCACAATTTTACAATAAGAAATATGATGACATATCTTGCCTGCCCGAGATTTTTACTTACCCCGGGCAAGCGGATTTGTCGCGCCCTGGTTTATCTTTTCTTTCAGGAAAGAGAGAGGAGGATCACTTTTACGAGTGATGGGAACGTGGGCACTCATGGCAGGCCACAGGGGTGAGCTCTTCGGTAAAGCAATTTCTGAAATACTGTGAATTCAGGGTAAGTTGGTCATACTAAAAGTGACATTAATTATATGCTATTAAAATTGTAAAAAACTGAAGAGAGGGAAAATTATAAGTACAGGGTAGTAATTTTAGCTAAAAAAAGTTCAAGTCATTGAAATGGATATGTGCATTAAAGGACAGGGGCAGCAACTCAAAATGACCCTGTTCAAATGAATAATTTTTTTTTCACAATTTATTTGAACAAATTGTTGAAAGGAATTAACACCCAAATTTATTTAATTTCACATAGGTTTTCTACCTCTTAGAAATGTTTGCCCCCATTTTTAGGGGTGACAAAATAACATGCACAACGATTCGGGGCGCTTCTGTCTCTATAAAGGAGGAGTGCCGACCCTACCAGAATACGGCTAACGACGACTGTTAACTGTTAGAGACAGAACACTTCGGTCTAGTATACACAATGCTTCAGGGTGCTTCTGTCTTTAAAATGAGGTCTGAGTGCCAACCTTACCAGAATAAGAGGCTAACGACGAAATTTTGAGACAGAATTTTCGGTCTAACGTTAGAGCAGATTAAGTTAAATCCCTGTTAAAAGTGTTAGCGTTTTTTTTTTTTATTCTCCAGACGTCCCTGGACTAGAGTCTATGGCTACGACCTGTTTACTTCAACAATCATGTTCACTGACATGGATCTATTTGTACATTACAAACTTAACTCTTCATGTGTATGTGATTCCTTGCTTGTACCGCAATGTCAACATGCAACTATTGCTAATCAAGACAGTTTGTCAATGTTCAGAGAGGCGTGGCCGCGGATCAACCATCGGAGCGCTCGAACACTTACCTCCCGAATCTATGGCGGCCCGAAGGACCCAAGCGATGAGTGGCTGTCCAGCGAGCGTCTTGATGTTCTTCAATTTTATGCCTTTGCTCCCACCGCGAGCTAGAACCAAGCACGCAGAATGGCCAGATCTTCGATTGGAGTCACCAGAATCAGACATTATAGCCCTATTTCGAGCGACAAAATGGAACACAAGACAAAATACTCTCGACTAGAATTAATTCTCACGTAAACGTTCTTCCACGTACATCGGGCGCGCGCGTCACGTACGTCGAGCAGTCGTCATCGCATCATATCAGGGTCAGCAATGTCATAGGCGGATCCAGGGGGGGGGGGGGGGGTGGGGCGAAGCGGCCGCGCCCCCTCCCCCCCCCCCCCCCCCCCCCATTGGGGAGCAAAAAGAGAGAGAGAGAGAGAGAGGGCGGGGGAGAAAAGAAAGAAGAAAAAGAGAAAAAGCAAAAAAAAAAAGCAAAATAAAAAAATAATAAATAAATAAAAAATAAATATATAGCATGTAACTTTAACTCATGAAACTCTTGATTATGAGGCACGTAAGGGGGGGGGGATATTCGCTTGAACAAAACAAAAACAGGTCGGGCTATGGCAAAATTTCTGCTTGCGCTTCACACTCGCATGCTTTTGTTTTGAGAGTTATAAGAAAGAATTACAAAGAAGTATATAATTCATTTTATTGGGATTTTTCGGCTCGCGCTTCGCGCTCGCATTTATTAAGGGGAGGTTAATTAGGTTTTATATCATCAGTTTTAGAAGGAGTTCAAGAATAAATGAGAGGCAAAATTGTCTGCCTTCAGGTTATCATAAACCAAAATTTCCAGGGCCGTCGATAACGGGGAGGGTGTGGGGGTGTGACAATCCCCTCTGCTCAGGGTATCGTCGGTAAATCTGCGCTGCCATTGGGAAAAATGAAAAAGGGGGAGAGACAAAATAGAGAAGGGGAAAGAAAAAAAAGAAAGAAAGAAAAAAGAAGAGAAAGAGGAAAGAGAAAAAAGGAAAAGGAGAGAAGAAAAAAGGAAAAAAGAAAAGAAAAAGAAGGAAGAAAAAGAAAAAGAAAAGAGAGACAAGAGAGGGGAAAAGGAAAAGAGAAAAACAAGGAAGAAAATGAATGAGAAAAACAATGATGACAAGGTAGAGAGAAGAAAAGTCTCGGAGAGAGAAAGAGAGGTTCCGATGTTGTGATTGCAGGTACGGTGCAGACGTGGAGTCGGGGGGGGGGGGGGAGGGGGAATGATGGACCATGTTGGGTCAGGAAGGGTTGTCCCGGCTGTACTTTGTTGGTATTCTTGCTTGATAATTTATCATCTTTGGCAAATTTTGATATTAGGCAATTGGCGCGCTCTCTGTGTACCGACGATAGTGTACCTTGATGATGGGGTCGTCCAGTACTAGGTTACCCAGCCCTTCATCGAGTCCGGACTGGAATCTACATTTCATAGAAAATTTTGTCGGTCGCTGGCTTCGCCCTGGTAGAAACAGAATGGTTTCAGACGGCAAGCGAGGTGCCCAAATAGAGTCATATTTGGCAAATAGGTGATTGAATGTTATTTAGATATCTTTTAGGGGTGTATTTTTTGATGACGAAATAACACTTCTACCATGAAGAAGAGTGTATATAATTTGCCTCGCTCGCTGCGCTCGCTCGTATAGATGGATAGTTTCGCCTTTTTGGCATATAGACAATCGAATACATAATTTAGATATCTTATATGTTTAAATGTTTTTTGATGACAAAATAATACTCATTCTATGGGGAAAAGGGTGTATATATTTTCTCGCTCGCTGCGCTCCCTCGTATAAAATTCACATACGGGATCGTTTCCTAAAAGCAAAAGAATTCGGCACATCAAGATACCGAATTATGATTCAGATATCTTACTGGTCTTAGTGTATATTGATGAAATGAAAAAGAATGTATATTTTTCCTCGCTCGCTGCGCTCGCTCTTATGATATTCAAGTACGGGATCGTTTTGGAATAACAGAAGAATTGGGAAAGCGAGGTAACCAAATTTATAAATTAGATATCTAATACTGGCCTAAGTGTATTTTGACGAAATAACATGAAAAAGGGTGTTTTCCTCGCTCACTCGTATAATATTCAAATACGGGATCGTTTTGGAATAACAGAAGAATTGGCCAAGCGAGGTGACCAAATATATAATTTAGATACCTTTCGGCCCATTGTGTATATGAAGAAATCACCTCAACCATGAAAAGCAGTATACATATTTTTCCTCGCTTGCATAATATATAGGATAGTTTTTGAAAGCGAATGAATTCGGCAAGCGAGGTGATGATTTAGATTTCTCATACTGGCCTAAGTGTATTTTGACGAAAAACATGAAAAAGGGGTGTTTATTTTTCCTCGCTCGCTGCGCTCGCTCACATAAGATTCAGATACGGGATCATTATTTTGGAATAACAAAAGAATCGGGCAAGCGAGGTGACCATATATATTTTAGCTACCTTTCGGCCCATCGTGTATCTTAATGAAGAATAATCACCTCAACCAGGAAAAGGAGTATATAATTTTTTCTTCGCTCGCAAGCGAGGTGACTGAATAGGCTATGATTTAGATATCTTATTGGTCCAAATGTATTTTGATGACAAAATAACATGAAAAAAGTGCATATTTTTTTCTCGCTCGTATGATATTTAGACACAGGATGTTTGGGGAAAGCGAATGAATTCTGCAAGCGAAGTGACCAAATTTATGATTCAAATATCGTATAGACCCACCTGGTATTTTGATGAAAAATCATCACTTCTAAAATGAAAAGGAGATTCATTTCCTTGCTCGCTGCGCTCGCTCATATACATGTAAAAGTCACCAAATCTGGTTGAAATTGAATGAAAATGTGTAGGAGAGACGAAGGAAAATGTGATAAAGGCACACAATTGAAAGTGCCCCATGGGCTTTATACGGTTTAAGTATATAGTAATAGTGCTGTAGACGTTGGTCGTCGGTAATCGATGGCAATGTTTGTCGGTAACCAATGGCCTCTACACACCCCCCCCCCCCATTGAAAAAGGTCTAGCGACGCCCCTGGAAAGGGCAACCATAACATTATATCAGGTATATTGACTAGAAATAATAATGCTCCTATTTTAATACATTGTTGATGCCCCTGATTCAGGGAACTATAACGGTAAAATTTCCGATGTTCTTCCTCCCTTCCCCCGGCGGGCATGCTGACAATGTTGATCGACGCCCCTGGTGTAGACGAATGTTCTTCCGAAAACTTCGTTCGACCCCATCAAATAAAATTCTTTATTGGATACATGTACTTGTAAAAATTATTTAATAAAGATATTTTTTCAAAAGCTCATTCTCTGTTTCACTTCGTTTATGGCCTCTGAATTGCAGATGACTATTTATTTCCAACTTCATATATTTATCTTCTTTTTTTTCTGTGCCGTGCCAGAGTCTGACGTTGGCGGCCAATGAGTCTGTCCTATCTTGAGCTCAAGATAGGACACGTTTCAGTGTCATGGCCACAAGATAGGATAAGTTCCAGACTCTGGCAAGGCACATAAAGAAGAAGAAGATTTTTGTCTTCATAAGTTATAAAATCAATATTGTATTCGCGCTCGCAATATCCATCATATCCTTCTTGCTCAGGAAATTGAATTTTTAAATCCCTTAATTAAAGATAACTTTTTCAAGATATAGGCGCATCTACCCCGCGGGGGGGGGGGGGGGGGGCCCCACAAAATAATTTTATCTATATCACACCACTGAGCGCAGCCTTAAACCATACGTTTCTCCTCGGTTCGGGCGGTTTTTGGAAAATTCCGCCCCCCCCCCCTATTGGAGAATGCTGCATCCGCCCCTGCATACTGATCCCTCTCACCCTCGTTAGTTATATACCACCCCCATCACCTGCCAGTCGTATATACAATAAATCAAATTTATTGATAAAATCCTGACATTAAATTATCATTAAAACAAAACAAAACGAAACATAACACGACATGACATATCGCAGCAATTAGCATAGCAAAAGAATTGAACATAATTATGATACTTCTAAAGAAGTCGTATCAAAAGTAATTATTATGTAATATTGCATTATCTTTTACGTAAGAACAAACAAGACCAAAACAGAGACAGCAACAATCTGTTGAAACAGTAACAATTCTATCAGAAACACCCCCCATTCGAAATTCTTGTCGGCAAATTCGCGATCGCTGTCGGCAAAAGAGAGAGAGAGATAGAGAGAGCGAGAGGAGAGGGAAAAGGAAGGAGGAAAAAAGAGAGAGAAAAAAAGAGGAGTAAGGTGCCCAAAAAGAGTTCGGCTTATTTGCTTGTGCATTTTGACGACGAAATAACACTAGTACCCACGAAAGAGAGTGTATATTTTCCTCGCTCGCTGCGCTCGCTCGTATTATATTTAGATACAGGATATTTCGGAAAGCAAACTCATTCGGCTGGTGAGATGAACACTATATAATCTATATATCTTTAGGCCCATCTTGATGAAAAGTATTACTTCTACCATAAAAAGAGTATATATTTTTTCCCTCGATCGCTGCGCTCGCTCATATCATATTCAGATACAGATGTTTTCGAGAAAGCAAACATATTCGGCAAATGAGATGAACACAAATATACAATTGGTATATCTATAGACCCATCATGTATTTGATGAAGAATTATCACTTCTACCATTAAAAGACTACGTATATTTTTCCTCGCTCCCTGCGCTCGCTCGTGTAATATTTAGATATAGGATGGTCTTAAAAGCCAAATGAATTAGGTAGGAGATGTGACCAAATATATCAAAATAGGTACCTTAAAGGCCCATCGTTATTTTGATGAAGAACTTTCACTTCTACATGGAAAAGGAGTACATATGTATTTTTCCTCGCCGCTATGCTCTCTCGTATAATATTCAGATACAAAAATGGAAAAACAAACAAATTCGGCAAGCTAGGCCCCGTCATGATATGATGAGGAATCATCAACTACATGTACCATAAAAAAGAGTATATCTATTTCTCCTCGCTCGCTGCGGCTCGCTCATATGATATTTAGATACAGGATGGTCTTTGAAAGCAAATGAATTATGTAAGATAGGTGACCAAATCAAAATAGATATCTTAAAGAGCCATTATGTATTTTGACGAAGAACTTTCCCTGCTGTCATGCAAAGGAAGTACATATATGTATTTTTTCTCGCTCGCTACGCTCGCTCGTAAAATATTCAGATACAAATGGATTTGGGAAAGCAAACGAATTCGACAAGTGAGGTGAACCAAATGTACCTGTATAAGTTAGATATCTCATGGTATATTATCCATCGTGTATTTGGATAAAGAATTGTCACTGCTTTAATGAAAAATTATTTCCTCGCTCGCTGCACTCGCTCGTATAATATCAGATTCAGGATGGTCTTTGAAACCGAATGAATCAGGTCAGAGAGGTGACCAAAATATAATTTGATATCTAAGCCCACCATGTAGTTTGATGAAGAACTATTCACTTGTAACGAAAGAGAGTATATATTTTTTCTCGCTCGCTGCGCTCGCTCGTATCATATTTAGATACACAGTCAGGATGTTTTCGGAAAACAAACACATTCGACAAGTGAGGTGAACAAAATATACAATTCAAAAGGAAAATATGATAGAGGCGCACAATTAAACATACCTCAATGGGCTTTATACGGTTGAATTTATCGACGTTGTCGTCGGCAATCGGATGGCATTATTTGTCGGCAATCTGGCCTCTACACCCCCCATTCAAAAAGTCTATTGACGCCCCTGGCTTTCATTGGCGTAATCCCGGGGGGGGGATATATTCCCCACTTTTTGGAGAGGGGGGGATGGCGTTGTACAAATATCCCCCCCCCCCCCCCACTTTTTAAGGAAGAAATATATTTTAAGTAATCAGTAGTAAAAATTTGAATATTTGTCGTGAACAACCATCATTTCAAAATTCTATTGAAAATGCGATTGAAAACAAAAACAGTGGTTATTTTTGGCTCGCTCGCTTCGCTCGCTCATCATATTTTAGATTTCTATAAAAAAATGCGATTTAAAAACGAGAAAAGTGGTTATTTTTGGCTCGCTCGCAAAATAGATATTAAATGTGTGTAAGAGGGAAAAAAAATCTTCAAAAACTCGATCATCCCCCCCCCCCCCACTCTTAAAGTGGATTTACGCCGGTAGGCTATTCTAACTCGTTTTGTTAGTTAGGCTATATAACTGCAATGATTCCGGAGCGGCAAAGTTGACCTAGAAGTGGATGAATTTTCAGGAGATAAAAGGCCTGTGATCATAAACCTATTCGCCAATACCCTCTGTGAGAACGGAAGATGCCGATAAATACCCGGATAAATAATCATTACACGTCACTAAATCACGAGAAGGGAGTAGTAGTATAATTATGATAACCCGGTCTTCAGTATTAAAGAACAAAAAAATTGCTGGCTCATAATTCTAGAAACGCAACAAGATGTTTTCGATCAGCAATCAACTCATATTCCAGCAAACAGTATAGATCAATTTCAACCTCCGGTTATGTATTTGGCCCTCTATCGGCGACGCCATTGCTGCGGTGGGCAAGCGCGCTGACCGCGATTGGCTCTGTGTACAAAATGAATGTAAAAATATGAGATATGCCCCGATATTGTTCCATTTACTTTATTCTAGATCAATAAAATAAAGCATGGATACATGGGTAGATGAGGTAAGACAATGGTCATATCTGACGGATGAAGGTATGATGTATTTTTGTACTTTCGATGGTTTTTCAACTTAGTTTTGTCAGTAAAAGTTCGATTGCAGCATAGAAGCCGTAGTAAACGGGAGCCCTAAATCTTACCTGTTTTACAAAGTCATGTTTTCACTCATTACATTTTACGGCCAAAGTACATAATTGATAAGGTTTCTTGACTTCCAAGTCCTTTCTGTTGATGTTTTTACCCCACTGGCGACGAATTCCTTCACATTTGCTTACGGAAACCTGTATAGGGAGTACGGTTCCTTCTCACCACAAACCGGCTTCATGAGTCAAAAGCGAGTTAATTTCGCACTCAGTTAGCTTTCCAATTGCTTACACTCTTTATCATTCTGTTGTGGCATTTGAGCACCGACGAACTTCCCTGATAATTTCTCATTGCAAATATTAAAATAAATCTGCATATATATACTGGTCAAAATAGACAAAAAATCGAACGAAGACATAACGCGCTAATGACTTGTGTACTATAAAAGTTGGAGCGCCCACCGCAGTATGTCGAACTGGGTCGAACAGTCTGCTGCCCTCTTGCGTTGTGAAAATTGGTCTATAGGATATGCCCGGATAACATTTTTGCAGCGAGCGTGTCCGACCAAAGTGTCCGACTATCTTCGAAATAATTCTGCAGGGAGTGTACATTATTTTTCTTCGCCTGCGATGCTTGCTTATTATAAAGAACTATTTAGGAAGGCAGCGAATTGGGCATGCAAGGGACGGTGACCGATATAGGCATATAAAGTTGCTTGCTTCGCCTCGCTCAAATATTTAGAAACGTTTTCTAAGTTGGTTTTAGACATGGAAAGAGTAATATTTACTGGACCAGTGAGGTTTATCACGATTTGTTAGTGAGGTGACCAAATATAAAGTTAAATATCTTATAGGCAGAGTGTATTTTTGATGACAAACTAAGACGTCTTTTACAGCAAGAGTGGTTATTTTGGCTGGCTCGCTTCACTCGCTCCGCAAAATAAACAAATAGTACGTATGGGGAACGATGTCGGGCGGGCAGGCAAGAGGGTGGAGTGTGAGTAAAACATTCGGCAAAATATTTCGACTCACCCACCCCCCCCCATTCCTCGAAACAAATTTACACCGGTGTGTATTATATTTTGTATATTTCTTTTCTCGCTCTCTGCGCTCACTCATGATAACATGCAGCTAGATAAAGAATTTAATGGGAAGGAAAAGTTATTGGGCATGCAAGGAAGTGACCAAATGTATTTGTTATGGCCTGTGGAATGTATATTTCCGTGCTCGCTTCGCTCGCTCTTTAGGAACAGGGTGGTTTTGGCCGGGGGTTTGGACAGCAAAAAAATTGCCAGCGAGGTGTATCTAGGTGGCCAAATATAGACCTTTTGAATATGTCGGTCTAGGGTGTATTTTGAATACAATACAGCAAGAAGTGGTTATTTTTAGCTCGCTCGCTCGCAAATTAAAAAATAGTAATGTGTATTTCGAAAGTCCTTATTCGCGCGCGTGTGAGTGAGTATGTGTATGTGGGGGGGGGGGGGGGGGGGTATGGCACTAGTTTTATACATTATTGAAAAAGGAAGAAGGTACTTGCCACACTTTGAACGTTTTTTTTTTTCTAAAGTGATTTCACTCTTTTTTTCCCCCCATCCTCATGATTTGTGAAACTCATGTTTAATTCATCATTGAGATATGAATGCGTCAAGAGGAGTTGCATTTGTACTTATTTATAAATAGTGATTGGGGTCTCTTATTTGAATGAGGTTTATAGCGTAGGGAATATATGAAAAAGGAAAAGAAGGAAGATTGCCATATTTTGAAAGATCACTCATTCATTTCATTCTATTTGAGGCGGGGGGGGGGGGGCCTAGGGTTTGGAATCATGTCTTTTATTTTTATATGAGTGATTTCATCCAATGATTGTCTCCTTGCTCATGATTGTGTAAAAATAAATCTATCAAATTATTTATGAAAACGAAGTGAAAATTTATATTATTATATTGGATTGTATGTAATGATTTATTTTGAATGAAATTTTATAAAAATATGGAATGAAAAAAAAAAAAAAATCCCTCACATCGCTCAGTCTCAGTACCCCAGCCCCCCCCCCCCCCCCCCCCAAAAAAAAATACAATCGCCTGCTCTAGAACCGCGCCTGGCTAGGTTTTTCAAGTGATAAAAAAAGAGGAGAAAAAGAAGAAAAGAGAAGGAAGAAGAAAGAAGAGGGTGGGCTTGCGACTATATAATACCCCTATTTGTTCATTTAAAACGTCGATAAATTCACCTATGTCATCTTACCCCCTATCAAAATATCCTGGCGCCGCCCCTGGATGCAGAATAATTTTCTTTAAAAATCATTCATCATAATGAATGAAGCCCGGAATGAAGAGCCTTGTCAAGCCTCGAGCTACGTGTCGTCTAGCGCCAGCTGTGGCAAGAGTGCGATTAACGTCAGCTGAAAATTAATTGAGAATTGAACATCTCCTTCACAACACAATGGCGGAGACCGAGAGGTAAAATTATTCTAATCAATTTATGACTGCTTGTGACTCGATTCTTTTGTTATACTTTGAATTTGTTTTTATGAATATGTGTGATTGACACGAGAGCTGGAATGATGTGTTTTCATAGTGGCTTAGCGAGTATGAAATTAAAATCCTGACCTTGCAAATGCACCCGGCAAATGATCAGTGAGTTGGTCTGACTGTGGCTAACTCTCTTGACGTCGGGTAACGATCTCCACAGTTGCTGATAATGTCGATATGAGGAGCCAGTTTTAATCCACTCCAAGAACCCGAGGAGAAGGTTGATCTAAAATCACACAGTAGAAAATCTGGCCAACCCGGAGAATAGGGGACCAGGGGCCTGTAATACAAAGATTGCGATTGATTGCAAATTTAAACAACCATTCATTCTGATGCAGATTGGTCCATACCCCAAAAAGGTGACCCTGGGGACCCCAGCCCAGGCCCGGCAGGGTCACCTTTTTGAACGAGATGCGCATGAAACAATGGTCTCGATTGGCTGTTAAAACTTTGTGATTGATTGCAAATCTTTATGTTTTGGGCCCGGATGCGTGCATGTGTGTGCCATTTGATTTATACAGTGCAGAGTCAGAGACAGCCAAAACTAGACATGTGACCAAGGCCTAAGGCTTGGCATTGAGTTAAAAAATAATGCCTCTTAAATATATGTTTCTGTTCGGTAATCTGACACATTATCATCTCGAGTCTTGGCTCTCATATTTCCAATTATTTGATGAAAATTTTTGATTTTATTTTAGCCAGAAATGTCAAAATCACAAATTTTTCACTGCTGAATCTTGTGTACATCATCCCTGGCCAGCTGGCCTGCTACCGCTGCCGCTGGCTACTTTTGCTTGCCCAAAAATGAATACAGCTCTCTCTCTGTTTTGTCCCTCTGCTTTTCGGAGATCAGCGAATTCCCCGCATTTGGTAGCAGTAGATAATGTGGATGTAGACTTTAGTTGGAAGGCATGGAGTATAGGCGATAGGCATGTAGTTTATACAGATAATGAAGTGTCATCTTTAAGATTGAGTCATTGACAGTATAGGGAAGCGATGGATCACCTGCGTGCACATCTATTCTCCAGTTTTGCCGATAATCAGGCCTATATATTTTTGACTGATAACTCCCGTGTTATTGTTTTTCGCTTTTGGTCTACAGTCAAAAATCAGATAATTTAGTAGTTAACTGTTAGAGTTTATTAATTTTGACAAGGTCAAGGACAGATTTGTAATGAAAAAAAAAAGAAATTGCCTAGAGCTTAAAAAACGTCAAATATTCAACTGTTCGTGGTGCTCAAAGTTCAC
Source organism: Echinometra lucunter (assembly GCA_029962745.1). Lineage (NCBI taxonomy): Eukaryota > Metazoa > Echinodermata > Echinoidea > Camarodonta > Echinometridae > Echinometra > Echinometra lucunter. The sequence goes on from CM057155.1 coordinate 33,424,061, forward strand.
AGTTAATTTCAACATTTTCATGAAAAACACAATTTGTTGTTGCTGAATTGGGTATTTACAGGTCAATCAGGTACGATTATTTACGTCTAGGACCGACCTTTAATGTCACCATCCAAAAGACGTGACTCAGACTCGAACCTGGGTCCACTAAATCAGCATATACAGTGTAACTAAAAACCTTTAGCCTAGGCAGGGAGATGGCCTGGGCCAATAATTCCTTAGTTTCTTGACCCCTCCTCTCCTTTTTTTTTGTTGAGCCTCAAAATTTTTGCTATTAATATTATGTTATTTTTCTTCTGAAATGAAATTAATTTTAATCTGAGTACATCTAGACAGTGAGGTTACAAAAAAAATCATTAATATCATTCATTTTCACGTTGTTTTGAGCTTCTTAAGTGCTTATATGTATACCAACATCAATAAGAATCATATTTAAAAAAAAAAAGAAAATTCCTGTTAAAATTTTCCAATAGCATTTCATGCACACACAGGAAGTATTATGTACCGTAAACTGGGGTGGCTTTGGACAAATTTTAACTATTTATATCAATATCTTCATTATGAACAGAGGAATTCTATGGGTAATGTGGGGTTGGCAAGTACCAATAAAGAGGAAATCGTGTTATATAGAATTCCCTGCAGTTTATTTTATTTCATGATTATTTTTTTGGTCAAAGTTTGTCCAAAGTGACCCCGGAGTTTGGGGTGACTTTGGACAACCATAAATATCCCATTGCATAATCACCTGTACAGCTAAATGTCTAAAGTAAACCTCCTTATGGGGAGCTATGGACTACAATACAGTTTTTTCTTAATCTTAACAACTCCATTTGTTCAATTTTTTTCAACAGCCACCAAATAATGACTTACAAGTACAATTTGTACATACATTTTTGTAGTGGTATTTTGGCTACAAAATTTGCTAGGGGCATTAACAGACACTTGGTTGCACACTTTTTTTCAAGATTTTGTAATTAAATTTGATATTTTGAATTCTTATAAACCTAAATATTCAAATAGTAAATGAACAAATTTGAAAAGGTGTATTTAAGCAGGGCACTGCATGAATTTTCTGTGGACCTCTTTCTTGCGATTAGCACGGTTAGTAGTTGACCACCTGGTTAGCTTTGGACTACAATACAGGTTTTTTTTTAATCTTAACAACTCCAATCTGTTCAATTTTTTTTTCAACAGCCACCAAATAATGACTTACAAGTACAACTTGTATATGTACATACGTTTGTGGTGGTATTTTAGCTACAAATTTTGCTAACAATAAACATGTGAGAACTTTCATTTAAAGGGGCATAAACAGACACTTGGTTGCACACTTTTTTTCAAGATTTTGTAATTAAATTTGATATTTTGAATTCTTATATGCCTAAATATCCAAAAGTAATGAACAAATTTGAAAACGTGTAGTTAAACAGGGCACTGCATGAATAGTTACGTAGCTGTCGAACATTTGGTACTCCTTTGATGTCCAAAGTCACCCCATACGTGAGGCCAAATCATGGGGTGAAATTGGACATGACCTATTTTCAGATTTGCAAGGGTGGTCAGGTAGCAAGACTATACAGGTGGGTTCATGGTCCCTTTATGTCACTATCCAGCCAGTAGGCTTGAGCTTCCATTCTTCTGTATTTCTGGAGTACCAGAAGTTCGACGGCCATAAAAATCAAGCATTTTATGGACCCTGCAAAGAAAAGTACAAAAAACAATGTAAGGCAATGAAATATACAAGAGCACAATAGTCATTCATAATATTCGCACATTCCCCTAAAATAACATACAGAAAAATATTGGAAATACCACAAAGAAAAGAATGTAAATGAAACAATACTTTTTTTCTGTTGTGTCCAAAGTCACCCCTATGTCCAAAGTCACCCCAGTTTACGGTATCAAATAATTTGGAACCCCCTCCTCAGTTTGAAATATCTGGGCAAGAAACTAGGAATCAATTTTACTTGACCTTGTAGGGCCTATAAGGGTGTTGTCTTCCGACCTGTTCTGTCCAACCTCCCTGGTTAAGGATAGTAAGATTTCTTCTGACTTGTTATTCACTCATACATGTAGAATCATAGAATTTTCAGATTGTTGAACTTGGTATTATTAAAGTTGTATAATTTTTTTCATAAGTTATGGTCACTTCTATTTTTCTTATTTTCCAGGGATCTGCAGCCTGGGGATTGGGCCATCATCCACAATATCTACGACAATGGCAGTGCAAGGGAGCACTTTGAATTTGAGCTGGACCAGGCCCTCGAGGCCAAACGCAGAATCATCATTATAGAACCTGCTCATCTAGGTGACGAGACTGCTCGCTGGATCACTGTAGGGAACTGCTTGCATAAGACATCCGTCCTTTCTGGCATGGCTTGCCTCGTTGCGCCGGCCCTGCTCCCAAACCAAGCTGTAAATTTTGTCACCTTCCCTACAGGAACTGTAAGTGTGGCCTGTGCACTTCTTTATGGAGTTTCATGGCAGTCGGACCCATGCTGCAAGTATCAGTTGAGTACGACACCAGGAGTCTGTCGCGGCTTCCGCTTCATTCTCTGACGACAGCCACACCAGTAGTTCTGGTACGGAAGGACGATAAGTACAGGAAAGCTCTTCACAACTTGGTGGCTGGGTTGGCGGCTGCTCTCTTGGCATACAAAGTCTATCAATGGTGCATTCGCTAACACACAACATTTAGGATCACTATTGTTAGCACTGTCAGTCACTCGTATTTGCCTGAGGAAGTTTTGAACTGTTTACAAGAGGAGCTTGCTAGTGATGCCTGTCATAGTGAGTTCTGCTTTAAGACCAACTTGCCATTTTCTGGATGAGATAAAGGAAGGTCGAAAAGAATGAGCTGAAGGGAGATGGAGAAAGAGATATGATGTTGGACAAACCTGGAATTTTATTTTGTGATTTACTATTGTACTTGTACCCGTGTGTCATTATGTGTGTTGTTTAGGTAAATATGTGGTCACTTTGAAGGGTATGTGTCTGAACAGGGGGTGTTTCACAAAGACTAAGATTGACTCAAATACTCTTAACTATGGCACGCCATTCTTGCCACTGTTTATTTTCACCATCGGTCTTTCAAGGGATGCACAAATCATTGTTACATATTTGCAGAATTTACATTTTTTTGTTTTCTTCATCAATGAACTATAAACATTGTCAATTCTGCAGATTTGTGAAAATGATTTGCAAATCCCTTGAGAGACCGATGGTGAAAGCAAACAGTGGCATGAAAGGCCGGCCATAGTTAAGTGCGATTTTAGTCGATCTTAGTCTTTGTAAAACACCCCCCAGGTTTTGATGTATGCTTTAACGGTGAGTGATTGACACATTTGTGCAATCATTATTTCTTCATTCAGATATCAAGAGGCCTTGCCAAAAGAAAGTGTTATTACTACTACATTTAACCATTCATTTCAGTCCAGAGTACCTCCTATGATGATGAATCATCTTCAAAACATCATTGTTGCAACATAGCAGTTGATCGAGGTTCGGAAATAATACTAGTATACATGTACTTTTAAGGCCAGTGTCATTTTGATTGCCAAGTGCCAACGTATTCAACACAGACACAAAGCTGGTATACATACAGTGTACTGTATATACGGTGGATACTCCCTATATTGAAGACCTTGCGACCCTGAAAATTACCTTGCTATATCAGGAATCTAGATATATTAGGATGAAAATACAAAAGGATGTAAAGGACTGAATGGTCTGCAAATTACTGTGCTATCAGGAATTATTCTTTTTATCAGAGCTCTTTGTAATGAGTTTCCACTGTCCAAAATGAAATCTGAAGACACTTATTTATCCATATAACATTTTGCGGTTTCCTCGTAATCGTAGAAACTAGGGACACCTCATCTTCATTAGGGTAGTATGTGCTGAATTTCAATTTTAGTCTATTTGTTGTAGAACTTTTACCTTTTGACAAAACAATCAATATGAAAGGGGCCAACTATGATTTTCATTGTTGTTTGCATAAAATATACAGTATTGGCTATGTCTTTTTAAGACTTGTTTTGTAGAACTACTAAGTACAATTCAGTTACCATACATGTAGGTTATTAGAGATTTTTGGGCTTGTTGATTTGTAAGTGTTCATATTCTGTCTTCCAATTATTCATTTTTTCTTTCAAATCAAGCGGGTTCTTTGCTTATGAGTTGTGCATCAGATGAAATATGTAAATGACTTTGCCAGCAGAAATTTGCACTTTAAAAAGCCAGACACATTAGAGCACCGCTTGTAAGTAATGTTAATCCCCCCATATTCATAATTATTAATACTGGCAGTACTTATAAAATATTTGTATAGAGCTCAAGTAATTCTTCATGAATTGACACTGGTACATGTATGCTCATGTACATACATGTATATATGACTCCTAGGGAGCGTTTCATCAACATTTGTTGTCTGACAAGCTGCCAGATCTGACATCTTTCCTTGATTTTGATTGGCTGAGAAGCATCGTTACTATGGCAACTGTCGGATAAAACAGACTTTGTCGGATAAAACATTCGACAAGTCCTTTCATGAAACGCTCCCCAGGAGTCTGTAAACAACCAGGAAGTCCACTCTGGGGATAACTGAAAAGCAAATTTAGGGGAAAAAATGTCTCTATGATGGGCACAATGTGGAGTCTTGGATGTTATGCTAGACTGCTGTGTTTACCGGTAATACATGTACCACTGAATGTTGAATTATTGAGAATACAACAGCTACAGGCGTACATTTATGTTCTTTTTTCTTGTTTTTGGTATGAGGGGGGGGGGGAGGACGTTTTTTTTCATTCATCTCGTTGGAAGTTAGTGACCCCCAAGCGAACATACGGTTCATATTCAAAGGTAGTCTCATATGTTTCAATCTGTGAAGGGAGGTTTGAACTAGGCCTAGTTTGACCCTACATGTAAATTAGTTTTAAATCTTTTTGCGCCGTAGTCCTAGGCCATATTGCATATAACTTGTTATCAGTAACAACTGCCTTATTCTATGACAAATTTGCTCTCAGCCAATCAGAT
>CM057155.1:33429594-33485079 GCA_029962745.1 Echinometra lucunter
AATAAATAAATAAAAAATAAATATATAGCATGTAACTTTAACTCATGAAACTCTTGATTATGAGGCACGTAAGGGGGGGGGGGGATATTCGCTTGAACAAAACAAAAAAACAGGTCGGGCTATGGCAAAATTTCTGCTTGCGCTTCACACTCGCATGCTTTTGTTTTGAGAGTTATAAGAAAGAATTACAAAGAAGTATATAATTCATTTTATTGGGATTTTTCGGCTCGCGCTCGCGCTCGCTTATTAAGTTTTAGGTTTTATATCATCAGTTTTAGAAGGAGTTCAAGAATAAATGAGAGGCAAAATTGTCTGCCTTCAGGTTATCATAAACCAAAATTTCCAGGGCCGTCGATAACGGGGAGGGTGTGGGGGTGTGACAATCCCCTCTGCTCAGGGTATCGTCGGTAAATCTGCGCTGCCATTGGGAAAAATGAAAAAGGGGGAGAGACAAAATAGAGAAGGGGAAAGAAAAAAAAAGAAAGAAAGAAAAAAAGAGAGAAAGAGGAAAGAGAGAAAAAAGGAAAAGGAGAGAAGAAAAAAGGAAAAAAGAAAAAGAAAAGAAAAAGAAGGAAGAAAAAGAAAAAGAAAAGAGAGACAAGAGAGGGAAAAGGAAAAGAGAAAAACAAGGAAGAAAATGAATGAGAAAAACAATGATGACAAGGTAGAGAGAAGAAAAGTCTCGGAGAGAGAAAGAGAGGTTCCGATGTTGTGATTGCAGGTACGGTGCAGACGTGGAGTCGGGGGGGGGGGGAGGGGGAATGATGGACCATGTTGGGTCAGGAAGGGTTGTCCCGGCTGTACTTTGTTGGTATTCTTGCTTGATAATTTATCATCTTTGGCAAATTTTGATATTAGGCAATTGGCGCGCTCTCTGTGTACCGACGATAGTGTACCTTGATGATGGGGTCGTCCAGTACTAGGTTACCCAGCCCTTCATCGAGTCCGGACTGGAATCTACATTTCATAGAAAATTTTGTCGGTCGCTGGCTTCGCCCTGGTAGAAAACAGAATGGTTTCAGACGGCAAGCGAGGTGCCCAAATAGAGTCATATTTGGCAAATAGGTGATTGAATGTTATTTAGATATCTTTTAGGGGTGTATTTTTTGATGACGAAATAACACTTCTACCATGAAGAAGAGTGTATATAATTTGCCTCGCTCGCTGCGCTCGCTCGTATAGATGGATAGTTTCGCCTTTTTGGCATATAGACAATCGAATACATAATTTAGATATCTTATATGTTTAAATGTTTTTGATGACAAATAATACTCATTCTATGGGGAAAAGGGTGTATATATTTTCTCGCTCGCTGCGCTCCCTCGTATAAAATTCACATACGGGATCGTTTCCTAAAAGCAAAAGAATTCGGCACATCAAGATACCGAATTATGATTCAGATATCTTACTGGTCTTAGTGTATATTGATGAAATGAAAAAGAATGTATATTTTTCCTCGCTCGCTGCGCTCGCTCTTATGATATTCAAGTACGGGATCGTTTTGGAATAACAGAAGAATTGGGAAAGCGAGGTAACCAAATTATAAATTAGATATCTAATACTGGCCTAAGTGTATTTTGACGAAATAACATGAAAAAGGTGTTTTTCCTCGCCCATCGTATAATATTCAATACGGGATCGTTTTGGAATAACAGAAGAATTGGCCAAGCGAGGTGACCAAATATATAATTTAGATACCTTTCGGCCCATTGTGTATATGAAGAAATCACCTCAACCATGAAAAGCAGATAGTATACATATTTTTCCTCGCTTGCATAATATATAGGATAGTTTTTTGAAAGCGAATGAATTCGGCAAGCGAGGTGATGATTTAGATTTCTCATTACTGGCCAAGTGTATTTGACGAAAAACATGAAAAAGGGGTGGGTGTTTATTTTTCCTCGCTCGCTGCGCTCGCTCACATAAGATTCAGATACGGGATCATTATTTTGGAATAACAAAAGAATCGGGCAAGCGAGGGGTGACCATATATATTTTAGCTACCTTTCGGCCCATCGTGTATCTTAATGAAGAATAATCACCTCAACCAGGAAAAGGAGTATATAATTTTTTCTTCGCTCGCAAGCGAGGTGACTGAATAGGCTATGATTTAGATATCTTATTGGTCCAAATGTATTTTGATGACAAAATAACATGAAAAAAGTGCATATTTTTTTCTCGCTCGTATGATATTTAGACCACAGGATGTTTGGGGAAAGCGACTGAATTCTGCAATGCGAAGTAGTGACCAAATTTATGATTCAAATATAGTTTATAGACCCCACCTGGTATTTTGATGAAAATCATCACTTCTAAAATGAAAAGGAGATTCATTTCCTGCTCGCTGCGCTCGCTCATATACAGTAAAAGTCCACCCAAATCTGGTTGAAATTGAAATGAAAATGTGTAGGAGAGACGAAGGAGAAATGTGATAAAGGCACAACAATTGAAAGTGCCCCATGGGCTTTTATACGGTTTTAAGTATATAGTACTAGTGCTGTAGACGTTGGTCGTCGGTAATCGATGGCAATGTTTTGTCGGTAACCAATGGCCTTCTACACACCCCCCCCCCCATTGAAAAAGGTCTAGCGACGCCCCTGGAAAGGGCAACCATAACATATATCAGGTATATTGACTAGAAATAATAATGCTCCCTATTTTAATACATTGTTGATGCCCCTGATTCAGGGGAACTATAACGGTAAAATTTCCGATGTTTCTTCCTCCCTTCCCCCGGCGGGCATGCTGACAATGTGATCGACGCCCCTGGTGTAGACGAATGTTCTTCCGAAAACTTCGTTCGACCCCCCATCAAATAAAATTCTTTATTGGATACATGTACTTGTAAAAATTATTTAATAAAGATATTTTTTCAAAAGCTCATTCTCTGTTTCACTTCGTTTATGGCCTCTGAATTGCAGATAGATAGATGACTATTTATTTCAACTTCATATATTTATCTTCTTTTTTTCTGTGCCGTGCCAGAGTCTGACGTTGGCGGCCAATGAGTCTGTCCTATCTTGAGCTCAAGATAGGACACGTTTCAGTGTCATGGCCACAAGATAGGATAAGTTCCAGACTCTGGCAAGGCACATAAAGAAGAAGAAGATTTTGTCTTCATAAGTTATAAAATCAATATTGTATTCGCGCTCGCAATATCCATCATATCCTTCTTGCTCAGGAAATTGAATTTTTAAATCCCTTAATTAAAGATAACTTTTCAAGATATAGGCGCATCTACCCGCGGGGGGGGGGGGGGGGTGACCCACAAAATAATTTTATCTATATCACACCACTGAGCGCAGCCTTTAACCATACGTTTCTCCTCGGTTCGGGCGGTTTTTGGAAAAATTCCGCCCCCCCCCCCCCTATGGAGAATGCTGCATCCGCCCCCTGCATACTGATCCCTCTCACCCTCGTTAGTTATATTACCACCCCCATCACCTGCCAGTCGTATATACAATAAAATCAAATTTATTGATAAAAATCCTGACATTAAATTATCATTTTAAACAAAACAAAACGAAACATAACACGACATGACATATCGCAGCATATAGCATAGCAAAGAATTGAACATAATTATGATACTTCTAAAGAAGTCGTATCAAAAGTAATTATTATGTAATATTGCATTATCTTTTTACGTAAGAACAAACAAGACCAAAACAGAGACAGCAACAATCTGTTGAAACAGTAACAATTCTATCAGAAACACCCCCCATTCGAAATTCTTGTCGGCAAATTCGCGATCGCTGTCGGCAAAAGAGAGAGAGAGATAGATGAGAGCGAGAGGAGAGGGAAAGGAAGGAGGGAAAAAAGAGAGAGAAAAAAAGAGGAGTAAGGTGCCCAAAAAAGAGTTCGGCTTATTTGCTTGTGCATTTTGACGACGAAATAACACTAGTACCACGAAAGAGAGTGTATATTTTTCCTCGCTCGCTGCGCTCGCTCGTATTATATTTAGATACAGGATATTTCGGAAAGCAAACTCATTCGGCTGGTGAGATGAACACTATATAATCTATATATCTTTAGGCCCATCTTGATGAAAAAGTATTACTTCTACCATAAAAAGAGTATATATTTTTTTCCCTCGATCGCTGCGCTCGCTCATATCATATTCAGATACAGGATGTTTTCGGGAAAGCAAACATATTCGGCAAATGAGATGAACACAAATATACCAATTTGTATATCTATAGACCCATCATGTATTTTGATGAAGAATTATCACTTCTACCATTAAAAGACTACGTATATTTTTCCTCGCTCCCTGCGCTCGCTCGTGTAATATTTAGATATAGGATGGTCTTAAAAGCAAATGAATTAGGTAGGAGATGTGACCAAATATATCAAAATAGGTACCTTAAAGGCCCATCGTTTATTTTGATGAAGAACTTTCACTTCTACCATGAAAAGGAGTACATATGTATTTTTCCTCGCTCGCTATGCTCTCTCGTATAATATTCAGATACAAAATGGAAAAACAAACAAATTCGGCAAGCTAGGCCCGTCATGTATATTGATGAGGAATCATCAACTACATGTACCATAAAAAAAGAGTATATATATTTCTCCTCGCTCGCTGCGCTCGCTCATATGATATTTAGATACAGGATGGTCTTTGAAAGCAAATGAATTATGTAAGATAGGTGACCAAAATCAAAATAGATATCTTAAAGGCCCATTATGTATTTTTGACGAAGAACTTTCCCTTCTGTCATGCAAAGGAGTACATATATGTATTTTTTCTCGCTCGCTACGCTCGCTCGTAAAATATTCAGATACAAAATGGATTTGGGAAAGCAAACGAATTCGACAAGTGAGGTGACCAAATGTACCTGTATAAGTTAGATATCTCATGGTATATTATCCCATCGTGTATTTGGATAAAGAATTGTCACTGCTTTAATGAAAAATTATTTCCTCGCTCGCTGCACTCGCTCGTATAATATCAAGATTCAGGATGGTCTTTGAAACCGAATGAATCAGGTCAGAGAGGTGACCAAATATATAATTTAGATATCTAAGCCCACCATGTAGTTTGATGAAGAACTATCACTTGTACGAAAGAGAGTATATATTTTTTCTCGCTCGCTGCGCTCGCTCGTATCATATTTAGATACACAGTCAGGATGTTTTCGGAAAACAAACACATTCGACAAGTGAGGTGAACAAATATACAATTCAAAAGGAAAATATGATAGAGGCGCACAATTAAACATACCTCAATGGGCTTTATACGGTTGAATTTATCGACGTTGGTCGTCGGCAATCGATGGCATTATTTGTCGGCAATCTGGCCTCTACACCCCCATTCAAAAAAGTCTATTGACGCCCCTGGCTATTCCATTGGCGTAAATCCCGGGGGGGGGATATATTCCCCCACTTTTTGGAGAGGGGGGGATGGCGTGTACAAATATCCCCCCCCCCCCCACTTTTTAAGGAAGAAAATATATTTTAAGTAATCAGTTAGTAAAAATTTTGAATATTTGTCGTGAACAACCATCATATTTCAAAATTTCTATTTGAAAATGCGATTGAAAACCAAAACAGTGGTTATTTTTGGCTCGCTCGCTTCGCTCGCTCATCATATTTTAGAATTTCTATTAAAAAATGCGATTAAAAACGAGAAAAGTGGTTATTTTTGGCTCGCTCGCAAAATAGATATTAAAATGTGTGTAAGAGGGAAAAAAAATCTTCAAAAAACTCGATCATCCCCCCCCCCCCCCACTCCTTAAAGTGGATTTACGCCGGTAGGCTATTCTAACTCGTTTTGTTAGTTAGGCCTATATAACTGCAATGATTCCGGAGCGGCAAAGTTGACCTAGAAGTGGATGAATTTTCAGGAGATAAAGGCCTGTGATCATAAACCTATTCGCAATACCCTCTGTGAGAACGGAAGATGCCGATAAATACCCGGGATAAATAATCATTACACGTCACTAAATCACGAGAAGGGAGTAGTATAATTATGATAACCCGGTCTCAGTATTAAAGAACAAAAAAATTGCTGGCTCATAAATTCTAGAAACGCAACAAGATGTTTTCGATCAGCAATCACTCATATTCCAGCAACAGTATAGATCAATTTCAACCTCCGGTTTATGTATTTGGCCCTCTATCGGCGACGCCATTGCTGCGGTGGGCAAGCGCGCTGACCGCGATTGGCTCTGTGTACAAAATGAATGTAAAATATGAGATATGCCCCGATATTGTTCCATTTACTTTATTCTAGATCAATAAAATAAAGCATGGATACATGGGTAGATGAGGTAAGACAATGGTCATATCTGACGGATGAAGGTATGATGTATTTTTGTACTTTCGATGGTTTTTCAACTTAGTTTTGTCAGTAAAAGTTCGATTGCAGCATAGAAGCCGTAGTAAACGGGAGCCCTAAATCTTACCCTGTTTACAAAGTCATGTTTTCACTCATTACATTTTACGCCAAAGTACATAATGATAATGTTTCTTGACTTCAAAGTCCTTTCTGTTGATGTTTTTACCCACTGGCGACGAATTCCTTCACATTGCTTACGGAAACCTGTATAGGGAGTACGGCTTCTCACACAAACAGGCTTCATGAGTCAAAAGCGAGTTAATTTCGCACTCAGTTAGCTTCCAATTTTTAAACTCTTTATAATTCTTGTGGCATTTGAGCACCGAACTTCCCTGATAATTTCTCATTGCAAATATTAAAATAAATCTGCATATATATACTGGTCAAAATAGACAAAAAATCGAACGAATGTACATAACGCGCTAATGACTTGTGTACTATAAAAGTTGGAGCGCCCACCGCAGTATGTCGAACTGTGTCGAACAGTCTGCTGCCCTCTTGCGTTGTGAAATTGGTCTATATGCCCGGATAACATTTTTGCAGCGACGTGTCCGACCAAAGTGTCCGACTATCTTCGAAATAATTCTGCAGGGAGTGTACATTATTTTTCTTCGCCTGCTATGCTTGCTTATTATAAAGAACTATTTAGGAAGGCAAGCGAATTGGGCATGCAAGGGAGGTGACCGAATATAGGCATATAAAGTTGCTTGCTTCGCTCGCTCAAAATATTTAGAAACGTTTCTAAGTATGGTTTTAGACATGGAAAGAGTAATATTTACTGGACCAGTGAGGTTTATCACGATTTGTTAGTGAGGTGACCAAATATACAAGTTAAATATCTTATAGGCAGAGTGTATTTTGATGACAAACTAAGACGTCTTTTACAGCAAGATGTGGTTATTTTTGGCTGGCTCGCTTCACTCGCTCGCAAAATAAACAAATAGTACGTATGGGGAACGATGTGCGGGCGGGCAGGCAAGAGGGTGGAGTGTGAGTAAAACATTTCGGCAAAATATTTCGATCACCCACCCCCCCCCCCATTCCTCGAAACAAATTTACACCGGTGTGTATTATATTTTGTATATTTCTTTTCTCGCTCTCTGCGCTCACTCATGATAACATGCAGCTAGATAAAGAATTTAATGGGAAGGAAAAGTTATTGGGCATGCAAGGGAAGTGACCAAATGTATTTTTTATAGGCCTGTGGAATGTATATTTCCGTGCTCGCTTCGCTCGCTCTTTAGGAACAGGGTGGTTTTGGCCGGGGGTTTTGGACAGCAAAAAAATTGCCAGCGAGGTGTATCTAGGTGGCCAAATATAGACCTTTTGAATATGTCGGTCTAGGGTGTATTTTGAATACAATTACAGCAAGAAGTGGTTATTTTTAGCTCGCTCGCTCGCAAATTAAAAAATAGTAGATGTGTATTTTCGAAAGTCCTTATCGCGCGCGTGTGAGTGAGTATGTGTATGTGGGGGGGGGGGGGTTATGGCACTAGTTTTATACATTATTGAAAAAAGGAAGAAGGTAATTGCCACACTTTGAACGTTTTTTTTTTTCTAAAGTGATTTCACTCTTTTTTTCCCCCCATCCTCATTGATTTGTGAACTCATGTTTAATTCATCAATTGAGATATGAATGCGTCAAGAGGAGTTGCATTTGTACTTATTTATAAATAGTGATTTGGGGTCTCTATTATTTTGAATGAGGTTTATAGCTTAGGGAATATATGAAAAGGAAAAGAAGGAAGATTGCCATATTTTGAAAGATCACTCATTCAATTTCATTCTATTTGAGGCGGGGGGGGGGGGGGCTAGGGTTTGGAATCATGTATTTTATTTTTATATGAGTGATTTCATTCCATGATTTGTCTTCCTTGCTCATTGATTTGTGTAAAAATAAATCTATCAAATTATTTTATGAAAACGAAGTGAAAATTTATATTATTTATATTGATTTGTATGTAATGATTTATTTTGAATGAAATTTTATAAAAATATGGAATTAAAAAAAAAAAAATCCCCTCACATCGCTCAGTCGCTCAGTAGCCCCCCCCCCCCCCCCACCCCCCCCACCCCCCCCCCCCCCCCCACCCCCCCCCCCCCCCCCCCCCCCCCCCCCCAAAAAAAAAATACAATCGCCTGCTCTAGAACCGCGCCTGGCTAGGTTTTTCAAGTGATAAAAAAAGAGGAGAAAAAGAAGAAAAAGAGAAGGAAGAAGAAAGAAGAGGGTGGGCTTGCGACTATATAATACCCCTATTTGTTCATTTAAAACGTCGATAAATTCACCTATGTGTCATCTTACCCCCTATCAAAATATCCTGGCGCCGCCCCTGGATGCAGAATAATTTTCTTTAAAAATCATTCATCATAATGAATGAAGCCCGGAATGAAGAGCCTTGTCAAGCCTCGAGCTACGTGGTCTAGCGCCAGCTGTGGCAAGAGTGCGATTAACGTCAGCTGAAAATTAATTGAGAATTGAACATCTCCTTCACAACACAATGGCGGAGACCGAGAGGTAAAAATTATTCTAATCAATTTATGACTGCTTGTGACTCGATTTCTTTTGTTATACTTTGAATTTGTTTTTATGAATATGTGTGATTGACACGAGAGCTGGAATGATGTGTTTTCATAGTGGCTTAGCGAGTATGAAATTAAAATCCTGACCTTGCAAATGCACCCGGCAAATGATCAGTGAGTTGGTCTGACTGTGGCTAACTCTCTTGACGTCGGGTAACGATCTCCACAGTTGCTGATAATGTCGATATGAGGAGCCAGTTTTAATCCACTCCAAGAACCCGAGGAGAAGGTTGATCTAAAATCACACAGTAGAAAATCTGGCCAACCCGGAGAATAGGGGACCAGGGGCCTGTAATACAAAGATTGCGATTGATTGCAAATTTAAACAACCATTCATTCTGATGCAGATTGGTCCATACCCCAAAAAGGTGACCCTGGGGACCCCAGCCCAGGCCCGGCAGGGTCACCTTTTTGAACGAGATGCGCATGAAACAATGGTCTCGATTGGCTGTTAAAACTTTGTGATTGATTGCAAATCTTTATGTTTTGGGCCCGGATGCGTGCATGTGTGTGCCATTTGATTTATACAGTGCAGAGTCAGAGACAGCCAAAACTAGACATGTGACCAAGGCCTAAGGCTTGGCATTGAGTTAAAAAATAATGCCTCTTAAATATATGTTTCTGTTCGGTAATCTGACACATTATCATCTCGAGTCTTGGCTCTCATATTTCCAATTATTTGATGAAAATAATTTTGATTTTATTTTAGCCAGAAATGTCAAAATCACAAATTTTTCACTGCTGAATCTTGTGTACATCATCCCTGGCCAGCTGGCCTGCTACCGCTGCCGCTGGCTACTTTTGCTTGCCCAAAAATGAATACAGCTCTCTCTCTGTTTTGTCCCTCTGCTTTTCGGAGATCAGCGAATTCCCCGCATTTGGTAGCAGTAGATAATGTGGATGTAGACTTTAGTTGGAAGGCATGGAGTATAGGCGATAGGCATGTAGTTTATACAGATAATGAAGTGTCATCTTTAAGATTGAGTCATTGACAGTATAGGGAAGCGATGGATCACCTGCGTGCACATCTATTCTCCAGTTTTGCCGATAATCAGGCCTATATATTTTTGACTGATAACTCCCGTGTTATTGTTTTTCGCTTTTGGTCTACAGTCAAAAATCAGATAATTTAGTAGTTAACTGTTAGAGTTTATTAATTTTGACAAGGTCAAGGACAGATTTGTAATGAAAAAAAAAAAGAAATTGCCTAGAGCTTAAAAAACGTCAAATATTCAACTGTTCGTGGTGCTCAAAGTTCACAGTTAATTTCAACATTTTCATGAAAAACACAATTTGTTGTTGCTGAATTGGGTATTTACAGGTCAATCAGGTACGATTATTTACGTCTAGGACCGACCTTTAATGTCACCATCCAAAAGACGTGACTCAGACTCGAACCTGGGTCCACTAAATCAGCATATACAGTGTAACTAAAAACCTTTAGCCTAGGCAGGGAGATGGCCTGGGCCAATAATTCCTTAGTTTCTTGACCCCTCCTCTCCTTTTTTTTTTGTTGAGCCTCAAAATTTTTGCTATTAATATTATGTTATTTTTCTTCTGAAATGAAATTAATTTTAATCTGAGTACATCTAGACAGTGAGGTTACAAAAAAAAATCATTAATATCATTCATTTTCACGTTGTTTTGAGCTTCTTAAGTGCTTATATGTATACCAACATCAATAAGAATCATATTTTAAAAAAAAAAAGAAAATTCCTGTTAAAATTTTCCAAATAGCATTTCATGCACACACAGGAAGTATTATGTACCGTAAACTGGGGTGGCTTTGGACAAATTTTAACTATTTATATCAATATCTTCATTATGAACAGAGGAATTCTATGGGTAATGTGGGGGTTGGCAAGTACCAATAAAGAGGAAATCGTGTTATATAGAATTCCCTGCAGTTTATTTTATTTCATGATTATTTTTTTGGTCAAAGTTTGTCCAAAGTGACCCCGGAGTTTGGGGTGACTTTGGACAACCATAAATATCCCATTGCATAATCACCTGTACAGCTAAATGTCTAAAGTAAACCTCCTTATGGGGAGCTATGGACTACAATACAGTTTTTTCTTAATCTTAACAACTCCAATTTGTTCAATTTTTTTCAACAGCCACCAAATAATGACTTACAAGTACAATTTGTACATACATTTTTGTAGTGGTATTTTGGCTACAAAATTTTGCTAGGGGCATTAACAGACACTTGGTTGCACACTTTTTTTCAAGATTTTGTAATTAAATTTGATATTTTGAATTCTTATAAACCTAAATATTCAAAATAGTAAATGAACAAATTTGAAAAGGTGTATTTAAGCAGGGCACTGCATGAATTTTCTGTGGACCTCTTTCTTGCGATTAGCACGGTTAGTAGTTGACCACCTGGTTAGCTTTGGACTACAATACAGGTTTTTTTTTTAATCTTAACAACTCCAATCTGTTCAATTTTTTTTTCAACAGCCACCAAATAATGACTTACAAGTACAACTTGTATATGTACATACGTTTTGTGGTGGTATTTTAGCTACAAAATTTTGCTAACAATAAACATGTGAGAACTTTCATTTAAAGGGGCATAAACAGACACTTGGTTGCACACTTTTTTTCAAGATTTTGTAATTAAATTTGATATTTTGAATTCTTATATGCCTAAATATCCAAAATAGTAAATGAACAAATTTGAAAACGTGTAGTTAAACAGGGCACTGCATGAATAGTTACGTAGCTGTCGAACATTTGGTACTCCTTTGATGTCCAAAGTCACCCCATACGTGAGGCCAAATCATGGGGTGAAATTGGACATGACCTATTTTCAGATTTGCAAGGGTGGTCAGGTAGCAAGACTATACAGGTGGGTTCATGGTCCCTTTATGTTCACTATCCAGCCAGTAGGCTTGAGCTTCCATTCTTCTGTATTTCTGGAGTACCAGAAGTTCGACGGCCATAAAAATCAAGCATTTTATGGACCCTGCAAAGAAAAGTACAAAAACAATGTAAGGCAATGAAATATACAAGAGCACAATAGTCATTCATAATATTCGCACATTCCCCTAAAATAACATACAGAAAAAATATTGGAAATACCACAAAGAAAAGAATGTAAAGTGAAACAATACTTTTTTTCTGTTGTGTCCAAAGTCACCCCTATGTCCAAAGTCACCCCAGTTTACGGTATCAAATAATTTGGAACCCCCTCCTCAGTTTGAAAATATCTGGGCAAGAAACTAGGAATCAATTTTACTTGACCTTGTAGGGCCTATAAGGGTGTTGTCTTCCGACCTGTTCTGTCCAACCTCCCTGGTTAAGGATAGTAAGATTTCTTCTGACTTGTTATTCACTCATACATGTAGAATCATAGAATTTTCAGATTGTTGAACTTGGTATTATTAAAGTTGTATAATTTTTTTCATAAGTTATGGTCACTTCTATTTTTCTTATTTTCCAGGGATCTGCAGCCTGGGGATTGGGCCATCATCCACAATATCTACGACAATGGCAGTGCAAGGGAGCACTTTGAATTTGAGCTGGACCAGGCCCTCGAGGCCAAACGCAGAATCATCATTATAGAACCTGCTCATCTAGGTGACGAGACTGCTCGCTGGATCACTGTAGGGAACTGCTTGCATAAGACATCCGTCCTTTCTGGCATGGCTTGCCTCGTTGCGCCGGCCCTGCTCCCAAACCAAGCTGTAAATTTTGTCACCTTCCCTACAGGAACTGTAAGTGTGGCCTGTGCACTTCTTTATGGAGTTTCATGGCAGTCGGACCCATGCTGCAAGTATCAGGTTGAGTACGACACCAGGAGTCTGTCGCGGCTTCCGCTTCATTCTCTGACGACAGCCACACCAGTAGTTCTGGTACGGAAGGACGATAAGTACAGGAAAGCTCTTCACAACTTGGTGGCTGGGTTGGCGGCTGCTCTCTTGGCATACAAAGTCTATCAATGGTGCATTCGCTAACACACAACATTTAGGATCACTATTGTTAGCACTGTCAGTCACTCGTATTTGCCTGAGGAAGTTTTGAACTGTTTACAAGAGGAGCTTGCTAGTGATGCCTGTCATAGTGAGTTCTGCTTTAAGACCAACTTGCCATTTTCTGGATGAGATAAAGGAAGGTCGAAAAGAATGAGCTGAAGGGAGATGGAGAAAGATAGATATGATGTTGGACAAACCTGGAATTTTATTTTGTGATTTACTATTGTACTTGTACCCGTGTGTCATTATGTGTGTTGTTTAGGTAAATATGTGGTCACTTTGAAGGGTATGTGTCTGAACAGGGGGTGTTTCACAAAGACTAAGATTGACTCAAATTACTCTTAACTATGGCACGCCATTCTTGCCACTGTTTATTTTCACCATTGGTCTTTCAAGGGATGCACAAATCATTGTTACATATTTGCAGAATTTACATTTTTTTGTTTTCTTCATCAATGAACTATAAACATTGTCAATTCTGCAGATTTGTGAAAATGATTTGCAAATCCCTTGAGAGACCGATGGTGAAAGCAAACAGTGGCATGAAAGGCCGGCCATAGTTAAGTGCGATTTTAGTCGATCTTAGTCTTTGTAAAACACCCCCCAGGTTTTGATGTATGCTTTAACGGTGAGTGATTGACACATTTGTGCAATCATTATTTCTTCATTCAGATATCAAGAGGCCTTGCCAAAAGAAAGTGTTATTACTACTACATTTAACCATTCATTTCAGTCCAGAGTACCTCCTATGATGATGAATCATCTTCAAAACATCATTGTTGCAACATAGCAGTTGATCGAGGTTCGGAAATAATACTAGTATACATGTACTTTTAAGGCCAGTGTCATTTTGATTGCCAAGTGCCAACGTATTCAACACAGACACAAAGCTGGTATACATACAGTGTACTGTATATACGGTGGATACTCCCTATATTGAAGACCTTGCAACCCTGAAAATTACCTTGCTATATCAGGAATCTAGATATATTAGGATGAAAATACAAAAGGATGTAAAGGACTGAATGGTCTGCAAATTACTGTGCTATCAGGAATTATTCTTTTTATCAGAGCTCTTTGTAATGAGTTTCCACTGTCCAAAAATGAAATCTGAAGACACTTATTTATCCATATAACATTTTGCGGTTTCCTCGTAATCGTAGAAACTAGGGACACCTCATCTTCATTAGGGGTAGTATGTGCTGAATTTCAATTTTAGTCTATTTGTTGTAGAAACTTTTACCTTTTGACAAAACAATCAATATGAAAGGGGCCAACTATGATTTTCATTGTTGTTTGCATAAAATATACAGTATTGGCTATGTCTTTTTAAGACTTGTTTTGTAGAACTACTAAGTACAATTCAGTTACCATACATGTAGGTTATTAGAGATTTTTGGGCTTGTTGATTTGTAAGTGTTCATATTCTGTCTTCCAATTATTCATTTTTTCTTTCAAATCAAGCGGGTTCTTTGCTTATGAGTTGTGCATCAGATGAAATATGTAAATGACTTTGCCAGCAGAAATTTGCACTTTAAAAAGCCAGACACATTAGAGCACCGCTTGTAAGCAATGTTAATCCCCCCATATTCATAATTATTAATACTGGCAGTACTTATAAAATATTTGTATAGAGCTCAAGTAATTCTTCATGAATTGACACTGGTACATGTATGCTCATGTACATACATGTATATATGACTCCTAGGGAGCGTTTCATCAACATTTGTTGTCTGACAAGCTGCCAGATCTGACATCTTTCCTTGATTTTGATTGGCTGAGAAGCATCGTTACTATGGCAACTGTCGGATAAAACAGACTTTGTCGGATAAAACATTCGACAAGTCCTTTCATGAAACGCTCCCCAGGAGTCTGTAAACAACCAGGAAGTCCACTCTGGGGATAACTGAAAAGCAAATTTAGGGGAAAAAATGTCTCTATGATGGGCACAATGTGGAGTCTTGGATGTTATGCTAGACTGCTGTGTTTACCGGTAATACATGTACCACTGAATGTTGAATTATTGAGAATACAACAGCTACAGGCGTACATTTATGTTCTTTTTTCTTGTTTTTGGTATGAAGGGGGGGGGGGAGGACGTTTTTTTCATTCATCTCGTTGGAAGTTAGTGACCCCCAAGCGAAACATACGGTTCAATATTCAAAGGTAGTCTCATATGTTTCAATCTGTGAAGGGAGGTTTGAACTAGGCCTAGTTTGAACCTACATGTAAATTAGTTTTAAATCTTTTTGCGCCGTAGTCCTAGGCCATATTGCATATAACTTGTTATCAGTAACAACTGCCTTATTTCTATGACAAATTTGCTCTCAGCCAATCAGATGCAAGGATTTCACTAGCTTATATAACAGTTATTGCAACGTGTCATTGATAACGAGTTCTGTGAAACGGGCCCTGAACAACATGGAGATGAGAAGGAAGTCTGTGCTTGGTCTATTTGATTCAGGTGACCTATTCCTGCTACATCTGCTACACTTTCAGGAAGGAAAGAGCCAAAGAGGGATAGTTAATGTTTCCTTTGGTAAACCTTTAAGACGCTGTGGTAGTGGTGGTCTGTTAGCTACATACATATACTAGAACTGTATGTGAATTTGATCTCTGCATGTACTAGACTGCTAAACTCCTAATTTTACAAGGTGTGAGAATATTATCAAGGATATTATGCGTGTGTGTGTGTGTGTATGTGTGCCTTTCGTGAATATCTGTTACTACCAGTATTTTGTCTTAATTGATTTTGTCAAGCTGAAGACTTCCTATCTGAATATGTTGAAATATAAATACAGGTAGAGAAAACTAGCATTTTAAATGGGAGTTGGTTATTTATGAATCTCTTGTAAGGAGAGCATTATCCACTTGTTTCAATGTGCTAACTTTCAGAACATTTTCACAAAATCTTGATGACATTTGTACTAAGTCTAGGAGATTTTAGAAGATATTATGAAGATGGGGGAATTGGTGAGTCCAGGAACTCACAAGTGGTATGAGAAGGCAAATGAGAAGGCTGTTTGATGTGCCAAGTCCTGGCCAGTTAGCTGATATTCCATGTGAAGATGATGGACACGAAGGAAGCAGACAAGTGGTATAATACATGATTTCCTAGTATTTATTCAGTTTGGATATATACCAATGCTGGTGTAGTGAAAGATTTTATTCTTATTCAACTCCATTGGCAGTATTTCATGGTTCTTGGAGTTTTTCAATATTCAGACTTCAAAAGAACTCATTTATTTCTTGTGTACATGTAGGCAGCAAAATAATTTGATTTCTACAATGCATCTTTAATAGGGAAGTGTTCATTTCCTGTTAAATTAATTTTCAGGTGTTTTCCACGATGATTCGTACAATGGCTCTACTCGTGGTCAGCACTACAGCATAGTAGAATAATCATAGTTATGTTCAGATATTCCTTAATGATATGGAGTGGATGTGCATTGACTCTTGTACACTGTACAGTATGCCTTTCATCTGTGGCCCGACTGGTCATACATTTGATACCAATGCATACCTGTAGTTCAGTTTGTACTACCAGCAAAATGATGAATAAAGCACAGACATGCATGCATTTTCTTAACCCTCTCACTGTTAACCCTTATGCTGCCAAAGCCATGTGCTCTAGCTCCATAGCATTGCCAAATACACATATAGTCGCATGCTCACTCATGCATACTAAGCATCCCTGCAATAAACTTGGCACTGAGGGCATATACAACTGGCACAGTAAAGGTTAAATCAGAGATATCTTGAACCTAAATTTAGATCTTGACCATCCTTGAAAAAGTGAACAAACGGTTGCATTCATGAACATCTGATTGTCCCTCACTGCTGGAAAATCGGATTATATGTTACTGATTTTTCTTAATACCACAAGTTTTTACATCAAGGGTTTTGTGCAACAAAGGGCTGTCTGGTTTTTTGGCCATTTTGAGAAAACTTGCAATGAAGTTATGTTGTAAACACTGGTTTAATGCAGATGGACATACCTACTTTGGGTGATATCCTGCTGTAGCCAAGTTTGCTGTAGAAACCATTATTACCAATGGGTTCCTGGTCTCTTATTGATCATTTTGATATCAAAACCTCATTTTGACCGAAAAATGCAGATAGCCCTTTGTTGCACTAAACCCTTGTCATGATAAATGCTTCCCTTTCTTTGGCAAGAAAAAATGATTTCATATGCAGCAGGTTACTCCTATTTGTTAATCAGACATAATTTGTGAATGTGGGAAACATGCATTGTGTTTGCATTACCGGTATTTTTTTCTTTAACCCATTCGTGACAGGAATTATTTAAAGCCTAATTTGATCAGCTTTTATTCTTCAAATTGGCAACACCAACATTTTTATTTTATTGCTACATTTTATTTGTAAAATGTAATGTATCAGAAATGAATATAAATTGACAGAAATTATGATAAGTCAAAAAGTTGCCAATTTGCAGGGGAAAACGGTGATTTTAAACTTTCTATCACATTGCCAATTTAAGGATTTTAATGCTTATTTTCCTTTAAAAAGTTTTCAGCATCAAACAATGAATATTGATGCAACCAAAATGGGCACAGTTTGTGTAGAATTTTTTGCTCTTTCTGCTCATGTATTTGGTATGATTTTTAAGGCTTTGCATTAAAAGATATTAGGCCAAACCACAAAATGTGGACCTCTGTCATGAATGGGTTAACTTCTTTGCTTTGTTACCAGGTGCTAGTCTGTGATCATAATTTCAAGTGAAATATTAAACCACTACAAATTGATGTAAATTGAACAAGTACACGTGTGCACTTGCATGTACTCATGTACAGTGTAGGTCTACAACTTAATAAGGTCTGTGGTGGCTTATTGTACTAAGAGGTGAACCTGTATAATACTGAAAAATGATTCATTTGAAAATGATCTTCTGTCTGGTGTACTAGAGATTTGATCTACAGATTAGTAAGGGTATCAAGGGTGTTATGCTAACCCCCCTATAATCCTGTATGGATCACCTGTGATGGATTAAGCTTAAACTCTATCCTAGAGATTACCATGGATGTGTAACAGGAACAGAACATGAGGTGAACGGGGTACATGTATACAGAGATTTATCACACATCTCTATTTGGATGGAAAAAAATTGGAGATTTTGTGATTAACTTACACCTTTTCTGAACTTTTTCCATATCAAGTTAGAAAGAAAGCTTCAGGAAATAATTTTGATGATAGATTAGCATTTGCATTTCAATTCAATTAGGGAATAGCTAATCCCATTTGCATTTGTCTTTATCTCTCTTTCTCTCTCATTCTGTTGAAACCAACAAGTATTACATGCATATATTTAAGTATAATGTGTTGTAAAGGCTTGTTCAGATATGAGGTGAGCAACCCCCCATGGGTTTTTTTTCTTTGTGTGTGTGGTAAGTGAATGGGATATGAGGCAACAAAAAAGAAACGCTGAGGCAAGAGTCACATTTTTTGCCTCCCAGCGGCAAAAAAGCTCTGGACCAATCAAATGCTTTGAAAGTTAACGCAAGATATGATGTCATGAGTTTGTCTGCGTAACTTTTGGCAAAACTCTTTTATTTGAGCGTTGATGCGTTGATGCGCGTTCATTACCATAAGTGGCGTGGTCTCCCATGCCATATCTGATCACTAAAAAAAAACAGCGGGGGGTGCCCTCTTCATATTTGAACGAGCCTTTACACTGTAATGCTGAGTATAAGATATGCAAAAAAACATTTACCATGGTAATAGTTGATTTTTTTAGTGATCTGTTACATCATAGATTACCATTGTTCTAATATATTAGAAATTCAGGGAGCTGCCTTGTATTTATAGATGATATTTGATCAGTTATTTTCCCATTTTTTAAATTTTCAAATAAGGTATATACCGGTAGTCTCAATAAAAAATTTCTCACAGAACAATTTTTCTTGTAGTGCCCATTAGGCTGTCATCACAAAGGGCAAATCACGGATAACTTCAGCAGTACACACATGTGATATTCAGTATTTTCTTATAAGTGTATTCAAGCATGAAATTACTACCCATGTACCGTTTGTACATGCATGATAAGATAAGATGAATGAAACCTGGGAAATTACCTTTTTTCAGGTTGCATCAGTGTACATGTTAGTGTGGATAGAATCCCCATGTGTACATGTATATTGCTGCTTTGTTGGATAAAGCTTGTGCAAGGATTTAGGTCACCAACATCTACTTTTGTGTAAGAAGTGTGCATTGAATCCACATATGTAACTTGTCTCTGGGTGACTTGTGGATCATGAGATAAGTTGTGCCCTTGATTTTAGAGATAGCTGATAACTTTGATAACAAATAACATTCATAGAACCTACATTGTGGCTTATCTTTCCCCATACCTCCATATGTAGGGATTATTTAATGACTTAATGTGGAATTGTAAGCAAAGCAAGCCTACTCACTGTACAAGTTTGCTTTCGTTAAGATGTCAGTGGTTGAGATGAGGAATTGAGATTGTTTGTGCTATTACCTCAAGTTTAATATAAAAGTGAGGTATGCTGTGAAAGCATATCTTTGAAGCGGAAAGTAGGGAATAAAATCATTTGTGAAGCAATTGAAGTGCAGTCATATTTAAAAGGTTGGGGTATTTATATTGCCTTCTTTTCAGAGCCTGATATTGGATCTTGGTGTAAGTCATGTGTTACAAAGTCATGCTGATAACTTTGGTTGTTTTGTAAACATCCATGTTATACTAGAATGTGTGTTTAGAGTATCAAACTCTAGTAGAATACAGGCCCACAGTGATTCAGAAGAAGTACGAATTGCATGGGGTCCGTTGTACATGTATAAATTATTCCTGAAATTTTGGCAAGTACTTGAATTCTCTTAGATGAAATTGATTGAAAATGTTTTCTTGAATGATCATATACATGTTTGTATACAGTGGTGGCTTAACTTCGTGCAGAAATCGAAGACTGAATATGGACAAATCAATGTATTGTTTGTTAACAGGAACTGTATAGAAATTTACATTTTTCTGTCTCTTTTTCATAAGAATTGTAAAAAAGGTAATGAACGCAAGTTTTGAGGAGTGTTTATCTATTGGCAATGGTGAAGAGAAAATAATGTTGTAAAGCGAAGAAATACAAAATATATGAATCTGTTACATTTGTACAGAAAGAAACTTGGAAATAAAAATGAGATGAAATTTAATTTGGAGTGATGGATATTTCATTTGACTTGAATGTTTTACAGTTAGCAATGCTACCTAGTGTATTACATACAGTGGAATCTTGCTATAAAGAACAAAGCATGGAATATGTATATTTAAGATTTGTAATGCACTACATCTACTTGAAATCAAATACTTAAAGTGCAACCATTGCAAAAGTTGAAAGTACTTACTACACATATGATGCTGTGTTTGGTGGTGGCCCAGGGTTACCAACCAAAAAATTCACCATTTTGTTGAATTATGTAATATTTTTCAGCACTGTATCCTGACCACAAAAAAAAAAGAAGTAATTCTTTCCTTTTTTTATGCAAGGAGATTGTAATAAATTTAAATTTGTCATATGCCGTCATAAAAGAAGGAAATTTGGCATTGGGATCGTTCTCGCCAATCGTGACATAAAAGTCATCTTGACAACAATAACTGTATGCTGATGGACACAAGATGGCACTACACAACGCTGTGCTGAATCGTGAACAGGCGCCGTGGTCGAGTGGTTTAAGGCACTTATGCCCCTGAGCAAGGCATTTTATCTACATTGCTCTTTTTATTGTACATGTCAAATAAATGAACATGCTATCGGCATTTGAATACCAACATGTGCAAGTGTTGTTTTTAAAAAATGAAAAATAAAAAATTAACTAAGTGCAACAGTGGATATAGTTATTTGCTGAGCCCAGTTCTTTGTATATAATCAAGATAGCAAAAAAAAAAGTCTTGCTTCTAAGGAGCTTATTGGATTCCACTGTGTTAGCAATACATACATTCCACTGTGTTAGTATACTAGTATATTTTCATGTTTATTTAATCATCCCTTTTTCGCTCCCTTGTAAATTTTTCTCTGTGATATTCTACTTGATGCAATGTTCCTTCTACTTTTTTTTCAATCCGTTTGAACCCTCCTCTCGCCTCTTCCTCTTTTCTTTCCTTCTTCCATTCTCTTGCTCTCCCTCTCTTCTTTCTCTTCTTTAATAGTCATCTTTCATTCTTGTTTCATCCCTCACTCCCTCTCAGTTTCTCTTCTTTCTCCTCAACCTCCGTTTCCCTTTCTATTTCTTATTCATCTCCCTCATTCTTTCTATAAATATTCATTTGTTTTCATCAATAAGGAGTCTAAATTCTCCTTCAGACATTTCAGCCGTCATACTAGAACAAAGTCCACACTGTATGCCTATCAACAATTAATGATTATATAACAAATATATCTTTGAAAAAAAAACAAGGTATTTATAACTTAGCATTACATTATTGCATAAGGTCAAACAATACAATAATCTATTCTACAGCATAATCATAGTACATGATAGTGTAAAAGACAATATCAATTACAAAACAGATTTCATGTATTCATTAACCCATTCGTGACAGAGGTCCACATTTTGTGGATTGGCCTAATATCTTTTGATGCAAAGCCCTAAAAATCATACCAAATAACATGAGCAGAAAGAGCAAAAAATTCTACACAAACTGTGCCCATTTTGGTTGCGTCAATATTCGTTGTTTGATGCTGAAAATTTTTTTAATGAAAATAAGTATTAAAATCCTTAAATTGGCAAAGTTTAAAATCACAGTTTTTCCCTGCAAATTGGCAACTTTTTGACTTCTCATCATAATTTCTGTCAATTTATATTCCTTTCAGATACATGATGTTTTATAAGAAAAATGTAGCAATAAAATAAAAATGTTGGTGTTGCCAATTTGAAGAATAAAAGCTGATCAAATTAGGCTTTAAATAATTCCTGTCACGAATGGGTTAACTATTCAAATACTCAAAGGGTCCTTAAGGTAAATGACAATTTTGGAAACGGAGTGGATCTAGTATACCCACTCCTTGTGCATCTGGATATATGATTTTAACAATATTTCATGAATCTTTTGAAACCTATGCTGTGAAATACAAGCAACAAATTTTCACATGGTTAGTGCTATAATATCGATGCATATTTTTCGTAAAATTTGAGGAAGAACATGGCAGGTTTATGTTTGCTAAGTGGTGGACACCCCCTCCTGTGCATCTACCTGCATGTTCCATTTGATCACAAAAAACTGCAAGAAGACGACCTTGACATGGTTTTGAGAGAACTCGAGTTGTTTATTGACACTCGTGGAATGTCATAAAACACCCTTGAAAGATTGAAGGAAATTGATTAACATTCAAATTTGTTTTTTGAAATGATAAAAATGAAGGCTTAATTTCTATGATTATTTTTTTAGTGCCATGGAATGATGCTAAAATTATTTTCATAATTGTAACTAGTAGGGGAAAGACTGGAGAAATCCATGAGGCCTCCACTACATTATTATCCACTACTAAGGGCATCACTTTGGCATTAAAATATCTCTTCCTGTTTCCTTCATCAATCTTCCCCTTTTGTTCCTTTCCTCGCTCTCCCTGCCATGATCCAGAAGTACAGGTTGGGGAACAAGGCTCTGATGTAGATAGCAGCACCATGTGTGAATGGCCCTAATACTACATCATTCTGTTGCCTAGCAACTGCATCCACTACCTTGTCTGCCACATAGACTGCCGACATGCCACTAGCGGTGGTTGAATCCATTTCTACAAGGAAAATCAAGAAGATACTGGTACACATTTTCAAAACTAAAGTGAAAAAAATAAAGAATATCAGTCAAAATAACCTTACACAACATGTTATATGGCTAAAAGAAAAAATGAACAGGGATACTAAACATCTTTCAAAAAACAATTACAGATTTTCTAACAAAATAATCCAACTACTCCCTACAACATACTGTGATATCATTAAAAATTTGCTGAGGAGTTTATGGGTTTGGTAGCACCTTTTTTCTTTCAGAGCAACAAACATTGTTTTAGACCTGATGGACAAGAAGCCCCTACATGAAACTATCAACATCATCCACAAAATTTATCCTGGTGTCATTACTGGTATTTGTAACACATGAACTTTCATATGGCCTTACACTTAGTTAAATGGTTGAAATACTCCCCAAAGGGCAGGGACGGTGCATGTATTATGTACTTCAATGATTTCCTTCACCATGGTAGCAACGCTTACATAGCACTCAGTAACATGAGTTTAAAAAGCATTTTCTTCTAGTATGTTCACTGGATGAAACCAACCCCAAATGACTCCAGCCATACCAATGCCTGGCCATTATTGATAATGGTTATTGATTATCACGGAGAGGAGGGCACGATAGCTCAGTTAGTAGAGCACTGGTTTTGTAATCAGGTGATCTGGGTTCAAAACCAAGTCCATGCACTAATGCCCTTTGATATAGCATTAATCCTCATTACCAGGGCCGGTATTCAATTCAATGCAATGATTGAGGAAGTAAATTACTTGGCATTTCACTTGGCTTAGAAAATGCTTTAACTCATATTCAGATCACTTATAAGTATTTTACTTTTGCAAGTTGACTTTAAGGCAAAACATGTGCTACTAACCATTCGAACATCATAAAGTCTATTCAAAATAACGCGCAACAAAGATACCCCATCGTATGTGCAGTTATGAAATTTACAAGTGTGCAGCATATCATGACTGTGTATGTATGACAAAATACCTACCAGGCAGCTAGATTTCCAAAGTAATTTACTCAAGTCTGCAAGGTGGCTGTCTTAGATTTAGAGTAAAATACTTAGCCAAAAACTTCAACTGAATACCAAAGTTGGTTAAATATTTAGCTTTGGCAGAAAACTAAGTAAAATAATTAAAATTATGGTTTAAGTATTAAATTGAATACAGGCCCTGGTCCTTCGGAGAGGACTTAATGCTATGGGTCATTTGGTTGCTTACTTACAAGTATGCATGCTTTCTTGGGTACAAAATAACCAATGTCATGTTTATTTAGTTTTGTGTGAATCTTGTTGATGTATGACTGGAGTATTGGTCGAAAGCCCATCGCACACTATACGATCAGTCTGCGATCCGATTTTTCAAAAATTTGTTAAAACACTTCAGATGCAAATTCAAACATGTTAAATCTTATTGATCAAAGGTCTGCATAGTCATATAAATTCTAAAATTGAAATTCCAGCCTATTGCGAGCCTCCTCATAGAAGAAAAAGCAAAATTGATTATAAATCATAGTCATGTGATATTAGTTGCCCCACTGTCTATGATTTGAATCAGATTATGCCTTTACTCAACGCTAAAAGGCTTGCAGCGAACCAAAATTTCGATTTAGTATTTGTGTCATATTACTTCGGACCCAAAAAGGATTTTGCTTGTCTAAAATTCCACACTGGATGAAAATATGACTTCTTCCATAATCAGGTCACAGTCGGATTGTATTATCTGCTGTGGCCTTTGGAAAGATCAAGATTACTCACTTGCATGTATAGAGCCATCCCCATCCAGTGCACTTAAGGAGATGTTGGTCTTGATATAGCTAGGACTAAGCACAGAGACATGAATGCTGTGCTCTGCTACCTCTGCTCTGAGTGAGTCAAAGAAGGCTTGCATTGCATGCTTTGATGCAGAATCTAGATACAATGAAGATCATAATAAAATATTTATCCTGATAAATATGATAGTAAACATGGGGTTGTTGATGATGGCAATGATGACTGAAGATGACGATGATAAAGCTGATTGTCGTCAGGATGATGGTAATGACAATGATAACTTTGTTGCTAGGAGGAAGAGGAAGAGGAAGGAGGAGGAGGAGGAGGAGGAGGAGAAGAAGAAGAGGAAGGAGAAGGAGGAGGAGGAGGAGGAGAAGGAGGAGGAGAAGAAGAAGAAGAAGAAGGAAGAGCAGGAGAAAGAGAAGAAAAAGAAGTAAAAAAAAAAAGGAAAAAAAGAGGAGGACAAGGATGTTTAGAATAACGATGATGTAGTAGATGGTGATGGTGATGATGAGGATGCGGATGAGGATAATAAGGATGATGATAACATGATTCATTGTGATTATGATGAAACAATGATGTGAATTTAAAAGCTTTCCAAACAGGTAGTAATTTATTCTGGTCATGAACAAGTGATTGTGTAATATCATTCATTCACATTGTTTTTGAAATTCTTTTTGTGTCCATTTTCTTCAAAATAATTAAAAAACACAGGTAGCAATTTGGGAGAAATATATATCATACTCACAGGCACTTCTGAAAGGAATAGCTATCCTGCCTTGTACACTGCTTACTGCTAGTATATGTCCACTTCTTCTTGATATCATACTTGGCAAAATAGCTATACAGAGAGAAAATGGTAGAGATGAATAATACCGAAGATGTGAATAACTACAAATATTGACTTCATTTAGAAGTGCTCTTCTGTTCTTCTGCCACTAAAACTTCAGGTGGTTATGGTTAGTCCAATAGATTTTGTACATATACTTATAAATTCAAATCAGTCTGAAGACTAGAATGAATATTCCCATGGATACACATCATAAGAAAAAAATCCCCAGACAGGCAAGAAAGTGATTATATCACAACCCTTGTAAATGCATCTGAGGATATCATTTCACTTTATTGTATTGTTTTACAATTCACCAACCATATAAACAAATCAAATAGGTCATTTGGACATTTATTATTGAAGACTATCCAAAATTCTTGCCTAAGGAATCAAACTTTTCACAGTTCTTTCACAAATGCAAACTCCTGCAGCTAACCCCCAATTTTTTTACATGTAAATGAATTCGGGGATTTTTTTTTTAATGCCGCACCAAAAATGATCTTTTGTGCCACGTTTTTGAAAAATGATGTGGATCAATTAAATTATGAGTTTGCAAAAAATTATGACATCACAATTATAGTCTGCACATGCAGCTTTTGGCAAAACTGTTGTTCAATTGAGCATGAACTATTATACAATAATGCACAGATGTGAGTGTGTTAGTGCCGATGCAGCGCACTCGAGGGGATTTACAATGTGCGACAAGCATGAGGCGCTTGCACCGAGTGCTTTTGCATAATATTGTGAATACCCGAGATGCCTGCATCGCGACTTACATCACAAATTTAAATCTGTGCATTATTTGTTTTATAAAACGGGTCAGCAGTATGACTTTGTAGTGAAAAATATGTTAAAACCCCTCCAAATTTCCTCAGATCGCACAGACAAAGAGGCAACATCTGCTTTCTATTATGACATCACAAGCGTAGCCAGTGTGATGCGCCCCTGAGTAAGCGCATCAAAATCCTTTAGACTTCTCTTTGAAAGAACGCATATTTCATGGCGTCTCAGTTTTTACGTGCAAGAGGTAAAGTGATGCATCCAAAATGCACAGCGCTGGACCCTAAATGCACAGAGCTGCACAGAAAATGCACGGCTGGAAGGTTGCGTAGAATTAAAGCATGAACACGTGACATGCATACGCACTCGCTATTGGCTACATCCTTAAACCCGTTTTATAATAAACATTAAAGCATACCGCACATCTCATTATCACATGTGAAGTGGTTTACCACACCATATGTGAACTCTTCAATAATTGCGGAGGTTGCTGCTGAATATGTGAATGAGCCTTTACCGTAAACAAGGAATATTTTGTGGTGTGGAATTTTTCATGCATTTCGCGTGACAAGACACTTGCGCGAAATACTGCTTGAAATAATTAGCGTATTTTGCACGTGAATACACTTATCCTAACTGTTTGCGCAAATTAAAGATGCGTGATTGTGTTTAACCTTTACTGTGCCAGTTGTATATGCCCCCAGTGCCAAGTCTATTGCAGAGGTGCATAGTATGCATGAGTGAGCATGCAACTATATGTGTATTTGGCATTGCTACAGAGGCTGGTGTACATGGCTTTGGCAGCCTAAGGGTTAATTCAGCCAAGCGTGAAAAATTAATCACGCAAAAATTTCCACTGTCATTACCCTGCTCTGACACTGCTAAATTAAATAAATAGTTGGTTATTTTACCTGACTGCTAAGAAAGCATGTGTATGCTTCTTAATAAGCAACCAGGGGACCGACGGCTTAAAGTCCCCTCGAAGGACTTGGTAATGAGGATTAATAACTTACCAAAGGGTATTAGTGCATCTACTTGGTTTTGAACCCGGGTACTGCCGGTTACAAGAAAACTGCTCTACCACTGAGCCAAAGCGCCCCCTAAACTTACCTTGTGTAAGGACGAGAGATCCAAAATGGTTGATATTCATGATCTTCTGATGGACGGAGAGAACAGTATCAACGACGGTTCCTCTGCAGCTCATACCTCCGTTGTTGATGAGGATATCAATGTGGCCATGGAGTGCAAGAGCTTCATTTGCTTTTTCTGGTAATTCACCCAGTTTCTCTAGGTCTAAGGGGATGACATGGGGTGTGTGTGCTGGTATGCCTTCAGCCTAATTTAAATCAAGAATGAAAATTACTGTTCAAAATTTAGAAGACTCTAAAGTTTGATTCCATTTCATTAATGAGACATATTTGTCCCAAACTGCTATGTGTTTTTCTAATGGAACACCAAGAGTGTCAATTTGGACAGTTATGAGTGCTTTACAAGAACCCACTATTATTATTATTATCCTGATATACTCTTACAATAGCTACTTCAGCTGATCTGTCACACATTAATCAGTGACTTAGGTAATTAACATATAATTATATAATAATTAAAATATATACAGCGGGCCTGTATAAAAAGTCTATTAAAAAAGAATGATTAAACCATATGCAA
Source organism: Echinometra lucunter (assembly GCA_029962745.1). NCBI lineage: Eukaryota > Metazoa > Echinodermata > Echinoidea > Camarodonta > Echinometridae > Echinometra > Echinometra lucunter. Next base: position 33,457,312 of record CM057155.1, read on the forward strand.
TATCATATCCCAAATCACAACTATGTCCTTCCTCTACGTAAAGCAAAGAGCCTGGTTGGTTTGTCACAGATGGACATTTGACAAATTTTGAAAGTTTGAAGGGCTGTAAAAAAAAAAAAGTAGTGAAATGTGTTGAACTAATTCATGTTTCATTGTGAAGGGTATCACTGAAGGAGTTGATATTCGATGATATTTGGTCACCCTGCTCGTCTACTTAAAGGCATTGGTTAACTTTGTGAAGCAGTTGATTTAAAAATTTCTCAAACTAAGACGAAACATGTGTATGAGTACTTGTATTTGTACTCAAAAACCCTGAAACCAACCATGATAATTTGGAATGAAAAAGTGTAAGTAAGACGCAAATGGCGATTTTATTATCCTTCGTCTCACAAGACACTCACTAAGAGGACCACTTTGCTTGAATTTGAAAATGCCGTTATGTGCCTCCCGCCGCGTGATACGCCAATACACACAGTACGGTAAGGTGAGTCATACGCGCATGCACACTCCTTATGTCTATTCTGTGCAACCAACCCTCGTATATTTTTCAAACATTGGGTCACATTTTTTATATTTAAACATACTTCCTGTGGATATTATACTTTGAAACTTTCAGACTGGTATTTTTACACTATAACCATTATGTTTATCCCATTTTCAAGTAACAAAACAAGATTTTTTTAAATCATAACAATGTTAACCAATGCCTTTAACCTAGAAGCTATAAAATGATCAATGTCATGGACAGACAAAAATGTCACTCTTAATTGATCAGGCTCCTTAGCAAATGGAGATGAAGCAAATTTTGGGAGACATTCACATATGTTCAGGCAGGGTTCTCTCTAGAAAAAAATCCACACAAGGTTCCCACCCTGCGCAAAGCGTGGAAGTTTCAGAAGTTTTATGGAATAACACCTAAAGTTAGGTGTGGCGGTAGTATATGCTATAGTAAAAGGATGAAAAATGCTTCTTAGTAAGCAGGAGTTGTACCTGCTAATGGTATAAAAGTAAAAATACATTGCCAAAAAGCAAAACAGTCTGTGACATTTATCATTATTGTTAGAAACAAATATTCCAATATACTCCAATATTTTTTTACCCTTGTTGCCACGCATGGTGCAGCAATTTCACACATGTTTCTTCCTTGTCTGAAACCCTTTACGCATGGTATTGGAACCATGGGTGTTATGTACTGGCGAGAACCATGTGTTCAGGTGAAACTAGTATGAAGGTTCATAAGAAAATAGTTTTGAATCAAGTCAAGAATGACCTTCTTACCAGTTTCAGGGCTATCAATTCTTTCTTGACCCTCTCCAGTTCTGAAGCTCTTCTCGCACAAAGAATCACCTTGCAGCCAAGCCGATAAAAAGCTCTGGCACATGCTGTATGACCAGAATAAGAACAGAACAGCGATATTTTAAAATATCATGTCATCATCTGTAAAGAGATGATGAGGTTGATTTTATAGTCCAGCACACATGAAGCATGAAGACGAATATCTTCAAAGAACACTGCTTTAATGATACTGAAGTTAGAAAATTAGAGGGAATCTTTATATTCATATCTTCTTTATAATGCTACTAAGCACTATACAAGACATATAAGAATGCACTTTGTTCTATCACTTTTGATATAAAAAAAGAAAACAGAAATGATAATGGCATGTAAGAACAATGTTTCATTTTTGTATAAGACCACAGAATATTCTAGAAAAGACATAAGAAGTTACCTAAGAAAAATATTGGACTCTTCACTTATACCAAAGTAAACCAGCAGAGCCTCTTCCAAGGAACAGCAGCAAAAATTCTTACTTTGAAGATATCCCATTGATTCATGAATAATGTATCAAAGGTATTTGATAGAAATAAATTACAATATTTCTTGCAATGGGTCCCACTCTGATCTGAATTTTTCCTTTTGAGTTTCTCCGGAGGGGAGGGGGGGGGGGGGGTTGGGGGGTTCCCACCTAATGTGGTATACGGGGATGTGCTGCTTTATTGGGTTGCTTTTTTGCAAGAAATCCCTGAACATGGGGTATGGTTTTGTACCCGAAAACCTCTTAGCATGCCCCCACTTTTAGATCATGACCTTAAATGGGTCACTTTTTGAATGAAAATTCCTAATACTGGGTACCTTTTCTGCCAAAATGACCCTTAAAAATGGGTACTGGTATGGACTATGGAGGCTTCAGCTGCAAACCCCCATCCAAACCAAATCTAAGTAGGCCTAGCCTCCCCCCCCCCCCCCCCCCCCGATTTATTACACTGAGTCAATTTTTCAACACCTAGGGGATTCCCTTCCCCAATTTCAGCATCATCTTACCCTCTCCTACTCCAGAACTAGCCCCTGTGATGAGTACCACCTTATCCTTAAGCCCTGCCCTTCTTTGTTGGGATCTCAGCTTCTTGTAAAGCCATAGCAACCCAAGGCTCCCAAAGAGTGCTGCAGTGGCAATGCTCAAGGAACTCATGGAGGACGATGACATCTTGAAGACTTTAAGAGAGCAAGAGAGCAACAAAAAACAAAATTAAGTATTCTTACAGTTACTACTCTCAAGTGGAACTGTTGGTTAATAAGCTTTTCTTTTGAAATAATTCCATTTACTTTAAAGCAAAATCAATTTTTAATTCTGTGAAATGTGAACTTTCTATATTTTCTTCAAACATTAGCCTTACTGCCCTCACGCTCAGGCGCTTTATTAATTTGTTTGTTTTTTTATATTTTGTTTGGTTGTTTTTTAATATTACATTTTAGTTGAAGAACTAATGTTATAATTATTCAGGCATTATGTTGTCAGGTGTACAATCTTGCCAAATCATTATCAGAAACAATTGTTTGCACTTAACAGCCTCACATGTTTAAAAAATAGAAAATAATAATAATAATAATAAAACACATAACTTTGAGACATGTGAGGCTGCAGTAGATTCTAACAGTTAGAGCTAACGTTAGAGTGTAACTGTGAGTGTTAAGTGTCAAGTCATAAAGTGCAAATAATGGTTTCTAATGGTTTGGAAAGATTGTACACCCAACAACAAAATGCCTGAATAATTCATAACGTTAGTTCTTCACTTAAAATATAATATTTAAAAAAACAACAAACAAAACTACCCCGGCCAAGTCAATTTACAGTCAACTGCACGATTGAAAATGTCTCGTAATCAATGAAATAGATTTTAGCATTACTTTACACAAAAACATACGAGTGGGACTGCCCATACATAGTCTACAAAATTTGTTCTCCGATTTCAACCCATTAGATCTACATTACATTCAAACAAACAAAGAAGCACAAAAATGCATGTCCTCCACCAGAAAATCTCCCCCATAATTTTTTTCCTTGTCTTTTCATGTCTCAAAACTCACCAGACACGAGCATAAACATTGACCTCGGTGCTTGCCGTAATGCACCCGCCGGCCTCAGAGTGGGCGTGGTTATATGCCATAGAAACATACGCAACTCTGTGCTGTATGCATGGTGCTAGCTCGAGCTTCATTCGTGTTGACATGTTTGGGCGAAGTTATTATACAATAAAGCAACAGAATGCAGAGAAACTTTCTCTCCAACCTACCCTGTTTCTGTCCCCGTTTTTGATACATGAACATGCACTCCAGTTTCCTTGTCTCTCAATGCATGCACCAGACAAGTAACATTCGCTCTCTAACTTTCTCTCTCTCTCTCTCTCTCTCTCTCTCTCTCTCTTTCATTCTACCCATATCCCTCATCTTTATTGTCACCAACAATTATAGTTATCCTCCAAAAAACTTTCCCTTAATGCCAAAATCAACACACATACAATCTCATAAGTCTAAAATTGGCCATAGGTATCAATTTTATTGTCTCAACTTTTAAACACATTATTAATAATCAATGTTTTCTTTTCTCTTTTAATTTATTATCTACTGGCATTTACTTCTTGCAAAAGAAATAAATGAACATATACAACGTGAAACATATGTAAAAAGAATTTCTTTTATACATTCCATAAATTACCACAATCTATATCTATATGATGCATAGATGTGATTGTAGAAATAAAGAGAAAGAGAAAAAGAATTAAAAATGAACATATAAGATCTAGTGCTGATAGAAACGCAAATTCACAAGACGATCACGAAAGAAAAGAAATAAAAATGACAACACAATTTCCCCCATGAGAACTATGATGTACTGATGAAGAATGATAAGCAAGAACCCAAAATTGAGCACAATATACAGAAAAATAAAATAACAAAACCAATATCAACATATTCCATCCATGATGAGGCTTGTTTACATATTTTCCTTGTACAGTATCAGTTGCTGATACCAATTAAATTTAATTCATTTATTTATTTTTTTTTACAACTGTACATATACTGTGAGACCTGACAAACGAGAGGAAAAATGTGGAGATATTCAGACTTCAAATTTACATATAAAGCAGTCTCAATCCTTTCAATATATTGTCACGGCGATCGTTAAAACAGCCCTGATCTATTCATAAATTGCATGCCGTGATCCAGCATTTATGCAGATCCATCTTTTCGAAACCTCTAAATTCAATACTCTTTTATCAGACATTTCAACCACAAATAACTTTCACGCAATCCACTGAATACCATAATATCTTTCTTCCTTTTTTCCTCCTTCATACTTGGAACCCTATATCGAAAACATGTATGTATAAGCTGAACAAAAATTCTCTATTGACATCTATCGCACAATGATAATTTAGATACTGTAAAGGTAGAAATTTCACGCCATTAATTTTTCGCCCCCAGCCAACTTACACACTATTGTTCAATTGCAATTTCAGGGACAGTAAGGATAATTGTATTCATGTGCAAAATAAACAAAAACATTTAGTGTGGTTTTATATTTGCGCAAGTGTTGTGCCACGCAAAATGCGCGAACATTTCCACACTACAAAATATTCCACATTTATAGTAACTTAGCGAAACATGCGGCACAAAGAAAACCATGTTCAGACAGAGCAAAAAAAGCATACTGTTCTTTGTTTTGTTTGCATTCTGGACTTGTATTTTCCACTCTTTGTTTCAATAAGATACTTTACTGATGAATCTTCAAAACATAGCCTAAATTGGCAGAATATTGAGAATAAAGAACAATTATGTTCTAGAGACCACTCTAGTTCTTTATAATAAAAAATAAAAATTGCCTGTTTTGGACCAGTGTTCACTGATTTTTAGAAAATTGTGGTTTTTCCAACACAGTGACAAAAAAGGCTGGAAGAATTATGAAGGAACATTAACAATGGAGAAGTTTGATAGCCCAAGAATGTTCACAAGTATGTGTATGAGTATACATGATCATATTGAATAAATAATGGGAAAGTGATTCTTTTGGCATGGGACTTAAAGAGGAATTGTTAAACAAGGAATTATTCCATCATATCAATTAGGAATTCTATTCAATGATACCATTCAAAATCTTGTTTAAAAGATTCCTTATTGAATTTAAAATTTAAAAATACATTATACTGGGGGATCCACTAATTCAGTGGTGCATAATCGTTTTTCTATTCCAATTTTAACTACAGGGTCTGTGATTTAGTGCTCAATCTTATCAAAAGGCATCAATTATTTTGCAATAATCAACAATTCAGTTGTGCTAAAAATCACTGCTGGAAAATGTGGCATTTTATAAGTAAATATGCACAGCTGTACAAAATAGTTTAGAAGGGATTGCACTGCTGTTGAGTATCAAAATGTCATCCTGTGAAGATTATTCGGAGTCTGGAAATATTAAGGTTTTGTTATCTGTAGGAATGGACCTTAGCATACATCACTACAGCTAAATGTTTGCTCTTTATCCCCCCATAAAAAAAAAAGAAAAAGAAATATATATATATATATATATATATATATATATATATATATATATATATATATATATAAACAGCTAGCTCTTTCATAAATGTATTTAAAAGAGGCTTTTGCTTGAAAACTGGCATCCCTGTGCATTGTAAAAATTTGAACATAACTTGACAGAGAAATGTCATTTCATTGGGCCCCATTTCATAAAACTTGTTATCAATAACAAGTTGGAATAACCATTATAAGCTACTGAAATCCTTACTTCTGATTGGCTGAGAGCAAATTTGTCATAGAAATATGGCAGTTGTTGCTGATAACAAGTTTTATGAAACAGGGCCCTGGTAAAGGTATCAGCTATCACGATCAGGTGCACTAAAAACTCAGATACAGGATATAGGACAACAGAGTTCGTACTTGCTTGCAGAACTTCTTCAAACCATTGGCATGTTCTTGTCTAATCATATTGCGATTTCTATCTAACTGACGCATTGGTCGGGATGCAAGGTGTGTGTTGGGCTTAGGACAAAAAAGTCATTATGATTACATCAAAACAATATTTAAACAAAATATACAACAAAATCTGTAGCTACCACACCAGGGGGACATTACATGTCGTGGATAATCTCAATAGTCATAAATTTAGAAATCTCCTTTTGCCATAGCATTGCATACAATATTACACAACGTAAGCCCCTCGTGGCTATGTACAGAACAATCTCGTAATAAAAAATTGAGCCTTTCGGCAAGTTGCATTAGGATATGAAATACCAGTCAGTCATCGGCAAGAAATTTGTAATTTCTAGTTCTTAATTTCCATTGGGCTACTCAATTCTAATTCTGCTTAATACTCCAAAATCATAGAAAGAAAAGGGGAAAAAAAATAGTTACAGTATCATTGTTTGAGAGAACTATAAACATGTCTAACTCTTTGGACACCAAGTTCGCACCCCTACACTATCAGCGGCGTGCGAATTTGGCCTTACATACTCAGTCACGGAGCCTATATAACTAAAACAAAATATATTGATTTCCCTCGAGGTGGCAGCATTCGCTTTTAATTGTTTACATTTCTAACTCGATTGGCTTTCATGTGCTATCATTTACTCCATAGCTTTGTATTGGAATTTGAAATTGAAAATAATTCAGCACACGGGGGTTCACAGCCCAGCATGCAAAGAGTTAAGTGACGATTTGGGAATGCTGAACATGATAGTTTTAACAAAATTTGCCCAGACAGAGCAACAAAACAGACAGGTGAAACACAGACAGAAGTGGTAGCAAAAAAGAAACTAAACCAGAAGTAGCTCTGGGTTCAAAATTCACATCTTTAGTCTATTCATATGGAAAGTTGTAACCATTAAGAAAAAAATATGACAAATCAAACAAATAAAAGAATGGTTCAGAACTCTACGAATGCCTTCAAACACAGGAACACATTTTTTTTTAGTCAATAAGCATGTATTCGAAGGCAGGAAAATAGTGGATGCTTTTTCCCCTTGTATTTCAACATGTTCTTGACACAGTTGATCAAGATAAGAAATAGAAGAATGGAAATTGAAATAAATGGATGATATCATATTATAGTAACTTCAGACCAATTTTTATCCACTCTCGCGAGAATTTTTGCTACTGTTTCTAACTACTGAATTTTAAATCACAAATATGACAATATAATTTTTCTTATGCCAGACTGGGACTGAATAAACAGAATTGAATCCAACCCTGAGAAAAAACAAAGATAACCACCAAAAATAATATATATACAAATAGGTACATGTAATGTCTTCAGCATATACATACAGGGTAATAAGACAAAAGAATTCTATTATATCAGTAAGAACTGTTTAAAATCTACATGTATCCTGACTTTTCTTGATTTGCTTGGGACAATCTGTTACTTTGAAAAGCCTTGGTGTGTGATGTGTTTTCCAACACAATTTATTCTTTTCTTTTCTTTTCTTTCCTTCGATTTTTCATACTGCCATCATGATAAATAACTCTCTAAAAGTACTATCTATAAAATTAAGAGAAAATTAAAGGGGGAAAAAAAAGCTTTCCCTACAAGTGAACAGGAATCCATTGCTTCACATACTCTCTCAAAGTATTAGAAATTTAACCTCTCAAATTTTTATGACGGCTGGGTAAATATTGCTACTTAAAGTAGTTTCTCCTTACTCATAAGTGTGATCTCTCAATAATCAAAAGTGTGATCTCCCAATAATCATAAAGCATAAGGGCTGCCAACTGATCAGTATTGATACAGATATAGCTACTTAAAGTAGTTTTTCCTTACTAATAAGTGCGATCTCTCAATAATCAAAAAGCATAAGGGCTGCCAACTGATCAGTATTGATACATTATCACTACTCACATAACATTACAACAGGAAGCGCCACTATAGTAAATACTCTATCAATGACACTCTGTTCAACTTATTTCTCTGCAGCTTTCCTTAAAGATAAACTGGAGTTCTGGTCATGCGATCACAATGTGAAAGAAACTGTTCCAAAGCAACTGGGAGAGTTGGATTAGTTGGTGTCTAGTGCGAGTTTTGGGGATTATCGAATTGATAAGAAATTTACTTACTTTCACCCGAAGGTACTTTCAATGCACAAAGAAATGAGTATATGGGACCACATACAAATCTGGCATGAATGTTACACCTGAATTTTTCAGCTTTTTCTTACCATAACCCCAATATGAGGGCATTTGAAGAGCAATCCTTTCTAGCGGACATTTTTATTATGACATTCTTCCTAAGTGACATGGAAAGAATGAGAAAGTTCACAAATTAGTTTTCACCTTTCCCAGAACTCAAGCTTCTCTTTAAGGGTGGTCACTTCTGGTACATACCCTTGAGACAGTAAGAAAACTTTGTACATCAAAAATGACAATGGCCATAATAAATATTTCCATAGTGAACAATACCATCAGAACTGGGCAAAGACCTCTCTGTATCATGGTATACCTACAAACCCTGATTTACATCTTGTTTCCATTTCTTACCAGCATGTCTTTGGATTTGAGTTTTCATTTCCAGTTTGTCCTCATCTTTAGGAGGTACGTGCATTCAAAGGGACCCAAATCATGACTACTTAATAACCAGCCTCTTTATCATGATCTTTGCTATGTAGGGATGCCAACCTTGTAAAAAGCAGTGCAGTATTTTGAGGGATGAAAAAGGGTATTTTGGGTGGAAAAACAGTATTTTCACCTTTTCCGCAATAGATATGCTTAGTAATACAATTCTGGAAAAAAGTATTTTCCATGAAACCTGCAGTATTTTTTATAAAAACAGTATAAAATACTGCAAAAAAAAGGAATAGTTGGCATCTCTGGCTATGGAATGGCTACCCGTCTATGATGGACACTCTTAAAACTTCCCTTGTTACCTTTATGGACAGGTAAATCTTTATACCACATTGATTGTGGGGAGACCGATAATTCACTGATAATTACCAAATTAAAATACAAAATAAAATGGATGACCATTTCCTGCGGGTTTTGAATCACCACCAGTAGGTTAAAATTCTAGATTCTGACATCACTTTTCACATCTCATTTTTAAACAATTCCCACATTTCTCCATTCTTTGTGAGCGATTCAGGATACATCACGTGGGTTTCGTCTTCAGCGAGAAGGCCGTGAATGGTTAGGGTCATGAAGAGGGGAAATGGCACGCCTTAAAGACACATGTTTGACATAAAATATGATGGATTTGGAGCTATCATCATGTTGTTTCAGTAATAAATAGGGCTCTCCTTCATAAGTTGCTTCAGGAATCCTCTGTTGGCAGCTTGAAGCTCTTTGGTTACAAATCCTTTCATTCCTGGCTCATCTGTCTGCTATCAACATCAATCTATTCATCCATCTATCCATCCATCTATCCATCCATCTATCCATCCATCTATCCATTGCTATATCTCTCCATCTGATTTCCGCTTACCTATGAAATCTCCATAATTATATGACCGGTATTTATATCTATGTAAATTCTAAGTGTTCACAGTTCCAGCACTGGTTTAGCTGGATCTATTAAATGTCTGTCAGTTTAAGATCTTGATGGGTTTTTCCACATAGTTATAGCGTGGTCTCTTGTTCTTGTTGACATGGTCCAGGCCTAGCCACGGTCTAGGCTGGGGATTGGCTGAAAGGCAGAAAGAAAAGTGAGAGAACAGTGAATGCAGGTCTTCCCACATAACAAAATTGAATCAACATAAGTAAATGCCAACATAACTTTTTATTTCAGTTTACTAGTGTATTCCAATTAGTATACGTGCATTCCCAGAACTGCTGGTGACACAGTATGTAGTCATTTTTTTAACAAGTGATATTATTTCTAATGAGTGAAATTACCTAGAAGCTGCATGTATGTCTGGCATGACAACAACAGTAAAGTCATAATGAGAACCTTTTATACACTTTAACATTGAAATTGAAAACTCTGTATCACTACACATTGAAATTGAACATTAAAAAATACCAATCCATCACAGTAGGCAGGGTAAGGAGAGACAATGAAAATGAACTTCATTCTATTGTATCTTCAATCATATGCTTAAATCTTTTGCCTAAAAATCACAGACCCAATAGTTGCAACAATGCAGCATCTGGGCTCCGTTTCATAAAACTTGTTATCAGTAACAACTGCCACATTTCTATGACAAACTTACTCTCAGCCAATCAGATGCAAGGATTTCTGTACCTTAAAGGCAGTGGCTAACTTTGTGAGTAGCTGATTTAAAAAATTCTCAAACTAAGATGAAACATGTGTATGAGTACTTGTATTTGTACTCAAAAACCCTGAAACCAACCATAATTTGGAATAAAAATGTGTAAGTTAGGTGCAAGCGGCGATTTTATTATCCTTTGTCTCACGAGACAATCACTGAGAGGACCACTTTGCTTGAATTTGAAAATGCCGTTATGTGCCTCCCGCCACGTGATACGCCAATACACACAGTACGGTAAGGTGAGTCATACGCGCATGCGCACTCCTTATGTCTATTCTGTGCAACTGACCATTGTATATTTTTCAAACACTGGTTCACATTTTTGATATTTAAAAATACTTCCTGAGGATATTATACTTTGAAACTTTCAGACTGGTATTTTTACACTATAACCCTTATGTTTATCCCATTTTCAAGTAACAAAACAAGATTTTTTAAAAATCATAATAATGTTAACCAATGTCTTTAAAACAGTTATTGCAACTTGTTATTGATAACAAGTTGTATGATACGGAGCCTTATCAAACAAAATGTATGAAATACCTGCATGTCCTTGTGGCTGGAAGTCCTTCAGTCGTACTGTGTACTCTTGGTCTGAGAGCAAACATAACAAAAACAAACAAACATCAACTCAACATGTCATTCATCTAAAAAAGCTTTATTACTGTTATTACATTCAATGGCTTAAAATAATGAATCATTAAAAGCTTATGTAGTTTCGGTACGTCCTAGAAACAATTTTGGTATTTCTACAAAATATCTCTTATGTGATAAGTAAGACAAAGCAACATATTGTCAAGCTTCTCAATTATTAATCTATTTTTTCAACAGCCTTTACACTGTACTTCTAAGAGAAATAAGGCAATAGCCATAATAAGTCTCACCACATTCACGTGTAATCATTTTTTAGGTAAATTGTAACATTTGAACCCATTTGACCTTTGACCCCCAAAACACTGAGCTCCCTGTCAGGCATCTACCATCCAAGTTTGGTTACAAATGAGCTTATGGTTCAAGTTATCAACCTCAGTAGAAACTTGCAGGTATATTCTAACATTTGACCTCATTTGACCTTTGACCCCTAAATAACATTGAGGTTCCTATAGAGCATCTACCATTCAAGTTTGGTTACAAACGGGCAAACGGTCACAAAGTTATTCAAGTTTCATAAGCTAGCTGTACATGCTCAGAGGCTTGACAAAAATCAAGGTACCTCTTTCCCACATCACTGTAACATGGGCAGTATGGATAATATGTATAAAGCCCGTTTGTTCTGTTTGTAACAGAAAAGATTGTTTCTTCTATTTACCTTCCCCGATGTATGTCTGTCTACCCATCACAACTATTGCAAACTTGATCTGCAAAGGCAAAGACAAAGAAAACAGTATGAAATGTAATAGAATCTTGTAAAATCTTGATACAAAATATTTTAAAAGTTTTCAAATTTTCTTCTTCACATTCAAACTTTTCGACAAATGTATTTTCATACATCTGCACCAGGGGGCGAGTGGTCTTCAACACCAATCACATAACTGCATATTTCATGACAATTTGGCCTTTCAATAGGTCCTCACTGTTTCTGATTGTTACAAAGTTATGGTATTCCTCCCATATTACTGATATGTCTTCATATTTCATGACAGTTTGAGATCACACCTTTAAATTTCTGCTTTTGTTGACTTTGAAGTGATGGTCTTCATTTACAAACACATTTCTACATATTTTAACACATTCATTGCAAAAATTCGACTACCAAGTCTTCTGACAAATACCTTTTCTAATTCCTTCTCTGAGACATCTAGTTGCTCTCGTATCCTCTCTTTCACATTGGAGAAGGCTTCACCCTGAGATATCAAACAGAGAATGAAAATTAATGTCATGCTCTCGGCACCGTTTCATGAAAGTTGTCAGTCTCCGACAATTACCATAGTAACAGTCAGTGACCAGTGCTTCTCAGCCAATCAAAACCAAGGATTTTACTGAAATTGTCAGAGACTGACAACTTGTCAGTGCTGACAAATTTCATGAAACGGTGCCCGGATGTTTGAAATCAAGATGATCAATGCAAAAACAACCATGATTGAAACTTTTGTAAAACAATTTTTATAATACATAATAATCAGACAAATTTATACAGCGCAGTTACTATATAGATATACTCTACTGCGTTGTGATGCAACAGAGCTCCCAACAATGCCTCTGCTTAAACATACAATAAAAAAAAACTGCAGATTATCAAAAACTTTTTGAAAAAGGTGAGTCTTCAACAAAACTTTGAAGACAGTAACAGATGAGGCATTTCTTATTTCAAGTGGCAGTTTATACCAAAGTGAGAACATATTAAGCATAATCATAAGCATAATTCCCCTATTATATCCATGAGAGGCATTTAAAATTGTCAAGTTAAGAGGGAGGAGGAATTTGTTCCTTCCTCTTTTAACTTGACATAGATGGATAAGGCAAACATGTAGAGATCATTATGTCTTACATAAAGAAATAAAGAATTTGTATTACAGGATCTTAATGGGACAATATGGTAATGTTATGTGGCAAAGGTGGCGGACCTTGTTTTTCTTATCACTCTTAACTAGGTTGACTGGGTGCTGTTTGAAATAGATGGGTTTGGATTTAGCGCCTCCTTAGACGTCCTGTAGGTGTTAAATTTTTTTTCCTTTTAATTTCAAGTTTTTGGTATACACTGAAAATTTTGTTATACTCTGATATATTTTGTTACATTCTGTTATATTTTAATGAAAATCCTGGTTTACTCTGTTATCTGTGCTATACTTCCTTTTCTGTTATATTTTGTAAAATCTTTGTTGCATTCTGTGAAAAATTGAGAATAATCCAATATGTATGGATTTAAATCAATAAAATTTGAAACTTGAAACCTGAAACTTAACTTGACAAAGAAGAATAAGAATGTACTGAAAGTGCTGAAGACAACTTTTTTGTCTCATAAATGATACTTGTGGGGGGGGGGGGGGGTCTGGTTTCTTCTAACCTCTCTTAACTTGGCAAATAAGGGTGTATGAAAAATCCATAAATGCCTTTTTTGTCTTGTAAATTGCTTTCCTTTTTTTTTCTTTTTTTCTTTTTTTCTAGTGGGGGGGGGGGGGGATATTCTTTCTGACCTCTCTCAACCTGACATTGAAGAGTCTATGCAACATGCTTAAATGTCTTTTTTTCTGTGTGTGTTTTAAATTGTTTTACCTTTTTTGTCGGGGGGGGGGGGGGTGTAATTCTTTCTGACCCCTCTCAACCTGACAAAGAAGAGTCTATGCAACATGCTTAAATGTCTTTTTTTCTGAGTGTGTTTTAAATTGTTTTGTCGGGGGGGGGGGGGGTGGGGTGATTTTTTCTTACCTCTCTTAACCTGACAAAGAAGGGTGTACCAAACGTGTTGTAGAGGTCCTTCTGGAAGTGAGCTACACATACCACCATCTCATCATCGCTTAGCTTGTATTGGTCTTGAGGAATTTCCTGTCGAATAGCAAACATAATACAAGGTAAGTCATAAATGTACACAGGTCCTACTGCAAGACAGGGTGAACAATAAATGGAAATATGGTAATGGAAAGAGCAAAAATACTACACATACCTTGCCCATTTTGGTTGTGTCAGTATTTGTCGTTTGGTGCTGAAAATTTCTTTAAGGAAAATATGCACTACTACAATCCTTAACTTGGCAACGTGATGGAAATTTCAAAATCACTGTCTTTCCATGCAAATTGGCAACTTTTTAACTTAACATACTAATTTATTGTCATTTTAGATACATGACTTTACAAGAAAAATGTAGTAATAAAGGAAAAATACTGGTGTTGCCAATTTAAAGAAGAAAAGCTGATCAATTGAGGCTATAAAACATTTCTGTCAAGTGAAGACTAGACTTACTTCTAGTCTGAACATCTTGGTCCCCTGCAAGGCAAGGTTCTCTATGGGAGTGTCTTCTGCAAACTGCTGGAAGATCTTGTTACTGATGATATCTAATAACCTGTAACACAAACAGATACATCCAATTCAATCAAATTTCATTTTTTGAAACATTTGTTGTAAAGGAAACATACATGTATGATATTACGACCAAACAGTTATTATCATAATCATTATTACTTACATGTGTAACTTTCCCATAAGGCCTAACACTATGAACATGGCGGACAAAGAAAGTGGACAAAATAAACAACCTCTCATTCTACCCTTCACAATGGTTCTGGTAGTCAAAAGAACATCCCTACACAGCTATTATGTTTAATCATGTAGTTCCAGGTGAATATGCATGTGACACCTGTTCCACATATTTTAGACAATAGCAGTGAAGGGATGTTCTTTTGACTACCAGAACCATTGTGAAGGGTAGAATGAGGGGTTGTTTATTTTGTCCGCTTTCTTTGTCCGTCATGTTCATAGTGTAAAGTGGTTTCAGTTACATTGTACATAGGAAAACATACAGAGAGAAATGTGAGTAAAAATAGGGTGAACAAAAGTTTGGTTACACTTGAACAAAGAGAAAACATATTTCTACACACTCTGTACCCATTATTGTTGCCTTGCATGTTGTTTGACCACAAGAATTTGAAAGAAGAGAATCAATATCCTTCAATAAGCAACGGGTTCTTACATCAGAAGAAACATTATTTTCCCACATTAGATGAAAAAAGCTATAATAGTTTCAGTTAAAGTACATTCTTTCTAAACACGACGAGAATCATTTTTTTTAAATTTAGCAATAAAAGATAAATCAATTAGTATTCCATTTCAAGCACAGTTGAACAATTTCACCGCGGATAAATGTAAGAGTATAAAGTAGCTGGGAAGTATCGTGCTTCCCAAACTTACCTAAGTTTTCCAGTGCCATTCTCTGCTAGCTGTACATGTTTCTTGGCTTCTTCTAACATGTCTCTGACTGTGTCTGTCTTGTTAGGATATAGTACAACCTCCTGAGAATAGATCATGATAATGACAATATTTAGCAAGTGCAACATTATCCACCTGTACAGAAGCTTAACCCATTCGTGACAGGAATTATTTAAAGCCTAATTTGATCAGCTTTTGTTCTTCAAATTGGCAACACCAACATTTTTATTTTATTGCTACATTTTTCTTATAAAACGTCATATATCTGAAATGAATATAAATTGACAGAAATTACGATGAGAAGTCAAAAAGTTGCCAATTTGCAGGGGAAAACGGTGATTTTAAACTTTCTATCACATTGCCAATTTAAGGATTTTAATGCTTATTTTCCTTTAAAAAAATTTCAGCATCAAACAACGAATATTGACGCAACCAAAATGGGCACAGTTTGTGTAGGATTTTTTTGCTCTTTCTGCTCATGTATTTGGTATGATTTTTAGGGCTTTGCATCAAAAGATATTAGGCCAAACCACAAAATGTGGACCTCTGTCACGAATGGGTTAAGGTAAAGCCCGCCGCACACTATACGATCGGACTGTGACCTGATTTTTTAACAAACGGCATTTTGCACTAAATATGAAAGTTTAAACAGGTTAAATTATCTTATTTGAAGTTCAGAATGATAATATGAATACATTAAATTTGAAATTTTGGTTAACTGTAAGTCTTGTGGTTGGAGTAAATGCCAAATCGGCTTCAAATCTTAGCCAATCGCAAGATTGCTGATGTCACTACGATTCAGAATTGAGTTCACTTTTATTCCTACAGGGAGGCTCTCAATAGCCCAGAATTTCGATTTTAGTATCAATGCCACTATTCAGAACTTTGATTGTGAAGATTTTGCAAGTTTGAATGTTCATATCAAATGCTACTACAAATTTTTCCAAAATCGGATTGCAGACATGTGCGGTGGGCTTAAGATGCATCAAATATGGGTAAATATCAATATGGGTACAAAGACCACACCACCAGTGGACTTCTCTACCCTCTAATTATCAAAAAAATGCCACCATATTACAATAATTCTAATATGAATTTTCTTTGAAATCAGTGTTCATCTTGGTTAAAATTGTCTTTTCTAACCTAATGCTAAATGACTAACTGCACCAAGCTCATTACAGTACCCCCTCCCCCTCTCGATTTCATCATTCTTCAAAATTATCAAAACCATACTCTAAATCATAAAAAATCAGTAGCCTTTAAATGATCTAAAATCATAAGCAATATGACTTACCATTTCCTTGAGTTTGTCTGTGACCCATATACACTTGAACTGTCTCTTGTTCTCTAGCTCATCTATCCTGATATTTAACTGCATATTTTAAAAAAAAAAAGGATACATATTAATTTGACATAAAAATAACATTTTCTGCCATCAAATCAGCAAAATGTTCATACACATACAATAATCACAGGTTTAGTAATGAAGCTTTGTTGCAATAAAATTGATCTGATTGACAACATCTTCACAGGACAACAGAAGTTCCATGGAACAAGTCATGAACAATATTAATAATGTATCCATAAGTCTTGTTTACCCTGGGCGTTTTCATCCTAACTATACTGCTCTCCCTGTGGGCCCTGCAATTATTTTTATTACAGTTGCTTTAGCACAGTTACCATGACCGGCAATGTAACCTTTGGGCAGGGACTCAAACAAAAATCACATATCTACTAGATATTATCTCTACACAGATGAATTCACTAATTCATCAACTTATTGAATAATATACTCACCATCTGATAGTAGAGTTTCCGAGGTTGTCTTGATTTGGTTGGTGGTAGGAGATCTCGTAATGAACCTTCAAATGTACATCTAAGAGGATGGCCAGGCCCATCTCTGTGACTAAAGCAAATGGGAGTTGCAGATCAGTCAAAGGGTATGTTACTGCAGCATCATTCTCATTACTGTCAGCATCATCATCATCATCATCATCATCATCATCATCATCATCATCATCATAGTCATCATTATTATCCTTCATCTCATCATAATCTCATCATCATCACCATCACAAAAAAAAGGTACAAAGGGTGATGGATTTCTTTGAGCTGGCTAGCAGTATGATCATCATTATCATTTATAACTTCACGGTAATGATCACTTAACATTACCACTGCCAAAATATTACTACTGCTGCCATCATTATGGTCACCACTGTCATCATCATCATCATCAAGACCTCTTGCACGTTTCCATGCTCAAAAGGATCGTCTTGACAAATGTAATTAGAAGGGTTACAATCCCCTCCTTTGTATACTTTTTCATTATGACTTTTCTTTTTACTATGATTCTGAAAATAAGTATGACTCTTGAGAGCTCAGCTGAAACATTATTTTGAAGTCCCCAGTTCTCCGTTTTCTACAATGCAAATTCCGTGTTCTTCTTTGTTCTAAACTTCAAATTCCGTGTTCTTCAGTGACATGTACAAAACATATGACAAAGCAAAAGCAAAAATCTATAAAAAAAACACGTAAGTCACCCTAATATATACGCATTGCAGTATACATGCAGACGCAACTGAAGCTTTGCGAACACATGCTAAACACTGTGAAAAAGTTTGATCCAGATTTTCCGCTGATGCACGATTCTGTTTTATTGGATTTTGCTTTGTTTATAAAGTTTTTTCGCTGTATTTTTTGTAATTCATATTTTTGGCCTAAAGAATCGCGTTTTCCGTGAAATCCGCGTCCAACCCAAATTCTGTGAAAATTTTCCATTTTCCATATCATGGAAAACTTGGGACTTTACATTATTTGAACAGAGGGATGATATAAATCTTTCATTCACCCTTGGCTCTTGAAGAACTGAAGTAACATCATATCTGTATCTAGATGCTGTGCTACTGCCTTGGCGAACTGGAAGTAGTTCATCTTGTTGGAGAGGACTAGCGTGAAGCCTGGGTCCCGGACATTGGTCTTGTCGCAGAAGGTGACCTCCTCGCGGCAGAAGAGGTCCCGGAAGTAGTCTCGCACCGTTGGCAGGTCATATTGCATCTTATCGGGATCGTCCCTGGAACAAGGCAAGATAAAATACATATTTTCTCTACATTTATCTATTTTTTAATCTGCTATCAGGGACTGCCATAACTGCTACTCTGAACAGTTAGACTGCAATCTTGGGACATGACTCTGAAAGTCCTACCCAAAGAATTGGTAATTATTTAACCAGAGGTCACTAGCAAGCAAGCAAGCATGCATTCAAATAATGTGTCTCTACATTCCAAGACTACTGAGCCATGAAGCATTCTCTTATTTACAAAAAAAAACCCAAACCTTGGTTTGTTTGATTAACTTTGACTCCCGTGCTACCATCTATTTACATATCAAAGAAACGCTTTTAAAATTTGAATACTTACTATTATTATATCCCACTGTCCCCATACCACGTTCATGACTTTGCCTTAACTTTAGATAGTCAGATCTCATGATTTACCTTTGGAATACAAGAATATCACCATCCATGAGTTCATCAAGACCCTTATCCATCTGTTGACTCAGGTCTTCTATCCTCTCCGTCAAGTTTGGCTTCACCTCCTGGGTACAAAAGACAAATGAACAATCAGAATGACATACCAAGTGAGATGCCTGATCTTAGCCATTAAATCAGAAAACAAATAAGAGCAATTCGACCGCACGGTTTGACAATTATGCCTCTGCCTCCCATGCAACTTTCAATTTATGCACAGCTTAATAACAGCTATAGTACATACATCATTACCTTTCCCACCTAAAAATATATTTCACTCTTCTTTGACTACGATCCCTGCCATATTATCATGGAAATAACATTTGCAAATAATCTAAACTACTTTTCTGACCCTATGACATTTAACCTTAGACCCTTGAGCTACAAATCCAAATCTAATCACCTAGCACCAATTTGAAGTTCATACCTTTAATGGTTCTCGAGATACAGTGTTAACCAGGCTAAAAACTTTATATTTCTGAATCAACCTCTGTTACCTTTGACATTTGCACTTTTGAAATTAGCTGAGTCATGGCCTACTAGATATCAGAAAGTGCTTGGTTTGATTTTTGAAAAAAATTTCCCTGGGGGAGGTTGCTTTGACGTTGTTCAATGGCAGGCACATTATGTAAGACCTAGTTGAGAACGCAAACAGGATTCCTGAAAATTTATCAATCATGTTATCAATGAAATCGGTTGATTAAGTAATTTTCTCATAAAACTCAATCCAATCTGCGTTCAGCTCAATTTCCCAAAAGTTTTCTAACCAAGTATCTATATCTGGGCCCGTTTCATAAAATTTTTTATCAATAACAAGTTGCAATAACTGTTATAAGCTACTGAAATCCTTGCATCTGATTGGCTGAGAGCAAATTTGTCATAGAAATGTGGCAGTTGTTACTGATAACAGGTTTTATGAAACGGGGCTCTCTGACAGCATTGATCACAATAATTCCCTTACCTCATATAGGATGAGTTCTGTTGACTCTGGGAAACCTGCCCTTTCATTCATGAGTGGAACTAATGCCTCTGTAGAAGATGAAAAAAAAAATCCAATGTAGATGTGAGATCGGGGTCACAAAAATAAAGAAATCAGTATATATATATAAAAGGTCAAGATTTGTCCATTCCATGAAAGCATTTGTGTTATCTCCACTGTAATCATCTTACAGCGGGAGATTTCCTTTGTATTAATGAAACCATAATGATCACATACACAGATCGGGAGTCAAAAATATGCTATACGAAGGTTGACATGAAATATTTGAATCCAACATTCGTATTTTATGCCCCCCAAAAGTTTGCCAAACTTGCGCGGAGGTTCAGAAGCGTTGTCCATTGTTCGTGGGATGTGGGAAATGTTCACAAGAAATTTCAAACTTTTTTAAAATTCCGAACTCCCGCACAAGTTTGGCAAACTTTTGGAGCATAAAATGCGAAATGTGGACATTGCCATTTTTTTGACATTCACATCCTTTGCAAAATGGTAACGTGCCTGCGAAAACTATGCTTAACCGTGCATCTACTCCTAACCAATATGATCTTTGACAAAATAAAGCCCAGATCAGATGTTGGATCACTATGATCATACTTGGAGAAGAGGAAATCTTACGTATTTTGGTAGTGATGGGAACGTAGACATGTCCGCAGTATGAAAGACTCTTTGTCTTAGGGTCGTACAACTTCAAGAAGAGAAGAACATCACCTGCAAACAAAGCACAAATATCAATATCATTGCTTACACAATTTAAGAGATTATTACCGAAAAGTGTAACAGTCATTCCCCCCCCCCCCCCCAAAAAAAAAAAAAAAAATTAAAAAAATTAAAAAAATAAAAAATAAGAGAGTTTTGATAACCTCACAATACGAAATAGACTGAATAGAAAGGAATGCTTGCTTTTTGATGTGCTTCAGGATTTTGGATCTCAAGGAATATTGTCCACACACTTTCTACATTTGCTACTTCATTCATCTATGAAAGATTGACACTCAAACCAACACCAAACAGGAAAGCACCAAAATGCCAATTCTACTCACTCTCTCTATTGAATGGTGGCAAACTGACTTGATGTGCTTCAGGATCTTGGATCTCAAGGAATACAGTCCACACACTGTCTCTATCAGCTACTTCATTCATCTGAAATAAACACTCAACATAACACCAACACCAAACAGAATAGCACCAATCAACACTAAAGGTAAATGCTACACACTCTCTCTATCGAACAGTGGCAAACTGACTTGATGTGCTTCAGGATCTTGGATTTCAAGGAATACTGTCCACAAACTGTCTTGATTTGCTACTTCATTCTTCTATTAAAGATTAACACTCAACACGACACCAACACCAAACAGGATAGCACCAATCAACACTAAAAGTCAATTCTACTCACTCTCTCTATCAAATGGTGGCAAACCGACTTGATGTGCTTCAGGATCTTGTATCTCAAGGAATACTGTCCAGACACTATCTCCATCTGCTACTTCATTCATCTGAAATTCAAAGAGAATAAAAACAATTATAAAAACCATTTCTGTACAAAGCCTGTGACAGTGCAAGGGACTGACCAAATCGGTTTACAGTTTAAAATTACCTGTCATTGGATGAACTTACAATAGCAATATTAATCATACATTCTATAATACTGACCTTAACCTAACCTTGAAACCCAATTCCAACCCTAACCCTGACGCTTACTCTAATCACACATCTCTAACAAAATAAAATCCCATGCAATTGTTGTTTGTACAAATTTGAGAGCATAATTTCTACACATTTACTTCATGAATTTAAATAAGAACACTAGGGTACAAAAACGAGAAGGACAGAAAATAAAGCAGGGGCAAAAAAATCAGAGGCCTAACTTCTGCAGTGAAGAAAGAATTTGATTGAAAAATCCTATAAAGACCATTTTTTTTTTACATTTTTAATGTAACACCACCATTGTATGAAACTATTGATACATGACTCGTTATAATCCGAGGAAAAAATCTGAAATAATGATCTAAAGTATAATATATATTCTGATTTTTTTTCTTTATATCTATTCTTTATATCTAAGCACCTTCAAGTGCAAATTTCATATTGTAAATTTAAAGAAATTGATATATCTTTTTTAAAAATCACACCCTTCATATATTTTTCATACATATTGTAAATGAAAAAGAAAAAGAAAAGAACTTTTGGGCATTTCAATAGTTTTCTGAATAAAATCATATATGGAAAGAAATGATTATGAGAAAAGCAGCAACATTGCACCGGTTTGACTGGGTCATCATTCTCTAGTAACGTGGGCCTGTATGTGTGATTGGTCCGTTGTGAGAAGGGCCAGATCCTGATCTGGTCTGAACGGTAACCCATGGACTGGGACAACATATCTAACCCATCGGCAAGGCTTGCTGTCTTCATTATCTTGAACTCTCTGTAAACAGAGAACAAACAAGAAAGGAAAATAAAGTTAAGAAACTAGACTCATCTGTACATTTCAGTTTGTTTCCAAATTTTATTACCAGCCTTGTCACCATCATTTGAAAAAGTTTAAGACCACCCTTCCAAAATGCAATAACTCAAAGAAAAAAACAAAAAATTAAACATACTTATTTTTCAGACATACATTTATTTTCTGTGCATTCATATTGGCTTATACCACTACTCTTGTACTTCTGACCACTGTAGTAAACATGTTATGTAATCATTCAAGGAGACAAAGGAATTTATTCCAAATTAATGAAATACCACAAATTCTCAGGAGGTCTGAAACATTTGCAAATGACTGTACATTCCTGGCACATGATTCTCTAACAGTAACTTGCATAACAGTCAACTAAACTGCATGACAAAAACACTACTATTATTGTTGTACTATAAAACAGACAGAAATACAGTAATAATGTATTGCATACATATTGTGCTAAATATCCAGTTACCTATTCATGAGCACTATTTTGTTAGCTTATTTTATGCCTAAGCATTCTTCTAGTTCACTTTTGGTTTTGTTCTGAAAATGATGTGACAATGTCATGTCACAGATGATAGCTCATTTGCTGGCTAAGAGCAGAAAGAGAAATTTTCCTATTTTTACTGAACACACCATCACAGAATTGTACATTATTATACACAATTGGTGAGATGAAGATTTTTTTTCATTCATCCAGTAAACATTGACTACTCATGATGTTATGAACCTTCTGGTCTTTGATTCACAGCACACTTTATAATGGGCTCTTCATCAATTTTGTCTCACACCACAAGATTCTAAGTTTAAAATCAAAGGTCAATTAACTACTGCCATGGGTACCAGACTTACTTGAATCGTATTCTATCGAAGTCAAAGAGGTCATTTCCTTGATGACCGTAGAACTGGTCTTCTGTGACCACTTGAACCGTCATGTACAGGTGGGCCTCTGTCCTCTCTTTTCTCCTTTGTGCTTCTAATTTCCTATAAATAAGAGGAAGAACATTATGTGTTTGTAAATGCTAAAAGTACAGAAAGTTCTCAAAGACAGGGGGCGGGTTGAAAGAAAGCGGGAAGGAAAGAAGTCAATTAAGAATACACATGCCCTTTCAGTCGACATGCAGCAGTTCTTGCTAGCTCCATCCCTAACATCCTGGGACACAGGAAGGACAGGCAACAATTGGACACAGCCACTCAGTTCAACATTACCCCAGACACCAAACCCCCACTTGAAGCCCATCTTCGAAGGAGAGACTTGGATAACACTCAACCGTTTATGAACAGGAGTCGGCCACTTTAACGCCAGTGTACACTGTAAGGGTCTATGCCCTTCAGCAGCCTGTCCGAGTGGTCACCCAGAACAGAAAGCTCACCACATTCTGTTTGAATGTCCTGACTTAAGTCCACCTACAGGAATGGAGGTGGACCTGTCTGACCCTACCCCAGAAACCCTGACCTTGATCTAGCAGCTCTGGGATATTGTGTAGAGCAGCATGCAGCCATACGGAAAAAGAAGAATACACCAACATCTTAGTGAAGCATTTTCATAATCAATCTTTTAGCACTATTTATCTATTTCAGTTAAAAAACAGTTATAAATCGGTATTCTGAGGACTATTTTAACGGTGTTGTAAGTCATCAAAGCAACACCCACCACAGAAATAATATCCAATAGGGAAAGTTGTTAGAAGTGAGTCTAAGACGGTTCAACCAATAAGATCGCTCCATGGAGTAGAGGGCGGGAAATGCATGAACTTATAATCGCGTTTTTAACGAGCACATTAATTTGCACTTAATATTTCTTGCTTTAATTTAACTGATGGGATGATGTACATGTGACAGAATTTGTTGTGCACATCATCTCTGATCTCATCGCAGATGTTGCCAAATTTCTCCACCCCGAGAGGACAATTCTTGCGAAATGTTGTTTTGGGAATATCAGCAAGGTTTATTTGGTCTCTTTATCCCTCTCACTGAAGCCAAAAACATAATGAGCAAGAAAAATTGCCGCCATGACACACCACATACGAAGTTAAAACACCTCCCACCCTGTTTTATCTTATAAGCATGAATTGTCCTGTGGAAAGAGTTAAAACAGAAGATAGAACGGTCTTCAGAATACCTTGTTGTAACAAATGGTATTTTAAGGGGCTTGCGCCAGGCATGCAAAGTTAAATGGGCGGTCAGAAAGATAAAACAAAAATTACAACAAAAGTTACAACAGAGATAAAATGGTTTTCAGAATACTGATTTGCTAGAGCAGACTTAAAACAGAGTTAAAACAGCCTCAGAATACCACCCCAGATCATGGTATTCCATCCACTTACTTCTCATCTTGTAACCTCCTCTTCAGTGTCTCTGGAATATGATCATCATGGACATCCTTCAAGACTTCATCTAAAAGTAAAAAATAAGTAAAAGAAAAGAGGAGGAAAATAAACATTGAATAGATCACAAATGGGGGGGGGGGGGTAATCATCAATTTTTATCATGAAAATTAAGCTGTACTACACTGTTTAAGTTGTACTAAGGCAAATAATCACACTTAAGAATAGAAAACACAATGCTTTTATGACTTTCTACAGACAGAGGATATTCACTCATACAGTTTTCTTGTCTTGTAAGTACTTCAACATTTATGCACATATGCATTTGTACAATTTGAAACTGAGAATACTCACTCATACAGCTATCTCTTATGTACACCAACATGTATGCATTTGTACAATTCCTGACCGAGATGTCCTCGTCATGACCACCAAAGTTGTTGTCTATTGCTTCCATTTTGGTACACCTCGAGACGACATCATCATCAAATTTACACCACTGTAGACAAAGCAAAGAATGTGAATGAATGATCAGTCTTTGTATGGGTGGAACAAATTTACAGTATATGCATTGACAGGAACTACTCTGAGATTAATTTTCTACAGTAGCAAAATGTCCATCTCCATTCCTCAATTGCACACTTTATCTAATCCCAAGCTTTAACCAAAGCTTAATACCCAAACTTAACATCCAATCACAAATCCAACCTCATTCCTCCCTTACGTAAAACCCAATCCCATTCTCACGCATGGAAAACAAGAAAAATCGGAAGCAAATATTGAATAATTGGTATAATGAATCAGTGCTTAACGGGAATGGTCTTGGATAATGTTGATGCAAGGTCTGAATATATGAATCAGTGCCAATGAGCTTAGGTTCACTTTAACGCTAGAATCTTAAAGAAAGTATAAACAAACAAAACTATGACAAGATCTACTAACCTTGCCATCTCCTTTAGGGTTGATGAATCCTACGTAATGCCCGCCATGGTTGTCTCCACTGTGAACCAGCACAGAATGCAGCGTGTAATCGGCTGGCGTCTCCTCTTCTTCCTTCATGAATGTATCTAGATTCAGCTTGAAGGGAAACTCATATCTACAAAGTAAGGGACAAAAACATATCATAAGATCACTTCCAAAAACTTTAGGGCCCAAATTCACAGAGAAGATTTAAACCATGAGTGAGGTCCAAACCTCCATAAGCATACCAATATAAGTATATCTAAGCGCACATTGCCATGCGCACACTAGAAGAAAACACATAATTGGACAGATTCTGTGCGCACTTATACTCAAAACAAAACAAAAAAGGAGGGGATTTAAACCAGCCCATGGTTTAAACTGCTTTTGTGAATTCAGGCCTATGACTACTAATAAGCGTACTAACATGAGCACCTCTAAGCGCACATTGCCATGTGCACACTAGAAGAAACCACATAATTGGACAGAATTTTTTTCAGGGTTCATACACTTATACATTTTCAAAATTCCAGGACTTTCCAGGACTTTCCAGGGCAGAAAAATGCAAGTTTCCATGACTCATCGATCACATATGATGCAAAACTTATATAAAAAGCACGCTGATTAAAAGAATTTCAAAGCTGATTTGAGTGCCATGAATGCAGGGCTGGCCAGAGAGCAAATTTATTAACACGAAAAATATCTTGAATAAATGATTTTCCATGACTTTCAAGAAGAAACTGACAAATTCCCTGACTTTCCCTGACTTTTTGCTTCTGGAAAAAAGAATTTCCAATTCCCTGACTTTCCAGAAATTCCCTGACCCGTATGAACCCTGACAGATTCTGTGCGCACTTATACTTAAAACAAAAAAAAAGGAGGGGGTTTAAACCAGCCCATGGTTTAAACTGCTTTTGTGAATTCAGTCCTTAGGCCAACAAGTTTAAAGAAGAAAATAGAAGTTTTATCAACAAAGTTGTCAACAGAAGAATTTTTCATGCAGGAGAAGCTTGAAGAAAACAAACAAACCCAACAACAACAAAACAAATGTCAGAGTAAAATCAGCAATTAATCACACTATCAACACTGAACAGACTACAATGAGGATTGGGCCACTGAAAGGGCATTTTGCTGTACTGCAAACTCTCATATCAAACAAAAATTACATGATTCTTGAGCTCGAGCTTTCTGTACTTAAATCACTTTCCATGATTCCTAGTTATTACTATCATTTTTTTTCTTTCTTTCTTTCCTTCTTCCATCCTTTCTCTTTTTCTTTGTTGTTGTTGTTGCTATAGATTACCTGTCATTAATCTTGACATTTGAGTCTGTCTGTGGATCGTACTGAAACCTCATCAGCTGCAAGTGTAAGACCGGTGGAAACTTGGTGAAGATCACTCCTTTCTCTGCCTCCTGTGAAGAAACAGGGACAAAAGTGGTGGATGTATAGGTTTAGCCCATAGCAGTACAGAGCTTTCTTGAGGTCTAAATTAATAATCTTCAATCCTCAAATTGGCAATACAAATTGTTTTTTTCCACATTTACATAGCTTGAAAAAAATAAATATGGATAAAACATAAACCAAAATGAAATATAATTGTAAAATTGAATCAGAAATTGCCAATTTGAACACAGAAAAAGTGATTATATATTATTCACTGCATTGCCAATTTAAAGAGTTTAATGATTAGTTACACTTAAACTGCTCTAATTCGAGAACGCCACACCATACAGTGATGGGAATGGGCTCAAATTTGTCAGTGCATTTTTCTCTTTCTGCTCATGTATAATATATGTGCTGCCTAACATTCTGAACCAACAGATACTGCAAAAGTGTCTCCTAAAGGTGAAACTGTAACTCTATGGTTTAATACATGGCTATAACTGCTCATATTCAAAACTGCAGTAATGATGATGCAAACTGGCAAACGATTGATGCTCGATTCCATTTACAATACATTAACTTAAGGAATGGTGACATATAGCATTAGGATAGAGAATGGTTCCATTCACATTTAAAAATCAACTGCAGATGTGAATTTGGTCAGTTAATCGGTACAAAAGTTCCATTTATAATGCTGAGG